>JAODKN010000079.1:15599407-15614951 GCA_026774425.1 Petrocephalus zakoni
GTGGACATTCCTGCCTGTATTAGTGCCTCTAACTGTGAGCCGCGGAGCTACTATTTTCGTAGCCAGAGGAGATTTGAGGCTGAAATCAATAGTGTTAAACGGATGCTGTGTCTGCTGCAGAACTTAAAATGTAAAGGTCTGGATTACACAGAATCACGTGGCTCAGTATCACAGATATATTTCTTTTTTTTGCAGGAGAAACAGGGTCAGATAACGGCTGGAGCGCAGGATTAGCAAAGGCAGAAAGGAAAACGCCGATTCAGCGTGGAGTGGAAGGAAACCAACGGGAGACAGAGAGGCTTCAGCTTCCCACAGCGGACGGGATTGGCTCGTTCGGGTTGTGCTTCCCATGGCGGACGGGATTGGCTCGTTCGGGTTGTGCTTATCGGGGCGGACAGGATGGGCGTGTTCTGGTTGGGTGGGTCGTGACTTGCTCCAAATGCCTAGGAGCCCAAAAAAAAAGAACATGTCGACTCATATACAACTCACAGTATAAGGTGGGGTCAAAGTCACCAGCATACCTAAAAATGATTATCTGACTCCACGTTCACAGGCACCCCCTCCTACAACTCTGTGTGGCAGTGTTCCTATTCTGTATATGTATGCGTATGACAGTATCACGAGAATCTCAGATTCCGGGTATGGTCAATAACAATAGCCAAAATGACAGGAAATGAGACCCAGATCCAGTTATGAAGAAATGCTTTGACACGGAATGATTGATTTTTGCCTTAACGAGAAAAAGATTATGGTGACATTTTCCTCTGATTCATTATGTATTGGTGTGTTCTCACAGACAGACCTAGATATGGCTCACTTAAATCAAGCACTCACATCTGAAAATGTCTCTAGGGCTGTTTTCACACATGGACTCCTAACGTCATCCAAGGAATAAGGCCTGGACATATTGCGGAGTTGCCCTTTCGCACATGCGGCACACCATCTAAGATTGTCCATGTCAGACATGTTCACACCAACTAGAAATACTCGGGTTGCTTTAATGGAGAGGTGGTGCATGGGTCGAGCATGCAAGAGGCAGGACATGATGCGAAGACTACGCTATGGAAATTGAAACGTTTCCCGAAAAGTTCCCGAATCTCATCGTCTTTCCAGAGAGCCGTGTTCATTGGAGTTATCTTCATGTAAATGAGCCTTTTATTTCCACCTAGAATGTTTGTATTCCTCCATTTCTGCGCACCCTCTCGCTTGCAGTAAATTCTCCGGACCATTCCCTGCTCCATTCACACGTGGGGGTCATTCGCAAACTACAGTACCTGGACTTTGTACTAGGGAGCTAGCTGGGTCAAGTCTGTTTGATGTCCGGTTAGACCGACTCAGACATTTGCATTCACACAAACGCAGCACAGGACATGTCTGACAGGGGTGTAAGAAGCACACTGGACTCAAGCTACCCAATTCCCTGGCATGACCGAAGCGGTCGCATTGTGGCATGCATGGATGGAAAGAGTACTGAACCATCCAACTCAAGTACTCAAATACTGTTAGTTTAAAAAAATAATAATAATAACTCTGAATTGAGTAAAGTGCCTCTCTTCTAAACTACAGAAGTAAGAGTAAAAAGGGTAGCTTGTTTAAAAAGAATGCTTTTATGCAAAGTGACATACATTTGAGAAAACAGGGTCAGACAGTATCCCCGGAGCGATCTGGGGTTAAGAGCCTTGCTGAAAGGCTGAACAGCGACGGCACTCTCGTCACCTTGGGATATGAACCGGCAACCTTTCGGTCACAAGTACAGAAAAGGAACCACAAGGCATCCTGCAAGCAACGAGCACCAACATCTAATTAAATGTAAAATGGTGGAGGGGGGGAGGGGGGTACATCAAAATCAGGTGCGTTCTCACATTTACATTAATGCATTCTTATGCCTTTTTGTATTTTAATGCAAGTGTCACATCTGAAGCCCAAAAAAGCCCTAAACTTATTATAAACCTGTTCAAAAATTTCTGCAAGTTAATTAGTACTTCAAAGAATAAAAAGCGTCTAGCAGGTTCTCACAACAATGTGCCGGCTTAACAGCTTGAGGTAATGGCACATATTGCATGGGTCAACAACAATGCGCGACATAGCAGCTATCTCGCACAAACAGCAGCACCGTTACAGCGGCCTAGCAATGACAGCGATAGCCTGCAATGAATTACAAGGCTAGCTAAAATAAAATAAAACAGTTTTGTCTAGTCCAGTGTTGATAGCTAAAATGATAACGGTAAATGTCATAACACACTGATAGCTTTGCTCGGTGTACAATAGCTAGCTAGCCAGGTTGAAATTATGTGATAAAATCACAACTTTTCTTTTTAATCCAATTTCGATTCGAACCAAGGTTAGTAGGGCCGGTACTGATATTCAGTGCTGGCAACACCATGGCGATAAAAACTTGTTGATTGGGTGGGGGTGCTGATGATTAATGATTGGCGGCCCTGCCTGATAGTAGCTAATGTTCTAAATTAGGCTAACAGCTAAAAAAGACACGATATTTTAACGTTGGAATTCATTCTCAATATAAGAATTCAGATCAAAATAAACAATATTTTAGTTTTGAGCCGCACAACCCTAAGGAGTAATTAGCACAGTAAAAGTACTTTTGCAGAACTACTTATCTTCGTAAAAGGACAAATCAGTCTGCGTCCGGCACAGACAGCAACAGGCACTTAACCTATTTCATAAGGCATAAATTCACGAAGAAAACAACTCTGTTACAGTAAGGAGGGTATTTGTAGTTTGTTACTTTATACCCTGGGTGACATGGATGTTTTCTTATTTCATCACCTATGGTGATTTCGTTTGAGCTGTTAAAGAGTGCCTATTTTGTAGGAAAGTGTATTTTACAGTCCTTTATCTCCTGTCGGCAACAAATTTACACCCAATTATTCTTCAGAAGAAAGCCTTGTGGCTTTACCTTTAACGATGCCTTTTCCCTAAGCCAATTAGTCATATCGTTAAAGAATTCCTTCAAAGTTCTTTTTTTATCAAGCAGTGCTATGAGCACCCTGTGTATCCTAACATACAAATTCATAAAACGGACTTTCCTATATAATCTAAAGGACTGTGTTTAACAGTTGGTCTGGGAGCCAGTCTGATGTAATACAAGTTAACCAAGTAAACAGTTTACTCCATAATTAACGAAAAAATTTATTTTATTTTGAAAGGCTCTGACCTTGACCTCTCCAATACACTGCAGTTGCTGAAGACAGTGAAGCTAAACATAAAATAGGCATTTTTTTTTTTCTCACGTGACAACAAGACTATATATGGGGGTCTATATTCCACGTTAGCCAAACCCAACCCAGGTCCCAAGCCCTTCAGAACCGGAACTTTTGTGCAACCTGCTTCCTACGGGCTACGCAGGGTTCCCGGCTCCGCGTATCGAAGTTGAATTTCCGACCTTAAAAGCTTAAAAACGTCTCTAAACACAAAGGGAACCGAAAACGTCTCCAGCTCGCCCCGAGACCAAGCCCCGCCATTTATCACTACACCGATTTATTGCGATACTTGAGTAGGAAGGGAAGTACGGGACAGATAAATAACGAAGACGAATAGCGCCTTTTTCACGCGTCTTTTCCCCTTCCTTGCAGTTTTTTTTCATATGTGTGTGTATATACAAGTTTTGCTATGCTTGTGAGGACCAAAGGCCCTTTTTGGATACCTATGGTTAAGGTTAAGACTGAGTTAGGAATAGGGATTTTCCCAATAGAAATTAACGGACGGTCCTCACTAAATGGGAGCACAAACGTGTGTATGTGTGAATCGGGTGTGAGGATTTAGCTTCCTGGAGGAGCGTTTCGTTCTCTGAAATGGTTAACAAAGCTCTTTGGATTCAGCACTGAGGTCGCTGTCCATTAGACCTCCGTCGATCACAATCACATGCGGTTTTCTCGCCGCGATCAAACCCCCCCTCCGCGGATACACACTTCTGTTGTGCTGATAAGGCCGAGCATGGTGTGGAGGGCAGAAAACAGTTCTTCCTTCATTGAGCCGGCAGATTGCTATCCGCTATGTTTTCCATTATTTCAAGTGTAGTGAGGCGGTAGACAGAAATGCGTAGCCGATATATTACCCCTAGCAATTTATTTATTAAAGGGGCCCAGAGGCTTCTGTTTTATAGATATAAGGCGTATGTTAATTGCTAAGTAAGCCTAAATATATCCTTAATTTACAATTTAGCAGGCTGCGTGGTTAGTGGTTGCGATAACAATGATAGAAAAAGCCACAGGGAAATACTGCAGTCTGAAGAATCAAGGGCCAATTCTTAAAGTAAATAAACAAATGAAAATGTAAATCTGAGCATATATTCAAAGCGATAACGTGATACAATGAATGGGATTTATTTATCTTACACCACAAAATAAGTAAGATTTCTAGGTAATTTTGGAAAATACAGCTTAGTTTTATTCATTTTATTTATCATTAAATTAAAAACACCCATGAAAGTAGCCTACTAATTGTAGTGGCAAACCACATGAAATGACATAAAAACAAATTCGCTATAACGATTGCAATAATAATAAACCGGATGTTTTGGTTTAGCATTATGCGTTTTGTACCATTCCGGAAATTTTCTTAGAAGTGTGCGGGGAAAGACGGCGGAATGATATGCTGACTGGAGGGGCAAATCATTTCAGATTTACACGCAATTTCGTCCTTAAAGCCTGGCGCCTATAGACGCAATAGAGACAGCGCCAATACTCCATACAGCGGCAGTGGAAATCAGCACCATTCAATTTTAATGGATGTCAAACTGGATAAGTTCTGAAGAAATCCGGTTCGGTGGAGCGTTTGGTCGGAACCCTTACTGTCTGAGGTCCATGCTGCGATGCATGTGAGTTTTGAAGGCGTTTTGGGCAACAGAGAGCACGGCTTCTCGCCCTCCGAGAGCCAGTCTCCATTCCGGGTCTTTGCGGCGTCCTGCTTCTCCGGAGTTCCGCCGTAGCGGCGGCGCTGCAGAAGACGGTCAGGTACGTGCGGTGCAGATCCCGCTTTGCTCTCCAGACTCGTCCCTCTCCGCTACCCCCCCGTTTCACTTTAAAGTAGCTGCAGCGCATCTCTCCGGGAGTCCCATGTCGGAGCGGAGCGGGGCGCGTACTGGGGACCTGTCTCTACCGTTGCACTTTGCACTGGTTTGACATTTGCCACACTCGAGGTAAGACTCACGATCACGCATCGTTTTCCTTTTATTTCCCCGCACCACTAGGTAGTACTTGTTATCGGTTACTTGTATTTTTTTTCCCCAAATACGCCGTTGCACACTCGATCTGCATGCATCTTTGCAGAAAGCACGTCCGTGCGTGCAGAAAAGGTGATGCTGGGGTGGTGGGCAGTGACATGCGAGGCTTTGCTGGAAAAGTGTATTGATGGTCGCGATTGATGGTGCTTTCGGAGTCGCACGCTTAAGTGGCACCGGCGGAATCGCGGCGTCCCGAAGCGGACAGTGCACCGTACGCGTCTGCATTTGTGACAAACTACTTTGGGACGGAATGGCCGCGGAAGGCCCCCCCCCGTTTGTCAAGTTGGTGGGAATGCATGCCGTGCATGTAATGTGCGGGACCGGCGAGATGCGGGGCGGCGTGCGGAACGCCGGGCGCTCCTGCCGCTCGCCTGCGTCAGAGAGCGCTGTTTTGCGGGAGCGGGGGAAACTCGCATTGTGCATGCGAGCCACGCAAGGGCTGTGTGCGCCTAGGGGTGCGACGGGACCTTTTCTGCTTTTTTTCTTTTTTAATTTCACATTAACGCCGCGGTGGATGTGCGGCACGTGCCTGGGCGCGGGCGGGGCGTCCGGCGTCGCAGTCGCCGTCTGGCGGCTATAATCTCCCCGATATTCCCCACATTCTGATCAAATTATTTAAGCCATGCCTGACAGTAAAACCAGGAGCTTTTGTTCACTTACAGTACCAGTCTGGTTAGTGGCAAACGAAATGTAGTCTGCTGGTCGGTTGGTTATTATTATTATTATTATTATTTTTTTTTTTGGTAGTAGTAGTAGTAGTCGTGGTGGTGATGTTAGTAGTATACTTAGAAGTCTTACTATGGCATGCACTTAATTCATGAATTGTTTATAAGATGTATTTATCTGTGATAAATTAGTTTCAGAGTGAATGCCAGTTAGGCCTATTATTAACTTATGTGAGTAATGGACTGATTAGTAAAGGAGTCATGAGATTAGATCTCCCAGCCAGTGCTTCCAGCTCAAAATCTGGCGTGCCAGGATGGATATTGCTTTTTCACCTGCGTGGTGCCCACTCCCTCTGCTATGCACCGGGTCACTTTATACGTGATAATCTTTTGGCCAGTTATGGAGAGTCGCAGAATCTGATTTACGGCTGGATGGGTTTGGAGCCGAGGGCAGTAGGCGAGTCAGTGCGGGGTAGAAAAAAAATAGTGATAATAACAATAAAATAATAAAAGAGATAACCCAGGACTTATAGTAAACAATGCAGGACTGAAGGCTTATGATTGGCTGAGGGGCGACCACACTGTCAGGATGTCACGGCGGCTTTATGAAAAGTAGCTCTAATGCAAATTGACTTGGCTGTCACTCGCCTTGACTGCCGGCGGGCGTTAGTATTCTCCACTGCGGCTATCAGTGCCGGACGTGGCAGTAAACACAAACCCGGCGCGATTCCGATCGGTGAATTTAAAAGCGCTCTCGTTTACATTTTTAAAGCCGACCTTTTGAGTTTGTCACTGCCAGGGATTAAATATAGACGCGCGTTTCTTTGAAGTCCTTGAAATGAAGGAGCCACTCGCGTCTGTGTTGAGCGTAGTGCGGCACTCGAGTGTAGCGCCGTTCAGGGCCTGGAACGGACACCCTCCGGTTTGAGTCCGGTGCACCTCTCAGAACACTGGTTGCCTTGACCACAGGGATCTGGGGGTGGGGAGCAGGGTGGGTATCTGAATCTGGCCCTCTGGTTACAGTAGTGGATCACAGCAATCTCTTCCATTTAGAACAGTATGCTCTCTCTATTGCTGGCTCTGGGATTTTATTCCCACAAGATCAGATTTTCCATGGATCTCCAAGCTTGGAATTTGGACTTAACCAACACACCTGTAACTGAGCCGACGTAAATAAAACAAGATAGACGCCCTTTATGTGTCTGTATATAAGCCTCACTGAAAGGTAAAGGTGAGCATTATTACGATTTGGTCAGCATCAGCGTGTGGGGACAGACTTTTAAGGGATTTTCTTGTGATGTGTCTTGCTGGTATCTTAATAAGCTCTATTAGCAACTTAAAGAATCAGTTTGGGGTCCATTTCTTGGTCATGTAGTCGCTCTATCCCAAACTCCAATTGGTCGCCTTTCCGGTCTCCTGCCACCCTTAGATGTGCTAGGTAGGGCAAGGGGTTGACCTGATCCTCCTCAGTGTCTTAGTTTCCGGTTCCACATTTTTAGGTTTGGTTCTGGTGGGCTTACTGGGTGGCTATTGAAATATTGGCATGCTTCGCCTGGGCCAGATCCATCACATGGGCCAGATCCTTCTCATAGGCCGGTTCCTTCGCAAGACCAGGTTCCTTCACATGGGCCGGACCCGTCACATGGACCAGATCCTTTCCATGGCCCCGACCTACCCCAGCCTCATCTGCTACTGACGGACAGGACAGTGAGTAGGCCTGTTATCGCTGGGAATCACAGGGGGCCTAAAACCAAAACTCATCTGGTGTCCAAGTTAGGTTTTGAACATAACAGTCTCGGAGATGGCATAACCAGATTCGTTCCCGTCTGGCTGCACGTGCATGGCATTCAGGCCCCGCCTTCCCTTCAGAAAGAAACCAGCGCAGGTGCGACGGCGTCTCGCCATCTCAGTCCCTCCCGCCTCCTACAGACAGCCTCCTCTCGGGTTACGCCCCTCATGAAGTGCGGGGCCTGTTTCTGAGGCCAGGACTGCACTGGGGGGGGGGGGTGTCGGCAGAATAAAGACATGCTTGTTCACCTCCCAGCGAATGAAATGTTCTCGGACTTGGAAAGGGCATGAGGGGGCTGAGCTGAAATTCCTCTGCCCAGGCCCTCGAGGAGTGGACTGGATGCAGGCCTTCTTGCTGTTTTTTTTCTCTGTCCAAATGTTAGAGGAATTCTGCGTCTGGTGCGCCTTTTTAAACCTTGTGTGGCCCCTGACAGTGTCCAGTGTATCGTTTGTGTGGCTCGCTTGGGAATTTGCCTTTTTGTGTAACCAGGAGGCCGGAATGCACAGGGTGTGATTTGATTGGATGGCTTGGGCAGTGGGCGGGGCTACCCAGGGCGGTAGCACCTCAGTCCCGATCTGGCTTTTGCGACTTTCGGGCATATGGCAGCCCCTTCTGTCTGTGGTTGGGTCCAGGTCCCCACTCACCTATCTGCATTTGCCTAATTCAGAGTTGCACACAGTCTTCCTCATAGAGCAATGACTCTGAACTAGTCTGTCTTTTTCTATGGGGATTTGTAATGATATTTTGGAAAGCTTTAAGGTTGCTGGCCTCAGAATGTTTCAGAATTTCACTCGGACCTCGACAGGAGACATTCTTCAACAAATCCTGATGGATGCAGTCCATATGCAGCATATAGAGCCCTGCTGAGAGGGACCTGTTCTCCCATCGGGGGTTTCCAGAAGGTTCACAGAGGGGCAAAAGGCTGAAACACGTGTGCTGAACACGGTGTGCTCCACGTCGCCACCTAGAGGGAGGGGCTCGTGCCGCCTGGCTCCGACGTGCCGACCGTGGCGGAAAGAGCCTGGTGGTTCTCATTGGGCCAGAGTTTCATGGATGAACTTTGTGATACCGGGTGGGTGGCTTCGCTTACTGTACATCCGGCCCGGGCGACCTTAGCGCTGTACAAGAAGGACGTTATGCCATGGCGGCACCTGTTTTCAGAGGGAAAATATCTGTGCTGAAGGATTTTTAATGAGATCACATACACCAACAGCAGCAACTGTACTAGCTGGGTGGTGCTTAGGACTAGATTGCTCTTGGCAATGTGGAGAGAAGAGCAGACTCTCTGGTATGACAGCAATGTGTGCTACTAGCAGGCTTCATCTCCTGGGCTACCGCATAGATGCAAGGCCAATAAAAATGAACTGTTTGAGCGTTTAGTCGTCCATTGTGTTGCCCGTGCTCAGTGACGTATGCTGCTCTGTGTCCTTGATGTGCCCGTTGTGGCCCGACAGGACACCCAAATGTCTCCGACCTGAGCCTGTATTCTTCATGACAGCAAGCCTGAGTCACATTCGGATGTAACAAACCAACCTCACTTCAGGACTGAAGCCACCGACAATATTAGCAGAGCCCGGCTTTCCCTGACCGCCTTCGTCGGCTCTTCTCTATACTATTGGACTTCATTCTCACAAACACCTCGGATAATGGTCACACCTGTTAGCGTGCTTTAAGGGAGCTGAATGATTTGGGAAGGCTGTACTTTGCCGACCTCTTGTATGTATAATTTAGCGGGCTTTTTCCTTCCGAAAACCCAGGAATGAGCAGACTAGAGGTTGCTGTCTGAGCTCCTGACAGCTTCTGAAAGCTCCCAGGTACCAAAATGAGGCTGTTCGTCCTTCATCTGGGTTAAAGTCAGCCTGCTGCGGCCCGGTGTACGGGTGCGTCTCATTGATGAGTGCGGCCGTCGTTAGCTGGTCTGTACGTCGCTATTAAATCCGGTGTGGATCTTCCAAGACGCCCCCGATGATTCGTCTCGGCAGGGATATTAATAGTCAGGACGCCGGATGCTGCGCTAATTTGGCAGTCGGAGGGCAGGGGTCATGGAGTAGGCGTGACGGGGGATCGTTCTGTCTTCCCAAGGAAGCCACGTCAGAAGCCGGTCAGTATTGTGGCAGCTCTGGCGAGATTGATGACATCTCCAGCCTCCGCTTTAGGATTCCATCAGCGATCCAACCCTCTTTCTCAGCCGTGGACCATGCCAGGCCTTTCAGGGCTTTCAGGCAAGCATCAGATGGGTCCGCTCTCCTCTGCCAAAGCTGATCACCTCTCATCCTGCTTTTCATGGAAAACCATCCACTGCCTTGTGGGACAAGTGCTATTTTCATGTCATGATCAAATTTCGGAGGAGGACTTAAATAAACGGCGAAGAGCAGCTTTCAGAGAGCTGGATTTAGCAGTGTTCAAAAGGAATCTGCCTTTCAAAGGAGGGGGGGGGGTGTGGTACAGTAGGTTAGGACGCCGTGATCAGAAGGTTGCTGGTTCAAATCCTGAATGATGTCACCGGCAGGCCCTTGAGCAAGGCCCTTAACCCACTGCTTTCCCCGGGGGCACTGCAGCCTGGCTGCACTGTGATTCCCAAGTTTGCTCTTACCTTTGTATGTGTCTGTGTGTCTCACGCAGAGCAAGGCGGGCCAGACAGAAAGATCATTTCCCCACAGGGATCAATAAAGTATCTCCATTCTCTCTACAGAAGTGGTTGTTAGCAAGGGAGCAGAATCATAACGGTATTTTGTATTAGTAAGGAGGATTGTGGATAAGAAGCATGTGGTGGACAAAGATGATCTTGAAGGACAGGATTTTCAGTAACCAGGATGCTGCGGCTGGACCCCAGGGGTGGTGGGTCATGGTGGCAAGCGGTCTGATCATGGCGAAACAAGACGTGTGATCAGAATGGCTGGGGAATGAGGAGAGGAAGTGCAGTCAATCAGAAGGACTGGTTTGTACAAACAGGCAATAATGGCTGCGTGAGTCACTTTGGATTGTCGGTGTATCTGTGGTGGGGGGGTGGGGAGGGGTGTCCGTGGGAAGGGAGAGTGGGGCCAGCTGGGGTCAGGGCTGGGGCAGACTGTAAATGTAATTACGATGTGTATGTAGGGAGGGGCGTTCAGCTTGGCTTTGGGTTGTGGTGCGGGATCGTTAGCCTAATATCAGGTGCTAACCACCGCTTGCCGGTTTGAGTCAGAGCTAATATGGTTTTAATGGTGAAGAATGTTTCTCTTCTGCAGAAAAGAGCTGATGGAGAAGCAGGGTGGTGGCGCACAGGCCGTGATGGACGCAGCAGCAGGACGTTATCCGTACTGTCGGCTCCATGTCTGGCTTTGGGCCTCGGTTGCTGGCCATGGCGCAGGAGCGCAGTGGCAGTGAACAGAACATAGGGGGGCGCTCTGAATGGAAAATACCCGCAAAGAGGTTCATCCAGGCTCCTGGTCCTCATGTGGAAGCCCCCACCCAATCACTTATTTGCTGTGGATGAGGAACTGGAACTGGATTCACGCCCGTTTTATAAAGTGCCATTGTGCAGTGGTGTTGCTCTTTATGTTATGGTGTCAGGTGAGGCCCAGTGCGGTGTTAAAGACAGCAGGGGGCATGGTATTTAAATATGTTGGGGGGCAGCTCTGAAACGCTGGCGTCTGTGTGTCAGAGCATCCGAGAGGAGGCTCAGCAACAGTGTGTGTGGTGGGGGTGTGTGTGTGTGTGTGCGTGCGTGCGTGCGTGTGTTTGTGGTGGGCGGGTGTGTGTGTTTGTGGTGTGTGTGCGTGTGGCTGCGTGTGTGCGTACGTGCGTGTGTATGTGTGTGTGTGTGTGTGTGTGGTGGGGGGGGTTGCAGGGGTGGATGTCGGGTGTTTGGGGAGGGGGCATCATGGGGCAAGCCCATCAACTCTCCAGTAGCTATTAATCAAAGACCAGGTGCTTATATAGGGCCAGGGCCACAGAGTCACTGACCTCAACTTAAAGCTGATTGGGCGCTGGAGTACTACCTCCCCTGTCATTCACCAATTCAAAGCATATTATTGGCTAATGATAAGACCTTAAAAAATCCTAGAATCGACCCTGTCTAAAAATATAAAGTGGGCTGTGTGTGAGACAGAGAGAGAGTTTGGGAGAGATTGCCCAGGCTCCTAGGAGAGTATATCTCACTCGTTAGAGAGCAAATTGGCCTTTTTGATCTTGCTTCTCCTGCCCATTTCATCTTAACGGCACTAATAAAGCCCCCCCCACGGTCCTGGCACCAAGGGGCTTCCGCAGGACGATGCCTCATTCCATGTTTCCTTCTGGGAATTTACGGCACGTGTCCTGTAGTCGGCTGCCGGGAAGTTCTTGGGGAGCTGGGTCCCCCAGTGGCTGCCGCGTGAGCCGGGACTCACATTACACCTCGGCGTGATCTCACAGTACTTCGGGGATTCAGGCAGCCCTCATTGCCACTGACTGTCGCCGTCTGGATCCGTCCGCCTGTCTGAGCGCACTCTCATGCATCCAGCCCGTCTGAGCGCGCTCTCACGCATCTCGCCTGTCTGAGCGTGCTCTCACGCATCCTGCCCGTCTGAGCGCGCTCTCACGCATCTCGCCTGTCTGAGCGTGCTCTCACGCATCCTGCCCGTCTGAGCGCGCTCTCACGCATTCCGCTTGTCTGACCACGCTCTCACACATCCTGCTCACGCATCCCACCCGTCTGAGTACGCTCTCACGCATCCTGCTCACGCATCCCACCCATCTGAGCACGCTCTCACACATCCCGCCCTTCTGAGAGTGCTCTCGTGCAGTCCGCCCAGTCCCCCCTCCCCCTTGTCTGCCGCCGCTATTTTTGGCCCCATGTCCGACTCCCTACTGTTTCCCCCTCGTCATCGTTCCTCTGCTTCCTTCCTCTGGGGCAATTTTCGGGTCTGGGATCCTTGTAAGTCAGAGGGGAAGCGATGTCTGGGAGTCATGCTCCGCCCACCTTCCTCTGGAAGGTTGTCCAAAGCTCTTTTCCCAGCCTAGGGCACGTTTTTCACTTTTCATGAACATTGAAACGCCGGTTCGGTTTTCCCGGCTATGAAAGAGTAATAAATGAGAAACTATTAAAGACATGCAAGGATCTAAGGCTAACAAGGACAGGAAAATGGTCCAATTTGACAGTTGATGAGTGTGGATGGGTGAAAGGCTGTGATTGGCTGAGATTGAAGAAGTGAGGAGATTAGTGGCTAAATAGCCGGACGCGTGAGCAGGTGAAGGACCCAGAAGCAGCCGTATTGCTGCACATGTCAACCTGTAGATTCAGCCGTAATGGGTTTCGATAAGCTCCCCTCGGGTGCGTGGCTGAATAATTACGGTGACTAATGGCCCATGGGAGGAAAGCGAAGGTCTGATAACCCCCGGCGGGTTACGAAGGAAATGCCCTTGATACCACCCACCGCCCCCCCCACCTGTCTGACCTGCTACTGCCATCTGCTGGCTCATTTTAATAGCGAATATACGTGTACTTATAGATGGGGCTGGAGTATAGCTCCGTGTGCGAGGACGTGCTGTTTACTGGCTGTCGCTTGGCTGGATTTCGCCAGCTTCAAGGGAGCAGAACTCTGAAAGAGCTGAATGAACAGTTTGTTCAGGTTCTCGTCTGGTAGGGAGAGAGTCTAGCTGTCAGTTTTAGTTTCTGTTCCGGGAAGATAACAGGAACAGCCGCACACACTCATACGGCTGTATAAACACACAGAAATGTAGGGGGGTGCTTTCTACAGCTTTCGGACCGGCCCGGAGGCCCGCGGAACAACATTACTGATGGCGTGACAGAGGTTGGGACCTCTTGGATCCAAAGTCAGAATCCCAACCCCCGGGTTCTGTGCTCGGCCTGTGAAGGAGTCTGACTTATATTATGGTTCCACGTTTCTTCTGTGTGGAGGAATGTTCTGGGTTCTGCGCCTCTATACCAGACGGTGTTGGCATTCTAACGTAGGAAGGGGGGCGGGGCCGCGCCCACCTCTCATCCCGAATCGTTTGGGCCTTCGGGAGAGGGAGCAGAAGGCCGGGCTTAGCGGTAAACCCACTGTCTTCTGAGAGATGGAGGGGGCGGCTCGAGAAAAGGCTCTTTGTTGATGGAGGCTCGATCCCGACTCCCCCCGCCGGGGCCTCCTGCCGGGACTGTAGCTCGTTTTCATTAACTCGCACGCTTGTTCCAAAGTTTTAATTCGCCGGTGTGAAAGAGGAAACAGCAGGGAGACAGCATGTGCTCATATGTGGAAGCGAAGCTCTGTTGTGTTACGTTACGCTACGTTTGGGTGGAGACTCGCGGAAGAAGGCGGAGCTTTCTGACTGGGAGTGAAGGAGGTAACTGTTCATGTAGCCGAACGTCAAGCTGGCCGGTTCAGCTGCCATCTTACGGGTTTTCCGCGGATTCAAAAGCTCTCAGAGTCCGGCTCCATTCATCACTGGCCGAGGGCGTCCCTGCTGGTGGAAGCGTGGCACTTAAGGGGCCGTGTCTGTAAGCGGAAGGTTGTAGGTTTGAAGCCTAGGTTTCTTTCCTGCTGTCACCCGGAGGGATGCATTTGTTTCAGTGGGATTTTCTTTGTGAAAGTGTGTTTTGGACACAACAGTGAGCAGAGTTTGGCTTTGCAAAACTGTCTATACCAAGGTCTCCTTCTTCGGGAACGATGGAGTGGGGAGATGAGGTGGGGGGGGGGGGGTATCTGCATCTCAGAAAGATAAAAGGAGTAGTTCCAGGGGTGCAAAGGAGAACGAAACTGTCAAGTGATTTTATTGGTTCATATTCTTCCCATCCTTTGACTCCATCAGCAGCAATTGGAACATTTGGTTTATCATGTCAAATTGCGCCTAGAATTGGTTGTTGATTGGTAGTTGAAAAATGAAAGCCCACCAATAATCACTGAGCTCCTAGTGTGTGCTGCCTTGAATACAGACCTATCACATCCATGGCCACACCTGCAAGATCTTTTCCGAATTAAAGTCAAAGGGACATATTGTGACATAGGCCTTGCCTGTCTAAGCCTACTGAGATATCTGCATTCAAGAATTTGATCTTAACATAAGTTTCATCTTGTGATTTTATCACATAATGAGGCTAGCTAAACATAAGCATTATACACCCAGCCAAGCTCTCTGTCTGTAATGACATTTAACGTTATCATTTTAGCTATCAACATTTAAGTAGACAAAACTGTTTTATTTGCAGTCAAAGTTTAGCTAGCCTTGTAATTCATTGTTGGCTATTGCCGTCACCGCTAGGCCGCTGTAACGGTGCTGCTGTTTGTGTGAGGTACCCGCTATGCCACGCATTGTTGTTGACCCACATAATAAATATACTTCAATGTAAATTTCAGAGCCTGCTATAACACGAGGTAGTCAAAATGGAAAACTAAACATAAAATTCAAATGTAGGCTGAATGTTTTTGACCCCTGCATGCTGGCAGCTAGCATTAATATAAATGTGAGGATGTTCCAGATGTACCAGATTTTTTGCACCTGAGGATAAAACCCATTTTCAGTTTATTTACATGTCGATGCACATTTCCTATTGTCTCCGTACTTATTCATTAGACATTTGCTTCCTGTGGGACTATATGGGCCTCTGGCCCATGTAGTAATGTTTGTGCAAATCTTGGGCTTGTTTATTGATTTATTTTGAAGGGCCTAAGCTCATAAACTACTGCAGCGAGACAAATTGAGTTGATTAATGTTTAGGGTTTATTCTCTGTATAAGGCCTTTGTGTCACATTAATTGTCAGTTAAAAAAATGGGAATTGTCACAAAAATAGTTTCATTCTTTCTGAAAAACAAAAGAGAAGGTTGATTAGGTACATTAGTTAATTACAATATTGTAAGGGGAGAAAAACACAATTCAAAAATACTTCTATT
>JAODKN010000079.1:15643504-15661727 GCA_026774425.1 Petrocephalus zakoni
AGCCTTCATTTAGACGTCGAAAGTCAATAAAAAGCTGCATTACATTAGAATTAGGTAGGAGAATAGTAATCCTACCCCCTACAGCTCATGGATCAATCAAACGTGCAGCGTCCCATATACCCAAAGTACTGAGGCAACCATGGGTCTTAGCATGGACCATGGCCCCCAGCTCTCTCTCCGCGGGTCGCGACCTTCTAACATAGCATTTTTAACGCGCTGTCATGCATAATGGATCTGCCGGAATTCAGACCAGGTCTCCCAGAGAGACAAGAAAAAGAGCAAAAGGTGTTACCCAGGTTATCCGTTATGCTGAAACTGTATTTTCCAGACTATGTCCTGCCATAGTGCTGTAATTGCCAGAGAGTTGTCTGAAAGACAGCAGGTTTGTCCACTGGAATTGAAATCAGAATCCCTAAGAGGATTGTTGTAAAATACAGGATTTCTTTTGAAATATGTGCTGTTTGCTTTTGTAATTAAGGGGGTTTGAGAGGTGGCCCTCAGGAATACACAGAGCTGGCTGTCAGCTCCAGCCAAGCCTGCTGTCCCCTGTCACGTCTGGCCGCAGGGGGCGGGGGGGGGATGCCCTGTCAACCTGCCAGCTGAGTTTAGGGATGTGCCAGGCTGTCAGCCTACCCCCCCCCCAGGACCGCCCCATGTCACTGCCTGCCGCCCCCCTCCAACCAAAAGCTTGTCCCGCAATGAGATGACAGTGGGCCAGCATCCCTTTATTCCTTTTACATAATTTATGCCCCCCACCCCACCCCCCCGCTGTACTCAGACAGACTGTGGCCTGGCATCCATTTTGCGAGCATGACGAGGCCGCCTCTGCGGTCCCCTCCCCGTGACCGGCACCTGGCGGTCACAGCAAGGTCACTCACATTGCTTTTTGTTTATGGACAGGATAATGCTTAGTCCAAGGTGGCTTTCGTGTGTGCGTGTCACACATTTCCAGGAAACAGGCTTTTATCTTCTCTGTCACTGAAATCAAGGCTGTTTTATTCCTCTGCAGCCTCCTTGCTTCACACACATCTCAAGTTGCTGTACAGAGAGGGAGCCGCCAACTGAAGAGCAGCTGCCCCGAGTGAATGAGTCAGCGCCGGGCGTCTGGGTCCCCATCTCGGGTCTGCGGCTCGGTGCTTTCCGTTAACGCGTCTGCCGACGGCGAAGCTGGCCGTGACTCCGAGTCGGGAGGGTGGCGTTCGGGTAGGCGGAGCCCCGAGGGAGCCAATCAGAGCGGGACTCTTCAAATAGAGCAGCTGACCTTTGCGTTTGGCCTCGACAGAGAGCGGCCGAGGGATAAGCCGCCCCTCCGGGGAGGGCAAGAAGAGGCAATTCTTAGCGGATAAGGGTCCGAGGTCCCAGTCCTGCAAGGTGGGCAGTTTAGCCTATTATTGGAAGGTTGTCGGTTCAAATCTGACATTGGGCCCTTGAGCAAAGGCCCTTTACCTCCAATTGCTCCAGGCACTGGCTAACCCTGCTCTCTCAATGGTATGGCACTCTGGATGAAAGTGTCTTTTAAATAAATAAAATGTTAAAAAAAAAAATGTGATATAAAAGGTCATTCAGTGCTGCCGAGTTCAGGACCATGGACAGCACTCGTACTCTGCATCCTCAACTCCCTGGACCAGCCCCTGCATCCCCCCATGTGGCCCAGTCACACGGTTTCTCCCCCCAGGGCACATTAAATGAGGGACGTGCCGTGAATATTTCGATTAAGTGATTTACCCTCTCAACCCACTGTTTAATCAGCAGTGACTGGTGACCCGCATTACGATCCGCGTGCTCGGCACTGCTGCATTGAGACACACAGTCGCCTGACTGCGGCCAGACGATCCTGCGTGATGTTTGTAGCTGTTCACCTGCCCGATTCTACAGTAATCTTGACAGAATGTGTAATGTTAGTATCATATATTAGTCTGAGTACGTGGGGGGGTCCTATGATTGTGCTGTAGCCTCACACCCGCATGGTTCCCCCGTGCCATGTGGGTATCCTCCAGGTTCTCCGCATTTCACCCTCCATCCAAAAACATGCGGTTGTGTGAACTGGTTCCTCCAGATTTTCTACTCTGTGTGAATGTGCCCTGTGACAGACTGGCATCCCATCCAGGGTGACCCCTGTCTCATTCCCGGTGCATTCTGGGATAGGTGCCAGGCACACCAGAACTCTACTGGGTAAGTGGTTATGGAAGATAGATCTGTTCCTCCAAACACTGGCCTTCATTATGGCTGTGATTGTAGTTTGTGTATCAGCAACTTCCAGTTTTGAAATAATAGTATCAATTATTGTAAGGTAGGAGTTTATTCAAGATGTATCTTTATTTAAAGCAGGGGTTTCCAACCCCAGGGCCACGGAGCACTGGGGGATTTGGGGGGAAGGTTGGTTAATTTCCAAAAATGATTCATTTTCAAGCCACGTCTTATTTTTCTCCTTACACTCATTGGCACATTGGCACGTTCTGATGTCATGTGAAATTAATAGAAACAGTTAAAGTCATTAAATGTAGTGTCAGTACCCCCCCGGCCAGGCTCGACAAATTTCACCACCAGCATGCCTATGTCCCCCCCAAACCCCCCTGAGCAATTTTTGTACAGCATTCACCAGTCTGCTGTCACCAAAAGGTTGGAGATCCCCAGGCTTATATGAATAAACATGGGGGTGGTACCCTAACAATGGTCTCATGGTAACCTCTGGGCACCTTTGCTCCCCTTACGGGCGCGGGCGGGGCCAATGAGAATCCAATCAGCTGCTTCAGAGAGGCGACGTCCCTGCACATGCGTAGAGGGGGCGGGGGGAGACCCCCAGCTGTCATCTGAACTAGATATGATCTTCACAGTTCCGCTTAAGCCTCTTCCTGTGCCGCCGGGGCGATGCCGAATCGGGGACGAGCGCGTGGCAGTCTGGAGCATGTTTCTTGCGGCTGGTACACGTGCCGGCTTAATGACCCGTGTGACACACACCCCCGGAGCCCGCGCCAGCCTTACCGGGGGCTCACATCTTCAGCATGCTTTGGTTCCTGCAGTAAAAATAGCAGTCTTTTTTCCCCCGGCTTTGAAAATGTATTCAGTTCTATTTTTTCCATCAGTGCCATTGTCTCTCTGATGTTATATGGGAATCTGTTTTTTTGTGGAAAAGTGTCAGAATTCCGAGCTTGATTTTGAGATACTTCATTGATCCCCGTGGGGAAATTGACTTTTCACCTCCCCCAACTGTGCTCTCCATGAGAGTAAGCTTGGCCGTGAAGGGCAGCCACTTAGGCAGCACCCAGGGAGCTGGCGGTTAAGGGCCTTGCTCAAGGGCCCACGGGCGGCCAGGGGCTGGGCTTGAACTGGCGGCCTTCCAGTCACAGAGCGAACCTGCTGAGCTACACTCTGCACCCTCCTTTTGTGCTCCTTCCTTGTTCAACAGCGGTACTGAAACTGCTGTTTTAGAAAGTAGGGGGTATATCTTGTCCCACCACACTCCCTCAACACTGCTCTGGACCGCTCCATGCATTGGTCTGGGGGGGGGGGGGACCTTAGATCCACAGAGACGGCAACATCAGCATCCGTCACAAAAAGAGTAAGATGCCAGACTGTGGCTGGGAGCCTGAGGCGGTCAACATCCTGTTGCCGTGGGCGGCACAGACTTTCTGAGTGACAGTGGTGGGATCCTAGTGTCTCTTTGTTTATATATGAGCTGCCCTGCATCTCTTAGGATAAACAGAAAAAAAACATCAACTGATCCGGTCAGGGAGGTTAAATCGGCTGCTGCTCATCAGCAGTGCAATGCAGTGGATAAGAAGTATTTGTTTCTTTAGCAATTTTAAGATTGCCAGGGCAATATTAGTGAGGGCAGCTTTTGTGGGGGCCAATTATTGTGATCACTGAAGGAAAAGGATAAAGCAGGATCCCAGCCTAGACTCGAGCACTAGCAAAACAGTGGTGGACATTGAAATGACCTCCAGTTATTATTATTATAGCAGTTATTATTATTATTGTTGTTATTATGCAAGAATGGAACAGTGTAGAAGACTATGGCATTATGGGTACATGGCTGCAGGGTGAGTAATAGAAGAAAAGACCAGAATATTCCATGACCCTGTACTGCAAAAGTGACTGGAAGATGAATGGAGAGAATTATGAGAACATCATGGTCTTCAGAAGTCGTGCTTGTGCTCAAGGCTCCGACCCGTCTGGCCTTAGGTGCCGTTTTCTCGTGGAGTGACATCATTTCTCGACTCTCACTGGTCCGGTTTATATCTGGCTCCATGAATGAATGAATGAATGAATTCAAAATAAATGAACAAAGCGTTACAAATGACACTGTTACACTGTTACAAATCTCACTGGTAACGAAGTCTAATCAGTGACCAGTGTGTGAACAAGTCTGTGTTACGCAACGCCAGGTCTAAATCCCCTTCTTCGTGTGAGTGATTGCGATTCAGCTGTATGATTCCAGCTGTAGAGAAAGTTAACTGGCGGATTCACTCATGACTGTGTGTGCTCCGTGTGCACTAACCCGCTTGTATGAGCTGTTCAGATTTGGTTATATGTTTCCGGCTGTAGAGGAAGTTATCCTGCGGATTCACTCATGACTGTGTGTGCTCCGGGTGCACTAACCCGCTTGTATGAGCTGTTCAGATTCGGTTATATGTTTCCGGCTGTAGAGGAAGTTAACTGGTGGATTCACTCATGACTGTGTGCTTCTCACCACTTAGGATCCCTCATTTGAATTTTTTAGTAGATGGGGCTTATAGTTTAGTCATGGTGTAGTTAGGACTCAATAAGTTCGGGTTAATGGAGACCTCAGATTCATGACTCATGAGTTATTTAATGGATCCAGGTGTTTCATCCGGGTGAGTCGTGAATCGCCCACAAGCATTTTACACCCCCAGTGGCTACCAGAACAGAAATGCCCCCTGCTGGCTGAATCGCATGGTAGCTAATTCTCGGTCCTGGTAGTGGTGTGCTGGGAGCTGGGAGGGACTGCTCGGTCTCAGTGCCCATGAACTGTAAAAGAATTTTTGCTCCCGACTTACCTTAGGAGTTTTCTATAATTTTAAAAGGAATCTTTCTTAACTAACCCGTCTCTCACCCCTGTTGGGGCAGATAACTCAATCGTTCTGGCTGGAGGAGAAGCAGCCTTTTGGTGAGTCGCAGTAGTCTGGGTCTGAGGCTCTGGTATGGCAGCTCAGATATCCGGGACAGTCTTTCTCTGTCTCTCACTCCTCGGAGGTGAACGCCAGTTGACTGAAAGGGACATTTCCACGGCAAGCGTCCGCTGGAAAACGTTTCAACGCAGCTGCTCATCCGTCACTCTTTGGAGCCGGCTGTGTAATTAGTTTTCTTGAGACGACCAGCTTTCCAGGCCACTGTGCATTGTGGGAAATATTTTCCAATTCTCCCACTTCCCCCAGCTCCGGGCCGGCTTCCTTGGCCTTAAAAAAAAAAAAAAAAAACGCTCGAGTGAGCAGGCGAGCCTATGGTCAGCTCGCGGGAAGTGCTGTCATATCCAGCCATGCGTGGAAGACCGGAGTGCACCGGGCTAATGCGATTTACGCGCTGAGAGGCCGTCCGAAGCCCGGTCTGAGGTTCGGTTATGCAAGGCGGGCTCTTATCTGTGCGATGAGGACAGCGGTCAGTCCTGATTTAGAAGGAATGGCAGTGATTTAAAGGAGATGAGGCCACTTTTGGATAAGATCCGTCTTTTTGGGGAGGTTTTTAAGAGTCCGCATAATCGAGTTTGGCAGGCGAGCATTATCAGCGTACCCTGGAGAATCACTGAGGCCTTGGGACCAAAATGTACTCAAGGATTAAGAATTTAAGCAAACAGTTAACAGATCTTGGCATTTATCCAGGTCTGAGGAACGGCGTGTATCCGTACGGATCTTTGAGCATGGAGCTGGTGGGTCATATTGACCAGGTGAGCGGCTGAGAGGGAAAAAAAGCTGCTGCTATGTTAAGGTCATTGCGGAGAGCTGCTTCTCAGGAACGCCGGGGTTAAGGCATGTGGCGCATCTCCCCTTGACAGCTGCCCGGCTAATTAAGCCGACAGAATGATAACGGACGGCTAATTAAACTGGCTGTGTTTCCCCGGTGTGCGGAAATCCACATGGGCCCATTCCAGCCGGGCGGTGGTGGAGGGGAGTGCTGCCGATTGCAAAAACAAAGGCCTCTCAGAGACGTACCTGAATCTCATCTACTTCTGTGAACAGCCTGGGATAAAACTGTCTGTTAAGTCTAGTGGTTAATATTTTAGGATTCTGATTCTTAAGTAGTTGTATCTGCTTGAGAAAAAATAGAAGCGAAGTGGAATTTTTTTGGGTAGATGCCTGGAAGTCAGCAGTCAGAGTGGAGAGTGGAAGGAGTCAGTGTGGATGAAAGGAAACTATACAATCAAGGTGGAGTAAGAGTAGAGAGTCAGGGTGGAGTAGCAGCACAGAGTCAGGGTGGAGTAGGAACAGAGAGTCAGGGTGGAGTAGTCGAGGAGAGTCAGGGTGGAGTCGCAGCGAAGAGTCAGGATGGACTAGGTGCAGAGAGTTAGGGTGGATTATGCACAGAGAGTCAGGGTGGAGTCGGCGAGGAGAGTCTGGGTTGAGTAGCAGCACAGAGTCAGGATGGTGTAGATGCAGAGAGTCAGGGTGGCACACTCTAAAGGGAGGGTGAGGGTAACACATACAGCGCCAGTGAAGATAAGAAGAGAACTGCACAACGGCTCTGTAGCAGAGTCATCCGGGATGCACTAAAGCCTCTTCCTGCCTCGCCTTTGATGTCCATGCAGGAAGACAGGACGTCCTTTCAAGTGGTATTTAGCTCTGGGCCTCCAGGGGGCTTGTGGGAAAATCCACAGTGGTCGCTGGCGTGCACCGTAACGATGTTTGCAAAGCACACCAAGAATCCTTAGCTCGCATGTTTGCGTCATATTCAAACCTTTCTGAAAGAAAGGCTTTAGTTTTTGAATGGCTGTAAACATCATGCTGCACCCCCCCCCCCACCTGCAGGGCTGGGGGTCCATGTGTGTTGAGCTCTCCCCGGGTTTGCACAGGTTATTCTCTGGGTACTTGTGTTTCCTCCCACATGTCCAAAAATATCCAGTTAGGTGAACTTGCCCTTTGTGTGTGTGTGCGTGTGTATGTGGTGTTGTATGTGCCCTGAGAGGAACTGGTATCCCATCCAGAGTGGTCCCTTGCCTCATGCCCTGTGCTACCTGTGATAGGCTCTAGGCTGTGTCCTGTAACCCTGTAATAGGTAGGGGTTTATTTTAGGTGGATGTGCCAAGCTGATTATTTGATTAAGGCATAAGTCAGTATTTTCCTCATTTCCTTGGCGATCGCCCTGTCTGCTGATACACTCCACTGAGGTTTTATCGGATTGGTGAATATCATAAAACGCAGGAAAGGACTATGTCTCAGCTGACCAGTGACCCATAGTGATTCATTTTATCAGTGACAGAGACAGAATCCAAGCTCTGTGACCAAATCAGGACAGAGCTATAGCAGAAAGAGAATCCAAAAGCTGGCAAACTAACAGGAAATGGCTTTGCAGATGCAGGGGGTATTTAAATGATATACTATGGTGGTAAACAATGTAGAGCTGTCATCAGTGTTCTGTGGAGGATGATCGGTGACTGGGTATCTGGCTGCTGGGAAGATCCAGACCGAATCAGCGATCAGAGTCAGACACCTGACCTCCTGGTCTCGTAAGACTGAAGACTAGTTCATCTGTTTGATTGTGAGGGTGAGATAGCGGGACAGTATTGTCACGGACCGGGAAGATTGCAGGCAAACAGCTTAGCTAAGATGCCAAAATCGGTTTGTCTCCCAGAAACGGTTTCATCTGGTCCAGTTTTTCTCACCCCAGTCCTCGAGGACCCCCCCGCAGTCCATGTTTTTGCTTCCTCCCAGCTTCCAGCACACCACTACCAGATGTTCAGTGTTCTCCATTGGTTGGAAGCTGGCAGGGGAGCAAAAAATATAAACAACCTGGGGTCCCCCCGGACTGGGTTGGGAAGCACCCTGGTCATGTAAGCTCATAGCATGCCTGTAACTGGAGCACAAGGCAGGGGGACACCCTGGACAAGATGCCACATGCTTCAGGGAATCATGCCTCATTGGATGGTGGGATGCCACAGAAGCTATATATATACTAGGTATGGATGGATGGATGGGTGGGTGGTGATCAGGATTCTGTACTGGATATGGTGTTTATGGATGGATGGGTGGGTGGTGATCAGGATCCTGTACTGGATATGGTGTTTATGGATGGATGGGTGGGTGGTGATCAGGATCCTGTACTGGATACGGTGTTTATGGGTGGATGGGTGGGTGGTGATCAGGATCCTGTACTGGATATGGTGTTTATGGGTGGGTGGGTGGATTTATAGTCACTGGCATCTGTACTACACGTATCTCTGGAAAATTTTTGAGACCACAGCAAAATGCAAAAAGCTGCTTCTTCCTTTCCGTTATGGATCTCCAGTCCTGATTCCAGGAGCCTGATACAAACTGTCCCAGCAGTGCACTTCACACCAGTTCATGTTTCCCGTTCCTTTTGAAGGTCACTTGAGGTCATCCTCCGATTCATGAGGCACTGCTGGATAAGCTGATGGTCATCTCTCGCATTAGAAAGTTACTTCCGCCCATTGTCTCACTGGTTTCTGGTCATTCCCAGTGTGCCCTGTATCACCTTGTCCTTGTCCTCCAGCTGTCTTAGAAGTTTTGAGCCTGGAAGCAGCCTGCCCCACAGTGTAGCCTTCTGCCAGCAGAACCAGGATTTAAAAATGCAATTTTTTTTTTAAATATAGAGTGGTCTCTTAATTTTTCCCAGAGCAGTATGTAATATTAGTACAGTGTCAAGTTTTCTATATTTGGCCAAAAAGTCATCCTTGATTTTTCTTTTCCTTAAAAATCTGGCACTTCCTCTTAAATGTTAATACATGCTTTAAAAAAAGGACGTAATAGATTAGCCTGTGAATCTCCTCCTTCGTCTACAAATCAGCGGGCAGGAGCTGAGCCTTCAAATTAATAACGGTCCATTTTTATAGATGTCGGGATTATTACAGTGATAACAAGGTGGCTCATGATGCATTCAGGAATGGGCTGATAAACTAACTTTGTCATGTGAGATTACCTCTATTTTTAATGCACCAGCATTACCCTGCATTGGCGCGTTACCCTGTGTTAGCTGCACTGGCACGTTACTCTGCATTGGCACATTCCCCTGTATTGGCGCGTTTCCCTGTGCGTTACCTTGCATTGGCGCATTACCCTGTGTTGGCGCGTTACCCTGCATTGGCGCATTACCCTGTGTTGGCGCGTTACCCTGCATTGGCGTGTTACCCTGCGTTGGCACGTTACCCTGCATTGGCGCATTACCCTGCATTGACGTGTTGCCCTGCATTGGCACATTACCCTGTGTTAGCGCGATCCCCTGTATTGGCATGTTACCCTGTATTGGTGCGTTACCCTGCGCGTTACTCTGCATCGGCGCGTTACCCTGCATTGGCGCGTTACCCTGTATTGGCGTGTTACCCTACATTGGCGTGTTACCCTGCATTGGCGCGTTACCCTGTATTGGTGCATTACCCTGTGCGTTACCCTGCATTGGTGTGTTACCCTGCATTGGCGCGTTACCCTGCATTGGCGCATTACCCTGCATTGGCGCATTACCCTGTACTGGTTAGCTTTCATTTTCGCTAGAGCCCTGTATCAGTGTCCTTCGTGAATAAGCATGTTTTGAATGTATTTCCGTCCCCCTCCCATCCTCTCTTCCCTGCTGCTCACAAGGAAGCAAATTTGCCAAACGATTCCATTAAGGATCATACGGAACAGATAATTATGGGACAGATGACATGGTGAATTATTTTGACTTAATGGCATGACTGGGGGGTAGCATTATGAGCAGTTTTTTATGCTTTTTGACGAGGGTTCACTCTGGGAGAAATCTTGCGTCATTAATCTCGAACCCTGTCGGAGTTGGGAGCTCATAAATTCCAAAACAAGCATCCGTCATTGACACCGAAATGAATTTCGACTGTGCGTGTTATTGGAACGGTGGAGGCCCATGTAGGAAATAATGTGGAATTTTCACGCCTTTTGTGTCTTTCCTGTGTGCGTGTGTGGCTTTAATGTGAAGCTGTGCTTCCAATGCACACTTTCATCAATCACGCTAGAATAACACGTCGCGGCGTCCAAACACCATGCACCGGCAGTAGCTTCCATTTTTCCTATAAATAATGACGAGCATAAATAATATGGATTGTCCATCAATCAGCGTTGCCGTCATTTTCCCACTGTAAGGGTATGTCAGAACAAGGGGTTGCTAAGCAACGCCTCTTGGTGGCCTAGAGCCTTAAGCACTAAGTAACTCTTTTTACTAAGGGTGACGGCCACCAGCTACAGAGTCCAAATGGCAACCTGTTGAATTGCTAAAGGTCGCGGCTCACTTTGCCTATACAGGGGTAGGGCCCCCGGTGTGCACCCTCTCCTGTCACTCACCGACTCAAAACATATCATTGGCTAATCATAAGGATGGCCCCGCTGTATGAATTATGGCCCCTCTTACACCCCCACCAAAGAAAGTCCTAGAATAGTCCCTGTGCCTTGATACTCCGGGTTATTAACTCACAGCGTATGTCCCAGGCAATCACCACGAGGACCTGGAAGTAGGCGATCACCCAGGAGATAAATAGAGGAGTGTTTCATTCACTCGCCACTTAGTCATTACGAAATGACCCATGCCCTTTCTGTCACCGTCGCCGCTTATCCTAACTCTTCGCGTAGACTCCACATCTGGGTTACCATTTACGCTACAGGGGCTATCCGCTGACGCCAGTCGATTCCCGTGTTTTCTGCCCGAATTCCCGATAGCGTACGGCTCTCCCACTATTTGGGTATCAGGGCATGTCGCGAGGAAAGTAACGGTGGATCTCACCAAGGTCCTGGTTGCTCTGTAAAACAGCGCTTGTGATGAGACTTTGTCGCCACTCGATCGCTAGCAGCAAACGCCTCAAGGCCCGGCATATTTGGCAGATAATGAAAAAATATATTTCCTGCATTTGTTTTTTAACATTCTTTAAGGATAATAGCAGACTGGCTTTTGAGCGTATTAATCTACCGGAGACAGTCAGGAAGGGGGCTTGAAATGACCCCAGGTGCTGGGCTGGCACTCATTCTCCACATGATGAAAGCTGGCATCCCTTTGCCCAATCCTTTCCTCAAACCACTCTACCCCTTCATCCGCCAGCCCCTGTGTGACGCCCCCGTGTCTTGTCCAACCGGACCAACCGCAGCAGGAGTTTTCTCACGGCGGGGGGGTTGGGGTCTGGGAGCCGACCACATGCTGGAAACAGTGATCGGTCATTCGGAGTCTCCGAATAATTAAAGATCTATAAATAACTCAAAAAAGGAGAAGTGGGCAGGGCGTGGAACAAATGGCAGACTGAGCGCCTCGGGGTCAGCCTGTCAGGTTTACCGTAACGTTGTTATGCTCACTCCACCGATGATGAATGTGTATGAATAGGAGAGGGCCTGTTTAATCAGGAGTGTAATTTGCCTGTACTCGGTTAATTATACCCTAGTGACAAAGATGAAGCCGTGTCACGTTTCGTGGCTGTATGTTATAAAGCTGTTTCTTGGGTCGTTAATATTGAGGTCAAGCCAGGGTGATGTCAGAGGGTTATATCTGGGAGTAGATCCTGGGGTTGTTTCCACCCAGTGTGGTGACTGTTTGTAGGCACTTGGTGGCCCCCTGTCCACCATGTGTGGTGACTGTTTGTAGCCACTTGGGGACCCTGTACATTTACATGAGTTGAATGGTGATAGACACAGCTGCTGTCCTGTCTGAGCTGCGTTTTTTAAGCTGGGAGCCGGGAGTAGAGTCAGAGAGTCAGAGAGCAGAGCTCGGTGTAAGGCCTGCATTAGCACTCGGTGGGATGGGTGGTACGCTGCCATCAGGACATACTTTTAAGAATCAAACTACAAGCTGGACCTCGATGCATTTTCTCTCTGGGAACAGATTATACTTGTCTATCTTACACCAATAATTGGAAGAGAAGGGGGATAACCTTCAGCCCGGCTTCTGCTGAGCTTAAACGGAGGAGACAGTCTCTGTCTCTAATGCTATAAACGGTACCTTCTGCTGTAGCCAGGCCTTTTCCCAATCCCATGACTGACTGGGCATAGGTTTGTCTTCAACATCTATAGGGACCAAATCAGCCCCGAACGCTCCACTCCCCTAAACACACATGATACTCTCACAATGTCCCTACCATGCATACCTAAGTCCCTGCCTTTGCCCCGAGCGACAGAGACCAGTCTGCAGTATGACTGGAGAATTTGGGAAACTCCTGGCTTCTCACAGAATGCTCTCAAATCAGGCCGTCAGAAGTGACAGCAGAGAGTCTATAATTTATGGTGCATCAATAAAACAGCAGATGAACAGTTTAGAATAGATGACAGACTCGATGTAGCTGCTGTCCCCTTAACCAGCGACCAAACCCTTCATTTTTGGGAGTAGCTGTTTCTCACTGTGTAGAAGTCAACCAGTGCTTTCATCCTCACCGCACGGGTTAGGGGTATTTAAACTGGTTTTCTCAGAGGCTTAATGTCTATGTTTTATTTCCCTCTACTGCCTCTAGCCCCTATTTTATTCCCTCATTGGTTTTTGCATTGTTTGTATTCTTTTACCGTCTGCCTGATCTTATTGCTATTTTAGGTTTTAGGTTTACTGTCTCTTGATTTTGCCGTGCAGTGTGTTAGGTGTGAGAAATGCACATTATTATTATACGTTATCATTATTATTATTTTTGTTGCTGTGTTGTTATTATTATTATTCTTATTAAACTGACAAGCACCAAGGCCTGGTTTTCCTGGACTCTCCTGGGCACTACTCTTGGGTGTCTGTGCTCTCTACTTGCCCACGGATACATACCCTCAATCAGCCTGACGGTGACCTGCTCCCTCCCCGCCTGGGCATGATCAGTGCTACATCCTATAATTGGGCTCTGTGGATAAACACTTCATTGATATTATCATGCATCAGTTTGTTTGACAAACAGCAGCGAGTGCATGCATCCAGTCTCAGCAATGGTGCTTCGGCGTGTCACCGAGACAGTAAGGATGTGAGGGATGTCTGTGTGCTTTGTCCTCAGAAACCATGCAGGCAGATAGACCGCGATGTTTAATAGACTGTATTAAATGTGTCACTCGCCTCGGTTTCCTTTCTAAATGTGATTAAATTGGTCCAAATCTAGTCTCAGTGCTTCAGGAAATAGGGGACATTAGTCTTAGCGGGTGCTAGTAAAGGGCATGTAGACTGACTGTCACAGCAATATGGCTCAATCATTACAGCATCCCGCTGTCGATCATCGCTAAACCGCGCAGAAGCGGGATGTGAGTCTGAGGGGCTGGCCTTGCATCCGAATCTGGCTCTTTCAATGGACCTTCTTCGTAACTGGGCCCCCGCACTCACCGATAAATCGCTAAGTTGCGTTTCATTTGACCACGCTCGTTACCCGCCCAAATGAGAAGAAGGAGCACTGTAAATCATTTAGGAGTTAGAGCGTCGCAATTGTTCACGCAAGCCAGAGACAGCTAGTCCTGCTCTCTCTCTGAATCTGCCGCTCCCTCTATCGCTCTTGGAAATGTCACGTCAAATTGCTGTTCGCATTTAAAGAGCTGCGTGTTGTCGTTCGTATCGGCGACTTCAGCTGGAGAGAGCTGGAGGGTAATAATCTCGCTTATTTCCACATCCCGGCAGGTTCTCCTCTGCCTGGAAGGCCCTGCTAAATCTCCCACGTCCTCCACAGTGTGAGTGTGGCACCGTGGCTGATCCATCCTGCAGGAACAGGGTACAGTTCAGGTGCGAATACCTTGTGGTAAACCATGGGCGCACAGAAGTGAACTTAATGTATAATGAAAGGGCATCTACCACTGTCTGATCTTCAGCAGTTTTCACATTGGATTTAATGTGGTTTTGAATCACTGTTACAAGAGCAAGGTCTGACAGTGTTAGATTAATGAGGTCTGTTAGTGTCAGTGTTAGAGTAACGGAGTCTGTTAGCCATGCTTTTAAATAAAGAGTCTGTGAGTGTCTTTGTTACAGACACAAGACGTAATAGTGCTATAGGAACAGAACCAACTAGTCTCTTTTATAGAAACAGAGTCTGTTAGCTTCACTGTTAAATAAATGTCTGGTAGTTGCAGCGTTAGAGATTTTTTGGTTACAGTAAGCATATAAATACAAATGGAGCCTGGAGGGGCTGAGCTCCACCTCCTAATGTCCAAATGGCACCTTTCCAGAGCTCCGCCTACTTATGTTCAACTTGCACCTTGTCGGAGCTCCGCCTACTCATGTCCAAATCGCACCTTGCCGGAGCTCCGCCTACTCATGTCCAAATCGCACCTTGTCGGAGCTCCACCTACTCATGTCCAAAACGCACCTTACTGGAGCTCCGCCTACTCATGTCCAAATCGCACCTTGCCGGAGCTCCGCCTACTCATGTCCAAATCGCACCTTGTTGGAGCTCCACCTACTCATGTCCAAAACGCACCTTACTGGAGCTCCGCCTACTCATGTCCAAATCGCACCTTGTCGGAGCTCCGCCTACTCATGTCCAAATCGCACCTTGCCGGAGCACAGCTCTGCCTCCTTCAACAGTAACCTTTTTTTCTTGATGGCCCTAAATTTAGTAAAATTGTCACAGTGAACAGTTTGATTAAAAAAGGTCAATTTGTGCTAAAATTTGTTTTATCATTCGCTTTAATGTTAATTTTCATTACTATCTCTGACCAGATATTCTTTCCTTGAGTGGATGAGATATTCCTAAATGATGCCTTGATTTCTGTCCTGTTTTTGTATTTTTACTTATTTCTTGATATTTTATATTTATTATGCATCCATACAGCAGCATTGCAAATGGGGGTGACATGGTGGTGCAGTGGTTAGCACTGTTACCTCACACCTGTGGGTCCAGGGTTCTAGTCTCCACCTGGATTCCATGTGTGTGGCGTTTGCATGTTCTCCCTGTGTTGTTGTGGGGTTTCCTCTGGGTACTCCGGTTTCCCCCCACAGTCTTAAAACATGCTGATGCTATTTGGAGTTACCAAATTGCCCATAGGTGTGTGTGTGAGTGTGCTCTGTGGTGTGCTGGTCCCCATCTAGACCCCCTGCAACCCAGAAGGATAAGTGGTTTCAGAAAATGGATGGACATTACAAATGAATAAGCAGTGATGAGCAGTGATGAGCCAAGTACTACTCAGGTGCAATACCCATATCACATAAAAATAACATATTAAAAATGAAGTGGTAAAACATCATAATAACAAATGCACAAACTGCATGTTTAATGCTGTGATTATAAATAGTCGTCCCTCACCACTTCAACTTTTGCCGTTTTTTCCAAATACAGTACCGTGCTCATTAAAGTATATACAGTACCGTGCTCATTAAAGTATATACAGTACTGTATATTCATTAAAAAGTTGATCGAGACAGTGAAAATGATACAGCGCACGCTCGGTGGTCAGAGTCAGTCATATCCTCTTCCTATCCTGGCCACTGCCTGGCTCAGCCTCACGCAAGCTTGTTTCTCTCATACACGTTACTACATCGCTACGCATCAGAAGCATCTTTGTTTGCCATTCCTGAGAACTTTTATCCAAACCACACATTGGGTAATACGAGTGTAATGGTGACTAAAGGGTGTTGTTTCATGTCTAGAGGGCTCTAATAATGTAAAAAAAAACATATTTAGAAGGTCGTAAACAGGTTTTCTATGTTCTAACTACAAAAATATTCGATTTATAAATAAAGAATCCTACTTCGCGGAAATTCACTATTCGCGTAGAGCCTGGAACGGATTAAGCGTGATAGGGACGACTGTACGTATGATAAGCAATAAGCTAATGTACGGATCGGCTTATTCAGGAACCATCCGCACTCTGTGTCTGACGGGGCTCGCCCTCCTCTCTGATTCTGATGTAACCCCGCTTACAGGCAGCATCACAATGTCACAATGTCTCATAGTTATGGTGTCGCAGGGCAGTGCCTGCAGTTTCAGTCGAGCTGAAACACGGCACACACTATCAGTTCTTCTGAAACGGGGCCTTGTAGAAAGTCACCCTGGTTTCAGCTCTCTGCTCCCTGCTGGGACTTCACATACCATACCTGCAGTTCCCAGCATGCCCCGGCAGATCCAGATGGGGCCCCTTCCTGCCACATTATCGAGCCTCCGTGCTGCTTTAATGAGCGATGAGATGTCAGAGCAATCCCCCGCACCCCCCCCCGCCAACACCCGCGTAATGAAATCCCGTTAATGACGGCCCCATGGACTTGATCCTGTTCGGAAATGTGGCGTGTGGATCTGTGTCTGAACTCACTGAATCCCTGAATGGGCCAGCCTCTCGGGGACTTGACGGTTGCCAGGTTACGAGCAGCTTATGAATGAAGGCCCTGTTCATTCATTCATTCATCTTTTATGTGTCTTTTTCCTCAGTGTCTTAATTCTTTGGCTTTTTCACCCAATTTGTGAAGCGCGGTAATGGGGCATTAATTGCCCCTCCGTGAATAATGTCAGAGTGATGGTCAGGTTCCTGTACTTATACACAGCAGAAACAATCCACACACATTCACCACAGTTTCGGCTTCACCCTGGTCAAATGCAGTGGAGAATGTATGCTAATTCTAACGCAATTAGTGGTAATGCTAACACCAATAATGTATGCTAAACAAATAGCCATACTAGCCCACTGAGGAAATAGTCAGAGGTGAGTCTGCTGAACAGGACGGGACACAGGGGTGGGGGGGGGGCTGGGTCTTTGCTTGTAAAAAAGCTTGGGGGGGGGCTCTGTTGGGACAGGGTGGAGCACTGTTTTGACAGCAAAAGTTTTCTGCTTTGGATAATTGGATAAGAAAGCCAGAAGCGCTCATAGGGTCAAGCCAGAGGGCTCATGGGTCAAGGTGAATCCGGGTTATGGCAGTCGCGGTTTGCCTGGGTAATGGACTGCAAAATACGTAACAATCCACAACACAGAGCATGAGTGGCAGGGCGAACCAATCAGCGCACAGTATGATGGTCACCTGATTCCTCACACCCTTATAACAAGCTATAACAAGCTTATAACAAAGACTGAGGAGTGTGTTTATTCAGAGAAGAAAACCTCACCTTAGTCAGACCGAAAAAAGCACCAATCTTCATTTTAAGCAAAATTCTGTCTCTTCGGGAGATTAGTAAGTTTTCAAATTGCCGTATACTTAGCACGAACGTCAGAACCGTGATACACTTCAAACAGCTTTCTCTTTTTGGGCCCCCATGAGGTCATTGTGATCTCCAAGATATCTTCATGATTGCATCAGTCCACATCTCCTGCCATTTGCCAGCACTGTCAGAGTGCTTCAGTGTTTGTCTGAAAATTGAGGTGTACAGTTTTTTTTTTTTAAATCAAGCCATGTCAGACAGCAGTATGAAGAACCCCCAGAAAAGTATTTCAGAGTCGCTGCTAGCTTGTAACATTCCCTATAATCATATTTGGCAAGTGTTCTAAAAGCTACTGTTTCTAACTAAATGAATATTTCTGTCACCTAGACCATTGGTATCGTCACTATGGAATGTCCTCTCTGTTCTGCAGCATTTATAATGTGTGTGTGTGTGTGTGTGTGTGTGTGTGTGCTTATTTGTATGTGTGTGCATGTGCACCCATGCCAAGAGTGTAATTTGAATTTAGTTTGAGGAATGGCATAGTACCTACCTGTTCTGAGCCAAATAGCCGCCATTTACTTTAGATAGTCATTGTGTCCCCATATTTCAAAGGACAAGCTACCATTATCTGCTAGTGTATCACTAGTAATACACCCTGTCATATTCAGTTCACCTCTTAAACTTTGTTCTAGACAGGCTATGTACGCTATTTGAACAAAAATATTGGGACACCTGGCCATTACAGCTACAGGAACTTTTATGACATCCCATTCTAGATCCATAGGCATCAATATGACATTGCCCCCTCCCCAACTTTATAACAGCTGTTACTCTTCTGGCCGTCAGTGTGTCTGGGGGAACTTTTGCCCATTCATCCAGAACAGCATTTGTGAGGTCAGGCACTGATGCTGGACGTAAAGGTCTGACTCACAATCTCCTTTCTAGTTCATCCCGAATGTGTTTGATGGGGTTGAGGTCAGGGCTGTGTGCGGGCCAGTCAAGTTCTTCCACACCAAAGTCACCACGTCTTTATGGACCTTCCTTTGT
>JAODKN010000079.1:15695394-15710219 GCA_026774425.1 Petrocephalus zakoni
TTATTGGCTGATTCAAAAGTCATCCCAAAAGCCCGCACCCACACCAGCTCTCCATGGATCAGGTTCCCTACCCCTGATCTAGAGATTCGATGTAGTGCCTTTCTGTCACGTGTGCAGCAAGAGATTCTCAGCAAAAATAGACAGTTAACAGACATTTCAATAGTCATACTGATGTCATACAGTTATATTTAAAACAGATACCTTTTACTGTATTGGCAGTGTCTAAGCCATATATATGACATGAAATAGACATGAAAAATATATAAATATTAATTGTTTTAACCATTTTGACATTTGCATGCGAAGTGGAGAAAGTGGAGGCTGCGTGTGGACTTTATAGTCAAAGCAGAAATCCTGTGACTATATTATATCGATACTTTTACAGAACATTAGATGAAGTGCAGGTTTCCAGTGTGCTGTCTCTCATTCTCGTGCTGAATGAGGGTGAGTAAAAACCAGGAGGCTCGCTGGCTAAATCCGACCGACTTCATGGCGGTCACTCTTCTGACTTTGCGAAAGCAAAGGCAGAAAGGCAGGCCTTGCAGTTCCAGGGCCACGGCTGCTGGCTCCTGGGCCTAAGGTAATGACAATGCAGTGTTCAGTCAGTCAGCACCCCCCCGCAGGTGGACAGCCCTGACGACAGCCTGGGTGCGGGGGAGCACTGCCGCTTCCAGTCGGTGGGGATCCAGGTGGAGGAGCGCTGGTGAGCATGCGGCCCTGCCCTGTGCTGTGAAAGGCGCTATATAGATATACACAGGTATAGGATGTGCTGTAAACAATACACAGAAGGTGAGGCATTAAGCAAAGGAAATAAGTGGATGGAGAAGTTAAGATGGGGGGGGGTGATCATGCATACAAATTAAAGGTAGGGTAAATGGATGTCCACCATTACTATAACACCAAATAATGTTATTCCTGCTAATGGCCTGTCTCTCATGGTGGGGGGGGGGGCATTTCCTGCTTTCTGATTGGCTAGAGGATGTGGAGGTGGGGCTCTTCTCCTGGTCCCAAACTGCGCCCCACATCTCAGGCTCTATGTATTCCTGCATCTGTACCCCTGGTGTGCACGGGGGTTGTGGTTCCTAGCCTTTCAGTCTGGTCCCGTTATCTGACTGGGCCATAGAATGTTCTGGTCGGGACGCTTTGATGCACTATGGCCCTCCACTTTGTCCAGCTGTGTTCTGGAGGGCCAGCTGCTCCCTGATTCAGCATAGCTCCCCCCCCTCATCAGGGATAAGGGATGAGAAAAGCGTCTTTATGGACGGTGGTGTCACATGTGAGGTTAGCACCAGTCTGCCAGGAAACTATGAGGAACACCCCCCACTGGCTGTTACACACCAGCACTAACAAGCCCGCTGTTCACAGACAGTGTGACTAGCTGCCTCCTGTCAGCTGTGTGCATGTGTTTGGGGCACTGAGTGTGCAGTGTGGCTCATGGCCTTGACTCGGAACAGATGTGCCATAATGCCCCCCCCCCCACCACCATGAAAGACCTCCTCACAGTTAGCAGGGGGTCTCAGTCTGTGCATGTGTGTGTGGGATACAGTGACAGCCCTTCAGAGGTCCTGAGCGTAACTTACCCTCTAGCTAAGAGTCATGCGTGTGTGTGTGTGGCTGCTTGTCTGCTTTTGTAGCAGCACAGGGTGGACACACCCCATTCCATTCCGTCAACCAATCAGGGCGTGTGATCTGTCGCCTCTTTCAGGTGCAGATTGAGGATGTGGGGATTCGAACTCAGGCTGCAGAGTGGTTGTTTCTCTTGCCACAGGGGAAAGAGGCTTTTTTATTTAGAAGAATAAGTGGAACTGTAGGCAGAAGAAAGGCAGGCTTGGTGTTAGCACATTAGCACGTTAGCGTGTTAGCACATTAGCACAGATAGCTAATAGTTCCCTCTATACCTGGCAGCTATCGCCGACTGACACGCTCTGATAGCGTGACCACAGCTGTTCAGGCCGACTTGGACCACCTGGAGGCACTCAGCGGGCTGGTGGACACCCCAGTGGCAGGACCACCCTCGTCAGGCCCCATCCCCCGACAGCGATCCCGTGATGCTGGCACCTCTACTGTGAGCATCCAGGGCTCGGGCAACCACTACCACCCCTGTGCAGACGACGATTACCCTGCAGCTGGCGGTGATGATGACAGTGACGTGGGCTTTGACCCATCCATCCTGCCGCCACCGGACCCCTGGATCGACGCCGTGGAAGACGACCCCGGCGAGGCCACGCAGGCCTATATATGCCAGCGGGATGGACACTGGTTCCTGAAGCTACTACGGGCAGAGACAGAGCGCATGGAGGGCTGGTGCCGCCAGATGCAGCAGGACGAGCTGGAGAACCACCTACCGGATGAGAGTCAGTGTCCTGTATCATTTTAACATTTTAAATATGTTGTGTTTTTGTCTCCTATCGCAAGTTTGGAGGTTTGGAGGGTTTTTTTGGGAAGGTAAATCTACCTCAAGGATACAACAAAACATCCCAATCCCCTCCAACAATTCTCCTTCGCTCTGTTGACAGTTATCACCTAAGCAAACCATTAGCTTCTAGGTCTACCTGTCAAGGCATTAGTACTGCTCAGCCCTAAAGATACCCGACACACTCTTACAGATTAGCAGTTCATGTCTCACAGAAAATCTCTCCATCGGAAGTCTCTGGGAGTGCCGTAATAGGAGTCCCTGTTCTTACGCTGTGTGAAACTATGAGGTCACTGATCTTAGTGACCTCATAGTTTGCCCTTTATCCCTGGCCTCCTGTTGGCTCGTTCTCCTAGTTCTCCTAGTTGGCTGTGCCAATGGACATCCACCCCTCCCCCTTCCTCCAGACTCCAGATGGGGCATATCTTGTTTATCCTGTGGTTCTGTGTGTGTGTGTGTGTGGGGGGGGTTGTTGGTCTTGGATCTGCCGATGGGGTGACTGTATTTGCAGCATTGTGCCCCCTCCTGGCATCCGACCCTCTCGTCTTGCTGCCTTTGTCTGCCAGCTGTCCCCACACCGTCGCCAGAACCCTGGCCAGGTGTCGCTTACCAATGTAGAGGAGACGATAGCCAATGTGTGAGAGGCATGCGATCAGAAGCAGCCACACACACCACGGCCTCCACTTTGGTGGCGGTCTGTTTCCGCTTAAACTTTCCAAAAGGACATGTCTATAATATCACTGCAAAGGCTTTTAAAAGTTCTTTTAAGCCAGCCAGCACACCCAGACACACAGACACATGCACACGCATCTATGGGAAACTCTATCCATGACCCCAGCGATCACGTTTCGGAAACACACCCCCTCCATTTAGCCCGTCTGCCTGGTAATGTCAGCCGTAATGGATTTCTCAGAACAGCCCCCCCTCCACCTCACACCCCCCCCCCACAACTCAGTAATGCATCGGTACAGTGCCTTCCCCATATCCATTCATGTTTCTTAATCATGAGTTTAATAGTGTGTGATTATTGTTCTCTGATGATATAAGAATTAATCATCTCTTTACACACTTAACACATTAATACTGACTCAGAACACAAATTAATCTCCTAAAGTATGCTCTAGATGTTAGCCAGCATGCTTCCCCGTCTAGCCCAGTTTCCTTTGTCTCAGTGTGGGTGTCTGCCTCCGTTAATGCGCTTCTGTGTGTTGTTGCCAGTCCTGGGAAAGATCCGGAGTGCAGTGGGCAGCGCCCAGCTGCTGATGTCACAGAAGTTCCAGCAGTTTCGAGAGCTCTGTGAGGAGAACCTGGTGAGCAGTGTGTCGATATGCTAATAACAGACAGGGAGGCGCCACCCCTAAGCCATAGAGGACAATGTGAGGCTCCATCCACAGCACACAGAAAGAGATGTGAGGCTCCACCAACAACCTGCTGAGAGTAATTTTTGGCGCACTCCAAGGCCTTTAGAGAAGAATGAGAGGCCCCATTCACGGAACTAGAGAGCAGCCCATACGCAATGATTTTTTTAGACTCCTCCCACAGCCCATGCACAGTGATGTTAGGCTCCTCCCACAGCCCATGCACAGTGATGTCAGGCTCCTCCCACAGCTCATGCACAGTGATGTCAAGCTCCTCCCAAGCCCATGCACAGTGATGTTAGGCTGCTCCCACAGCCCATGCACAGTGATGTCAGGCTCCTCCCACAGCCCATGCACAGTGATGTCAAGCTCCTCCCAAGCCCATGCAGTGATGTTAGGCTCCTCCCACAGCCCATGCACAGTGCTGTTAGGGTCCTCCCACAGCCCATGCACAGTGATGTTAGGGTCCTCTCACAGCCCATGCAGCGATGTTAGGCTCCTTCCAGAGCTTATGCGCAGTGATGTTAGGCTCCTCCCACAGCCCATGCACAGTGATGTTAGGCTCTTCCTACAGCACACAATGAGACATGCAACTCACAGCAGCTGATGTATCTCTGAATCTGTCCCCCCCTCCACCTCTCTCCGCCCAGAACCCCAACGCCAATCCAAGGCCCATCTCACAGGACCTGGCCGGCTTCTGGGATATGCTTCAACTGTCCATTGAGAACATCAGCCTCAAGTTTGACGAGCTGCACCAGCTCAAAGCCAACAACTGGAAACCTCTGGCAGTCCCCGAGAGGAAGGTAGAGCATATGCCCCCATCCCCCACCCACCACCTATACATAGTGACTGTCAAGACTCAGTTAGCCTATCTATGTGTTAAAGCTTCAGTCTGGTCCTTTGGGTATGATGTCCTAAAGCTATGTTAATTTACACATTAATTACTGGGATTTTAAACACAGGGGAAGGTGGCCTTCCTTCAGTAGAGTAATTATGAGCTGAGGTTACCCTAAACCCTAGTTGAACAGGGCCTGTATCATGAAGCAGGATTTCTGGCATAGCCAGATAACTTGTCAGACTTAAGGTACCCCAGTTTAATTGGACTACATCTTCTTTCACTTACATTTATCCCAGACTACCTTAAATCCGACAAGTTTTCTTGCTAACCCAAAAACCCAGCTTCATGATATAGGTCCCATGTGGCCCCTGAGATAAAGGCCTACCTCTTCCTGCTTTGGGAGGAACCAGTTGATTGGGAGTGCTGGTGAGTCACGGTCAGGTTTCTTGTGCGCGTGTAGCACACGTGTCTGTCCTGCTACATACTACATACTACATCACCCTACACAGCTTTAAATTAATTCTGTTTATGCCACATATTGTCTTTGCAGGAGAGACACATAGCTACACGTCCATGTTCATTGTCTTAATTGTTGTTGTTGTTTTGTTTTTGCTTTATGGAGAGTCACATGACCAGCTCTGTCCAATCCCAGGGCGGCAACCTCAGCTCTATAGTTTATTTTTCTGTTGACAATAAGGGGGTTTTGACGAGTCTTTTGCAGCCGCTCCCCAACACACAATCTCAGTCAACCTACCCTACCTCTTACGGCTGTTATGTCTCCCCCGTGTCCAGGCAAGGAGGGTGGCCCCTGTGGTGCCCAGGAAACCCCCAAAGGGACCCCTGCCCATGGCGAGGGACCGCTCCCTGGAGAGCACCGAGAGGCAGCGGCAGGAAGCACGCAAGAGGCTGATGGCGGCGAAGCGAGCCGCCTCGGCCAGGCAGAGCTCGGCCACCGAGAGTGCCGACAGCATCGAGATCTACATCCCCGAGGCCCAGACCCGGCTCTGAACCGCATGGGGAACCACGCACACGCGCACGCACACACACAATCACGCGCAAAGGGCAAAGTAAGGGTGCTCATAACATCATCACTCAGCACACGGCAGGGATAATATATAGTATCAAATCGAAGGTGGCGGGAAGCATCATCAGCAACTATTATCAAATAAAAAGTCGGAATATAAAGTCCAGAACACGGTGGAGTGTATTTTTAATATATGGTGAAAAATATACTGCATAAATTAGGGACTAAATCTGTCAGATCTGTTACTTTACCATTGTACGTGTTTATTGTTTGTCCTTCTGCAAACAGTATCAGAAATCCACCTTGTAAATGATGGAAGGTACACTTTGAAGATGCCAGGTTGCTCTGAGGCCAGTTATACTTTCTGAAACGTGCAGTATATTTTATTCCAAATTAAAAGTATGTTTTGTTTTTTGTTTCTGTGTTTTTTGCAAGGAGTGAGCCTTTATTTAGTTTTTAGTCCCTATTTTTCCCAGTCAGTGGCGTTTCCCACGATCCTGGCGGCTTAAAGACGCAGCCATCGGCCAGGGCTGAGGCAGGGACACGCTTTGGTTTTGATCTTCTAATATTATCATATGAAAGCAAAACGACAAAACGGATTAAGACAACGTCAGAACGGTAGCTGGGCTGCTGGGTTAATTATACTCCTGAACTTCACCCAAGTATAGCCCAATGCCTCTAGGTAGGCCGGAGAGTCACATGACCAGTCGCGGCCAATGCCAGGCCGGCTGGCTCGGCGCCAACTCTCAGGAAGGGCTCTCCCGGGAGACAGCTGTCATGCGTGTTGGTGTTTACACGCGCTGGCGACGGCGTGTGCGTGCCTGGGTGTCCGCGCGCGTGCTGACGCGCGTGCGTCAAAGTGCTTCCTAATTTTACAGACCCGAGTCCGCCTGCCTTCAGATGTAAGGAACGAACCTCACTCACGTCGTGTAAAATAGTACACCACCCGCACCGTTAGCCATGTGCGTGCAAAAAAAAAAACGGAAGGTGGCTGCAGAAAGCATAAAGACATTCTTTTTAAAAGTAGATCGGAATTTTTTTTTTTTTTAATTTTCCATTTTTTTACGGTTTCAACTTCGCTCATTATTACCATGGGCTGTTTTTACGTTGAGTGTAGTATACTATATATAAATATAAAATCATTTTACATATATGTATATGAATATTTATCGCTATGTAAATATTTGGTCTGGACACATTTATTAAAATGAGTTGGCTAAAATAAAGCTTATAAAGTGAACCACATTGCAAAACAAACAAGCAAGCGAATAAATAAAAGCAAAACAGTGTGATACAGTATTTGAGGGAGGGCAGCCCATACTGGCCGACACACATACTGTACATACAAGCTCTGTTCCCTGTAGACTTTACAGGGGTGCGCTCCCGGTCCGGTTCCAGCATCACTGTGACATTCCCGGTCTGGATTAGCTCCACAGCAGTAGATTTGATACAAGGAGGGAAGACACGGAAATCTACAGGTGTTGATGCGAGTGTTTTTGGTGGTTCCCATGAAGGAGGCGCGAAGCCCGGCTTTTGGAATATAAACCCCGTTTACACCTGAAGGCTATTAGGTGTGAACGGTGTTTCGGCTTCAGGCTGCATGCAATGTTCTCCATTTTGCTGTGAACACGACATATCCCGACCGTGCACCTGTTTCGGCAACACTTTCGGCATTTAATCTGCTGCAGATGCCGCCTCCATCCGCCTTGGAGCCGGCCACTCGCTGCTTTATCTGCGTTTAAAAAACGTCAGAATCATACGTACTGCCCGTATGTCTATATCCCCCCCCCCAGTAATCAGCCTTAATTTCTAATGCGATTGTTGAGCACAAACCAGTCTCAGGGCCAGGAGGATTGCACGTGAGGGATGAAAGGCGCTATATGTGTACATAACGCAGGAAATCAGTAAATTGGCTTGATTAAAATGCATCGTCTTTTATAAGATTGTTTCCAACTCTGTCCCCTCCGTTTTATTTACACGCAGCCCCTCCTGGAGTTCGTGCATGTATATATGATTAGAATTAAAACCGGGGTTTTTATAAAGCGGGATCCCGGGCTTTATATGGGAAGGGCCACGCTGCTGGGTTACCCAGTCATTTCTGCCTTCCTCTGTACCCTGTAATACACGGATAGACACTATAATACCCCCGATTACCGTCCTGTCTCCTGTTTATAGGTTAGCGAGCTAGTTGGGTTGAAAAAAAAATGCGACACGTTTGGGAAAAAAGATGAATAACTTATTACACTCTTTTGCCGAATATAAAAGACTTCCTTATGGTTTGTGTTTTTTTTTTATATAAGGAAATAATGATGACTGTTTAAAGATTATCACCGGTTTCCTTGGTAGTTTAGAGCAGCTGCAGACCGAACTAAAATATAACGTGGAGTATTTCTCTTCTCTTTACAGTTCTTATGTTTTAGAATCGAGCCGTAGATGAGATTATTTGAATTGATTCGTTTCGTAGTAACAGGAGAGGATGGGAGAAGCAGAGCATTGCCAAAATAAGGATTTTGTGACAATCGAGGGGATTTTATGATAATAGTTTGTGTATAAGCAGATAAAACACATTTAAAAGAATGTTTGTAAATATATAAATGTTTCTCAGTGTAAAAATAAATAAAATGTTTAAACAAATACACATCTTGCGTTGTCGAAAAATATTCACAGGCTTTCATGTAAAGTTTCACGTCCACAAAATTTACCCCAGTCGATAATAACCTTTTTTATAGGCCTACAGAATTCCTCATTAGATCGAATAGAATCTAATCCAGAAAACCGTTCGCATCGGCTTTTGGGCATGGCGACGTCTCGCACCTCCTGGGTTGTGTGTTAGATATCCGCCCCAGCTCTCTGTGTGTGGAGATAAAGCCTTGCTCATACTTAACTTTCCCGTGTGCCATTATGGTCCACGCACGGACTCCAGTGTACATACTACGGTACATCTGTCCGCAGACGTGTTTCCTAGCGTACGTGTGAGTTTCCTCCCATAAATATCAAACCAAAAAATCACGTGATACTGAGATTTTGTGTGCTGTGATGGACTGGCATCCCGTCCCCGTCCCCAGACATGGGCTGTCACGTTCTTTGAGCAGTACGGGTTGGGGGGTGTTCTGTATTCCAGGATTATAGTTCTAGACAACTGAGAACAATATTAAACCTGATTCAAAAACAGCAAAAATGATCACTTTGGATAGTCTCGGAACCCCGATTTGGAAATATGAATGTGGGTTTTTAGATGATGGCTCTGTAAGTAGCAATATGGCCTCACACCTCAGTGGGTAGGAGTTTGAATGTTTGCATGTTTATCCCTGTTGGGACCCGTTTCCTTTAGGTTCTAAAGTTTCCTCCTTCAGTCCAAAGACATGCGGTTACATGAATCGGTGTCTAAATTGTGTTTAATGAGTGTTTGCCATGCAATAGACTTGCATCCCAGCCAGGGTGCCCTTACCCCATAACCCCGGAAAGGCTCCAGGCTCACCGGTACGAAACTGAATAAGTAGCTCAGGAAGATGGACGGGTACTGGCCTATGTGGTAGGCTGTGAAGATGAAAAAAGTGGGACAAATATACCTAGGATATAATAACTGGATCCACCCAGCGCCATTGTCCTGGCCCTATCAGATGTGGCCCGTCGAGTTCACCACAAAGCCAGGGTAGTCAGCGAGATTCCGTCATGCCACAGGAATGCCTCCACTGTGCTTTCTTCATGTGTAGGCACGCCGGACAGCATCTGTCCCGCTCGCTGGGTATTTGGCAAAATCGGCAACTCCACCACGCCGTCGACGGGCAAGAACGTCTCCCAAAAAGCGACGGGTGTGAGCGCCTTGCGTCCCTCTGCGTCACACCCCGCGTCACCACGGACACGTTCACCCCGTCCCGAGCAGCCAAGAGAAAGGCTGCTGAAACTGGAACCGGCAGAGTTAGAGGATTGTGAGAGATGCGCATTGAACCATAGTGTTTGTAGAAAACAAAACTTTATTTGAACAATCGAGTGACCCATATTTGCCATGGACATTGCACAGTATGAAGACAGATAATCACATGTTATACGCAGGGTGCATTTTATAATTCAATTCACTACATTTTTGGTAGCAACATTAAACCATAACATATCACTTTAACCAATGAACTTAGTGTTTACTTTTCCAGTTCACCAACCAGGTGGACTCTGGTCGCTGAGAGGCATCTCCTTGGCACAGTCATTGGCTGTTGCTAAGCACCATAACGACTCAGGCAAAGCATGGAGCTGCTACATAAACCATCTGACTGAGAGAAGGACGTGAGAGCGAACTACTTACTGTCTTCTTATAAATGTAAAAAAACAAAAACAAAACCAGTACAGTAGTGATGGGCTGTGTCAGAAGATAGGTGGAGGCCTCTAGGACGCGGAGATGTCAGTTTCCTCTACCCGGCCATGTGGGAGAGCACGACATGATGGGACCACACTCCTCTGCAAACGAGACATCGCCAGAAAATAAATCCAAAGAAAGTCAGTTTAAGAAGGAAGGAGCAAAGTCAGTAGAAAAAAAAAAATGTGGTTTCCTTTCTCGAAAAGAGAAAGTTTCATGAGACTCGTTTCTTTTTTTGGTCCTCTGTGTGCAAAAAGATACAAATTACGTATACATATACAAAATAAGGATTAAAAAAACATCAGGCAAGGCACCAAACTGTGGATTTTTTTCTAAAGAAAATCCTTATCGTCGTCGTATCAAAAAATAGAAATGGTCAGGCTTGTGTGTGGTTTTTTTTTTGGTGATGGTGATGCTGGTGTTTTCACGGTCAGTCTGTCGGCACGGCCCGGGCGCCCGGCTCAGGCACTTAGCGTTACTTGGCCAGTTGTAGTTCCGCCCGCATTTTGAGGGCCACATCCACCAGGAGCTGGAAGCCGCTGAAATCCTGGCTGAGATCCGGCGGCGTCGGAGGAGGGGTGTTGAAGAAGCCACCCTGGGGACTGGCGTTGCGCTCTGCGGGAAGCCCTGGGCCGGCAGCTGGCAACAGCAGATCTGTTCCCTCGTCTGTAAGGCATGGCGGGCTGCGTGGGGGCCCCGTGACCGTGGTGTGACAGATGACCGACGGCCTGGGCGGCACAGACCCCGGTGATGGGGGCTTCTGGGGGCAGCCGGTTTCGAAGCCGGATGAGTGAAGAGGCTCTTCGTCCTCCACCTCCATGGCGACGGGCCTGGAAGATGTGGCGCTCTCGGCGACGGCTCCCTCCCCACTCTTACTCCCCCTCCGGGATATGGTGAACTGGTTGGGGTCTTTGCCGTCCTTCCGCAGCATCTCTGGGAGCAGTCGGCGGCGGGCGTTAATGAACCAGTTGCACACCTAGAGCATCCAACGACAGGGTGGGACAGAAGGTTAGTCGGTCAGCAGGGGCTAAGTACCAGTCACTGGAAGGTTATGAGCACAAGCTTCTCCTTAAATGTCCATCAAGGTCTATACCCTCAAGAAAGGTTCACAGGTGGCTAAGGCGCTTAATTAACAGTGTTGGCCAAGCGTCACCTTGCCCAGGCCGCGACCACATGTCAAAGACCTGTAATCATAAAAAGTTTGTATGCAACGCCCTGCTTCCCCCTGAAAGTTTCGCTTCCACAAACGCATCCTGTTTAAGGCCCGCCACATGACGGCGGCCACCGCACTGCTCCGCCAAAGGTCAGTCCCCAGCATCCCGGTCTGTCACCTGACTTTGTGTGCAAGTGCGTCAGTGTGGAAACAGTGAAGTATAGGAATAGTCTGGGTGACGTGTGTTACACATGCAAAGAGCTAGATGTGAAGCCCCAAGCAGTGGTCTGCCGGCCCATCCCATGGTAAACACAGCTGGAGGGTGCCTCAATTGGGCATGGCACACCATCTGGGGACAGCTGGGCCTTTTAAAAAAAATTATATTATATATACAGCAGGATTTCCCACTTGGTTAAATATATATATATATATATATATATATATATATATATGGGAAATCCTGCTGTTACACCACACGTGTCTGACGCACAGCAAGGGGGCTTTATGACACTAACTATCCCTGTCCCCACTTGCCCCCCCACAAACAAGACCCTGTGTTACATGACCCATGCGAGGCCACATGCAGAGGCAGGGTCTGACCTGTAGTGTGGAGAGGTGGGTCTGCCTGGAGAGGACGGCCTTCTCCTGCTCAGAGGGGTACGCGTTGTAACGATGCCCGTACAGCCAGTCCCGCAAGATCTGCACAGACTCTTTGGGCAGGTTGCCGCGGCGACGCCGCTTGGCACTACCCCCGCTGGCCGACAGGTCCAAGGGGGCATCCGGGCTGTCCTCGTCCTCCGTCTCGCTGCCGGACGGCACCGGCACTGTGAGGGGACCAGAAAAGGGGTGGGGGGGGGGTGTGTGTGTGAGAAGGATTTGGGAGCTCAGGAAATAGCTGTCAGAAAGCTGTGAGGTGAGAGAGCCACCCCCTCCGGCAAAGTTCATTTTATAAGAAGTATACTATTCCCAAATAAATGATGCATGCAGACTACTACCGCATTATAAGAACGTTCGTAGTGCCTGCGCACAATACAAGCGCCACTAACCCCCGTCACGGGCCGGAAATCTGATTGCTATTAAATCTCTCACTCGCTGCAATGTTAGCTAAGGGAGAACCCCCCCCCCGCCCAGGGAATACGCAAAGCGCGCAGTCCTATAACAGCGCAAGATGCATGTCGGCGTCTCCGGTGCGGAGCCCGAAAGGCGCGTCATCGGGCCGCGCGCGCGCACGCGAGCACACACACACACACACGCGGGGAGCGCGCGCCGTTAGTGCCGACGGGCGGGGGGACCGCGGCGCGCCGCCGAAACAAAGGCCGCGTGGCGGCCCTATTTATACTACGGGGCTCTGACAGCTGGGGGGGTGCGTCAGAGCGGCCGAAACCTAACCCCCCCCCCCGGGACAGCCACACAAAGCGGCGGCGCGGCGGGTCTCTGGCACGGGGGGGGGGGTCCCAGGACCTGCTGCAAAACAGCGCCTGTAGACTAAACAAAAGGCGCCCCCCCCCGCGCCGTGCCGGGATACGGTTCCCGTCGCTTTGGGGGGGGGGCACGGCGTTAGGGCCAAGCACGAGGTCGGGGGTCCGGGGGAGCAAGCGTCGCATAACAAAGGGGGGGGTCCGAGGAGGCACCGGCGTCCCGCTCGGGGGGGGGCAGACAAACAAACAAACGCGTGTCCAGCGCAGACATGCGGCTCCACATCCGCGTCGGCCCGGGAAACCCCCCCGTGTAATTACTCGCGAGCGCTGGGGAGTCACGGGCCGCTGGGGGGGGGGGGCGACTCACACGCGCCGCTATAACAATAATAATAATAATAACAAAGTTTGGGGGCGAAAGCGTCTCACGTGCCCGCCCGCGCGCGTACAAAGGCGCTCGCTCCCGGGGGGGGGGGACAGTTAGAGATTTCCGCGTTACTGCCGCCGACGGAGGGGAGCGTGGGAGCGTGACAGGGGGGGGCGAGCTGTGCGGGGAAGCGGCCGCACAATGCGCCCGTCCGCTCGGCCCCCCCGGAACGCGCCGGCCGCCATACGCACCTTTCTTCGCCTTCATCCCCGAGCGGGCTCCTCGTTTTCCCCGTTTGGCACAGGACGCGTACGGGCTCCTTAAAAAGGGAATAATCCCCCCCCGGAAAAGGTGCTCCTCAGTCCCGGAGAGAGCTGGCAGCCGCGGCGTGACTCGGCCGGACCCCCCCGTTCCGTGTGCGTCTGATCGTGCGGCTGCCTGACAGCTTCCCCTGACAGCTGCGCCGCTCGGCCGCCTAAGACCCGCCCGCTGACGGGGGGGGGGCGCGGCGAGAGAGCGAGAGAGAGAGAGGAGCCCCGTGACGTCACATGGCTGCGTCTGCGCAGCCCGCCTGCGCCTGCAGCCTAGGCCATGCGGGGCGCGGGGGGCGCGGCGAGAGAGAGAGGAGCCCCGTGACGTCACATGGCTGCGCAGCCCGCCTGCGCCTGCAGCCTGGGCCATGCGATTCTCTGTTCTATACTTCATCAATGCACCTTAGCATTTGTATAGTATGAATAGTGCTGATATTGTGCTTGACGCCCGCCATGGCGCGACGGGGGGGGGGTTATTGCGTAACGCTAAGTGGGACAGAGGAGGGTTAGGGAGCGAATGCGATCGCAGGTGGGACGGCGAGGAGCGAGGCGATCCCGAGGGGCATGCACCCGGAGCAGGCACGCCTTCGTTATACGGAGCTGCAAAGCGGCCCGAGACTAGGCGGCTCGCAATAACACCGCACTAGTGATACGCCGCACTAGTGATACTGCCAACCTCAATAAATAAAAGGCTGAAGTGAAACACCGCGCTTAAAAATTAAAAGGAAACGCGTATGCAATGTCTAAGGTAATTGCGGGGGGGGGGTATTTTGGATGTAGTCTAATTTAGATCCCAGACAAAGGCAATGATGACCTTGCACTTGGAAAAGCGAGTGAACTTCTGCGTTGCGCTCTCCCAAACAATAGCGTGAGCTCATTAAACCAGAGTCGTTTTCCGAAGACCAGATGACGGCATGTACAGTCATCGTGTGTAGGATTCCTGTCATCTGGCGTCAGCCCGCCAGTGCTGCCCCCTGGTGGAGGCTCGCTTGTTATCGCATGTCATTCTGTTACTGGTTTTCTCTGGACCGTGGACACTTAAGATTATCTTTATAATTATGACAGATTCCTTATCTAGAGAAATGCCAGGGCGGTTTATTCGAACTGTGAATGTCACCTACGCCCTTTCTTTGTAAATGTTGATCATTCTTAAAGTGGGTCAACAAGGGACCAAAAAATCCAGTATATATTATCCAGTATGTTGGTATTTATTGCTGTAACCCCAGCATGGGTCATGTCAACTGAACAGTGGCCGGAAAGGACACATGATCCCTTCGTAGTGTAATTTACCCTCACCTGACGGCACGTGTGTGTCAAAATAGCGTTTGCCTTCAGCGTCATGTGAGCAAATTGTTCAAACAAAACGTTCTGTTTAAATGCGTGTATTTTTGAGAGGCCCTTGGATAATTGGAATTCTTAAGACTAAATTAAATCGTTTAACGGAAATGTAAATGTCATGTACGCTTTGGGGTACTTCAGATATCCTCATATGTTTATTTTGTTTCATGTGTAATAAATGCCTCTCGAAAGTAGTACTCATACATGACCTCTAGGGGACTATACACGATTGTGTGTGTGTCTGTGTGTGTGTGTGTGTA
>JAODKN010000079.1:15721318-15733750 GCA_026774425.1 Petrocephalus zakoni
ATGTCTAACATATAATTATTATACAGTTTACAGCATACAAAAGTCAGCAATGAGCAAGCTTTACAGTAAGTTATAGCCGTGTTTCCCAACCCGGTCCTGAGGGACTCCCAGTCCACGTACGGTATTGCTCCCAGACTGTCTGGACGTAAACGTTATTCATAACGGCAATACAAAGGATACAGAGACCAAAATAGGCAGAAATAGTCATCTAATAGACTATAACTTGAACTGTGATGGAGAGGCTACATACGATGACTGTCTGAGAAAGTTTGCCAACCCAGATTTTATTTTAAGCTTCAGTCAAAATACTTGATTGACTCACACCTGATGAATCCGTATTAGTATGCATTATACCTACGATCTCAACACTAGAGGCACTAATTTGTAATCTCTGTAGGGACTGATGAATTTGTTTAGATGAGTGAGCAAGTACATAACCTGGCCATTAAATAGTCTGTCTGGGTTACAGTTAAACCAGCGGCAAATATAATATTTTTTCCTTTAAATGGAACAACGAATCACACTCAGACCACTGAACCAGCAACCCTTGTGTGTTCAACTGAAACAGCTGTACTTTCACATTATGACCTCCACAGTTACTATATTTAATCACAAACAATATTAGTTTTTTCATATAAAACTATTGTTTGCAATGTTTTGCCATTTTAATCATGGGCCTAAAATAATACGAGGTGGGCCAAAAAAAAAGAATACACCCTTTTACATCCTTGGTCTTAAGTGAATTTCTACGCTGCTTTGCTTGTTCCGAATTTTTTAAAATATATTTTATCTACTCCGGACTGCCGCGGAAGTCCAATTAATTGAAACACTTTCAATGTAGGCCCGAGGTTAGGCCGATATTAATGCGTGTCCCGTGTTTAAATGGGCTGATTTTATTGCTACTTCAAAATGTTTCGTATTCAGGGCCCCCTATAAGGTGTTGGGCTCCCTGAATCTGCCAATGTGTTCATGGCCTACGGACACCTCCATGCACACGTAGACTGTAATAAACGCATAACAATTATGTCCGCAGCTCTTATAACTTCCCTCAGCAATTTTGCTGTGAATAGGCCCGCCGGTGCCATTGTTCATAATGCCTTGAAGTAGATTAAGTAGGACCCATTCACCCAGCGTCAGAAAAGCGCCACAAAACGTCCTTTAGCCTACATGGACGGTAAACCGGCTCCAGGGAATCTGAATAAAGTATCACAGGCGCGCAGGATTAGGAAGCAGATCGCACTCATACATCACTACAATTTGTACTAGCGTTTTCAGCTGATGAACGAGGGACGTAGCTTTGGGGAGCATTCGTTTTCTGTGCTGGTCACGGTCCCGGGGAGCTGGATCTTATCCCAGGTAGGCTACGGCACGGGGCGCAGCTACGCCCTGGACGGGATGCCATCCATTACAGGCCACATACACATTATATACATAATGACGAAAAGGTGACATTGGGTCCGATATACATTCATAACATATTTTATGAATGTCTTGAGTTTTTTTTTTATCTCATGTTTAAGTGGAGCAAATATAGGCAGAATCCCCAACGAATATCGAACTTGCTGTCAACTTTGCTCCAGTCACACGCATTCATACATTATGGGCAATTTTAAGGCACCGGTAAGCTTAATTGCATGTTTTTGGACTACGGAAGGAAACTCGAACAGCTGGGGGACTTCTCTGCAGAACAGGGAAAACGTGCAAACTAATTTTTAAAAGATGAAAGGAAATGTATTAGGCCTACTATCTTTAGCAAAGCTTTTATGGTGACCGACAAAGTGATTTACAAAGATCTAAATCCTAACGCATAAATGAATTTGGGCCCTGCGCATTTGTTTACGGTATTTGCGCGTAGAGGCGCCGAACAGATCAGTATCTCCGCTAGGTGGCGCCAGCGATACACTTTCACGGCTCGTTTACAGTAGTAGTGTTTTTTTTTTTTTGGCACTGATAAATGAAGGCGCACAAACAAGTTTATTATACCTGTGTTGCAGAAATAACCCGCAGCCGTCAATCTTGTTTTTTTTATAGAGAGAGGCTAAGGGATGCCGTGCCAGGTGGATGACAGAATAAAGGTCATATAGATAAAGTTATTTTGGAGCTTAAGGTGTTTCATTTCATGTCATCCTGTTTGGTCGCGCTGTCATGGTGAATGGCTTCTACCAACAGCACGTACGCAACGCGGTGTTTCGGCTGTCGAAGGCGCGGTTAAAAGCAATGCGTTCCCCCCGCGATCTTGTTAATTAAGCACGGCCAAGGAGGCTGTGGATCGCCTCCTTCTCAGCAACTGACTAATTCGTCATTAAATTGCTGCTTACAAACAGATCCTCCTGCTGAAGTTTAATTGGAAGCGAGCATGGTACTTCACATGTGAAGCCATTAAGTATTAAAGTGCTTATATTGTCAGTTTGAGGCTTCGATCGGGGACTCCTTTACATGCATTAATTCCGTGTACATGTCAAGAACAGAGAAAGGCTTTTATATGGGCTTCGGAAAGTCACGGTAAGATCCATAATGACCACGGCCAAAACTATTGACCTATCGCAGGACACGTCATCTGATGTTTCTGCTATTTAGTTTATGATGTCAGATATTTTTAATGTTAATTTATCATATCAGCGGGCAGCACAGTCGCGTCACAGTTCTTGGGTTGGCGCAAATGTTTAATAGGCCTAATATGTTTCAGGTTATTGGCCGTGCTTTTGGAAGAAGTCACCATCTTCTGGCAGCCGGCCATGGGCGATCACCGAGTACCTAAACTACAGCAGAAATCAAACCCCAGGCCGTATCGCACTCCTCTCCTTTCTCTTTAATTGGATCTTTAATTGGATTAACATCGTATTTTTCTTGCCAGGAATGGGGACAATTTTCAACGTCCTCTAAAACTTAAGATTCAAAATGCGTCCACGTAGACTACTGACACACAGGTGACATCGAGACCTTCACAACTGTGGTGGAGCTAGAGATGTTTCAGTGGGGTGGCCAGTGTGGGGCCAGAGGTCATTTTGTGCCACATAAATCTAAATATGAATATTAGGCACCTCGAAAATAAGGGAATATTTAAGGTGTCTAAACGCTGTAACTCTGCATTGTTTATAATTCAGGCAGTGGTGAAATTATCAAATACACATTTAATATATAAATTTCTTGATAAGGAAAAATGCTACAAAGATGCAAATATGATAGGGGTGGATAATGGGGTGGCCAGGTTTTAGTCTAGGGGGGCCCTTGCCACCTCCTGATCAGGGTATGGTTTCCAAGCCCTCTCGCCATGCAAACACACTATTAATTGCCACCTGAAATACGTATGATCGGAATGCCATGCCAATAGTACATTTCACTGCAAATGCGCCGTGAAGCTGTCTTTTAAAGGGCAGATATTTCTACTGTGGCTTGAAAATAATATTTCGACCGGATCTGATGTATAAATTCCACCTGGGGACATTTCTTTTTTTGGATCCATTTACGAAATCTGCAGCTTCACCACGTCCTGTACTATCAAAGCGATCCCCCCCCCCACCCCCCCGGATCTGAAAACCGGGCATGCAGCTAAAATTAGCGCGCCGTTTTCCCACTTAAATATAACTGCTGGAAGTGTGATTAGCCCGTAAAGCTAAAGCGTGCTGCTTCGGATCCGGAGCACGCAATCTCAGCCACCATGTGAAAGGGCTCAATCATCACTCCAGCAGCTGAGTCGGATTATAGGGGAGGCGTACACTCGCAGCACTAATGTAGGGGAAAATCTACTGCACACTGGCTGTATTTCATGACATATCCCGAAAATCGCGCACATTAAAACCGGAGCTGTTTAAACTATGTCTACATTTACTTTTATGATGAATAGGAAAAAAAAGGTTTATTATACAGTTGTGCAGCCGATGTGCACCAGGCACACCGGTGCGTGCACTCCGGATCGGGGGGGGGGCGTTCTGACTTGTCAGGGATGTGGAGGAATTTGATCCAACGCAGTTATGGGGGCGCGACCCCGCTGTCCCGCTACGTCTCCTAGGCAGGAGGCGTCGCAGGAGGACCACGCATACTCCATCAGCAGCTCTCCGTCATCCTCACTGACCTTAAGTGATACCGGGAACTTGGTGCTTTTCGGCGATATTGTGACAATTTGGAAATCACCCCTTAAAAGAAGCAAGGGCAAAGGGATTCGTCGCCGGAACTTTTATTTCTTCCCAAATCAGTGTCATTTATACGTCTTCTGGGAGGGGTATTGACTTGGCTTGGCTATTCATTAAATCGTGCAAAATCACATTTATTATTATTGTACACTCCCCCCCCCCCCCCCCTTCACAGAAGCAGCAGTTTAATGTGGTGACGTAATCCCTGCAGTCATGTGAAGATGGAAGTTTTTCCCCCCCTCTCTCCTCTTGACACACACCATCTCTCCCCACAGTGGCACTCTCTTCTCCCGCAGATGATCGCGGTCGCGTTTAACCCCCCCGGGCAGACCGTCAGGTGAGCGGGGAGATGCCGTATCCAGAGTGTAGGCGATCCCCCCTCCCCACTGCAGCAGGAGACCGTCCACCGCAGCCAGACGATCGGGAATAAGGGACCGGGGGAAGAGAGGACTGGAGGTAAGCAGTGAGAGTGAAGGGGGGCGAGGGGGCGGGAGGGGGGCGATAGGACTGAGCTGGACGCGAAGGGGAAGCGCCGCTGTGATCTTTCAACACTTCGGGAGAACTGCGTGCCAGGGAGCGCTGCTCAGCCCCACCGGGGAAGGAGCTCGAAATGTCTGGACACCGGGTGCAGTTCGCCGACCTGCCGCCCCAGAATGACCGGAAAGCCAGCCCGATAATAACCAGTAAGAAGTTTAATTTTTTTGAGGGGGGGCGGGATTGTGCTGGGGGTGTTAGACGGAAAGTGCGTCCAACCTGACCTTGCGGGAATGTTATTCATATTGCATTTACATTTGCTGTCGGGATACTGCTGATGCTGCGTTTTATGCACAAGTGGAGAATTATAGCAAGGTTATTTAAATGTACCGTATATGTGGTGCAATGGGATTAACCCTGTGAGTTCTGAGCTGGTTGGGCAGTATAGTTCCTTAAGTAAGTTCATCGCCCCGTGATCGTTTCAGTACTGGGGAAATTAGCCCATTGGCCGTTAAATTGTCAATTGTCAGTCGTTATTCGCAAACCTGTTGGATTTTTGCGAACTGAGCTGTACTTTTTGGCGTATATGGACGCCTAGATATACTTTTTTTCGTGTGGGTCAGTAGAGAAGAAACAAAAGTTTTATATCCCGATTTCACTTTTTTATTGCTGGAACAAACTTAATGCGATTGCAGTATGACATGAAAGTGTGTGTTTGTGTGTGTGTGTGCGTGTGTGTGTGGGGGGGGGGCGTGAACTGACTGCTTTGCATGTACACGAAATTAGTTGGTTTGTGCTTCGGGTCGCGTTTCATCCGAGGTAGTCAGCAGCTTGGATCTCGGGGGTCGATCAGAGCTGGAGGAGACGTGGTTCCACGCTGCGCCTCCGGCAGGTAGCGGGTCGCGGAGACGCCGTGCCGGCTTCATTTACACCTGCGTCTATTTCTGACCGCAGCCTCTCTGCCTTTCGCGCTGTTAATGATACCCAGAACGCCACTATATCGAGATGCCGTGTATTTCAGCTCCAGGGGCCACAACTGGCTGGTCTTTTAGCGTGACAGCCCGCCCCGTCGCCTAGGTGCACCCCAGTGTCTGATCCAGGATAGCAGGAGCGGCTTGCACCGCTTCCAGGTCGCCACTGCCCAGGAAAGCCGAGGCCGTTTGTTCAGAAGCACAGATTTACACACGGCCTGTGTAAACATCGCCTCCGATATAACTACTGTTCTGTGGTTCGCTGGGCCGTAGGCTATGCATTATTTGCTGCTGGCGTACACACACACACACACACACACACACACACACACACACAGACTCGCGTACTTATATAAATCGGGACCATTCATTTCTATGGGAAAAACCCTAATCCCAATCATGACACCCTTAACCCCAACCCAACCTTAACCATAAGTAACCAACCCAAATATAAGAGTTTTGGCAATTTTCCTTTTTTGATTGCATTCATGGACTTTTATAAAATTGAGGTTATCCAAATGGGGACCTGAAAAGATGTCCCCAAAAGTAGGTAAATTTTAGGTCTATCACACTATAGGGATGCTTTGGTACTCAAATGTGATCTATGCAACCCCCCCCCCCGAACCACACATACACAGACAGTTCATGACTCCCCAGTCATTTCTAAGGGCATATCCCAAATATGACAACCTTAACTGTACCCAGCCCTAACCTTAACCATAAGTAACCAAACAAAATACAACACTTTTTCCATTTGTACTTGTCTTTCTACTTATTTGATTCCATTCACAGATTTTTATAAAATGAAGTCTGAACTAGTCAGGTCCAAAAAAATGACCTCACTAGTCACGTTTCTTTTTTTTTAGGATTTGTTATACTTGTGAGGCCCTTTGGTCATCAGAAGTATAACAAAGCCTGTACATACGCACGCGTACACATACACATGCACAGCCAGACTGACTCACCGCACATTGTTGTGTTTTTAAGTTTGCGATCGGATATCTGACATGGACACTTAGTGTTTAATTGCTGTCTGACCTATTGCACTGGATGGCTGTGTCTCCCCCACACACATCCAGAGGGCCTGTGGATAGGGTGCCAAACTTCTCTTCCTCCTGCACACAGAAAGCTGGCCGCCGCCATTTTTTTTTGGAGACGGATGGGAGGTAATTTATGATGGTAATTAAGCACTTAGGCTGCGAGTCAGCTGCGGCAGAAGCCTGGGGCGCATCCTCGCTTCCTGTTCAGGGCGAACAGATTGTAGGTGGCCGGCGCCTCCGGGCCGCTCTGCCCACCACTGTCTAACAGATCGCTCCCGCTCATAGAACTCAAACGTGCGATGAATGCAGTGAAGGCGTGCCGGGATTTCCTTCAAGCCGTTCTCCTGTTTTGGATGCACATTTTTTATAGACCTCTGATTAGGCGTACGACCATCTGCTAGCATTTTCCAAATGGAATGCGCTCATTTGGAGCACTTGGAAGCAGTGGGGTCTTTGCCGTGTTTTGGGGGCCCTACAAAGATGTGTTGTGCTTTCTTTGTGGAAAGTTGTAAGTTGCGGTTTGTGTGTCTCCCCTGTCTGCTACATTTGTGGGATGGATTATTACATTCATCGCTGTCTGTTGAAACAGCCCTTTCAGACTGCATCCATTCATAACCGGCTCAATTGAGGTACAACTCCCACAGTGCGAGGGACTTGAACCTACCTCCTTCCGGCTCAGCTGCGAGTGATGATGTCAACGTGACCCTTCATTATGTTTCCTGACAGACATTTCTCTCCTCCACGTTTTTCCAGACCCTTTACAGCAGGGGTGGGCAGAAAGGGCCGTTATGTGTGCAACTCCCTAATTAGGTTATTAATTAGAGGACTGATTAGCCGAAGAGTCCTTATGCCTGGGTTTGAACGGCTGATCTAAAGGTTATCCTGAAAGCATGCATACACACCGGCCCTTTGCAGATAAGATTGCCCACCCCTGCTTTGCAGGAAGCTGGACCTTCCAGGGACTGTTGCCTGCAGCCCCATGGTCAGAACGTCCACGTTTTCTCCTAAATGCACCATCCTACCTGCTGGTGAGGCACTGTCTGTCTCTTCCTCAGGGCCCCCCTGACCTTAATCTGGTCCAAGCTTTCACAGCAAAGTGGATCTCATCAGCTTGGGGAAGGGGGTGTCCACCTTAGAGGGGCGTACCATGAGCTGAAGAATTCGCATTCCCCCCCTCCCCGGTCTAATGGACTTGTCCGTGCACTGATCAAAGCCCAGTTGATTTGGGGTGAACTAACAACAGCTGGTGTGTTCTTTGTGTTAAGTGGGCCGTAGACACACTTAAGTCACTGAAGAAAAACACAGCCTGACTTAAGAGATGGAAGTCTGACTGTAGTGATTCCTGGAGTAATGTTGGGGGTCTTTTCGTGTGTTCCATTAACCTCTGAGGTCAGAGCTCGGAAATCCGCTAAAAACTCGGGGAAAACCGAGTTGGATACATTCCACTTTCCGAACTTGGATCCAAGATGGAAGTTTTCAAGAAAGTGGCTCTTGCGCTAGCTCTTTCGGAGTATGAACGGTTCCAAACTGTTCACTGTAGCAACGCATCTATCGACTACAATAATGCTGTACGGTGTACACAGCTTACGAAGTTGACTCAAACAGCACTAAAGTGCTTAAAAATGTAAAATATCACAGCACCACCTACAGTCTTAGCACTGGGCAGCCATCTTGAATCCGAAACTCGGGGCACTCTGGGCTGCCCCGAGCGTTTGTTGCATGTCGTCACTTCCGGCCTCGAGTCGGATTCCGACCTCCCGAGGATAATGGAATGCACGATTTGCCCAGGATTTCTGCCCTTACATGAGAAGTGGGCTGTGACCTCAAAATGTTGCAGAGTCATGGGATGAACCTGAGTAATAGGGTATGGGATTAACAGTGGGGATTTCACTTGTGTCTTGTGACTGTTTTTGGGTCAGTATGTGGCTCAGTGGGTTCGGATGCTGTGCCCGTGTTTGGAAGGTCACTGGTTTGTATCCCAGAGTCGGCAAAATGATGTCACTGTCGGGCCCCTCAGTAAGGCCCCTTAGGATTGCGTTTTGTACGTACTCTCAATTGAGGGTTGTTGCCCCTAAACCAAAGGCTTTGGGGGGGGAATGCATGCTGGTGGATCCTCAGTCAGTGGTGCTGGTTGAGTCGGTGGAAGGCCACTATTGCCCCTGCAGTGTAATTATTCAGCTCTATGAGGTGAGGTGATAAATGGGATGTTGGAGTGTGGGGTGGGTGTCTTTTTTTTCAGTAGGTCAACCTGCTGAAGATCCTGCCATCAGCTGCCTTCTTGACGTAGCAGTTGGGAATCAGCGTAACCCCAGACCAGGCAGTCGGCAGACCGGGACGGGGCGGGGGGGTGGTGAAAGTGACACCAGGTACTGTGAGAAGTGTCTGCGTGGGAGTGTGGGGGTTGGGGTATCGTGTGACCCCGCAGTCGGCGTGGCTTTAAAGAGCTGATGCTCCTTTCCAGAGTGACTGCTGGATCTGCATTTACCTCACACCCCATGGGTTGGGGGTTTGAATGCCGCCAGTGTGCCCGTGTGTGGTTTGTGGCTGGTACCCCATCCAGGGTGGCTCTCATTCCCTGTGCCTCCGGTGATGGGCTCCAGGCTCACCGGTTAGATAAGTATTTACGGGAATCGATGAATGAGTGCCAGCTTCTGCCAGCTGAGTCGCATCTAAACAAAGTGTCAGTCGCTGGTGGCTAGAGGAGGAAGGGGGGCAAAGGTCGGCCAAGTTTGTGTTAGGGTGGGGGAGCAGTCCGACTGTCTGACAGTCTGCACTGACCAGACACGAGCATCGGGGGGGGGGGTGGATGGTCCAAAAATAACCGAGTGCCGCTCTTTCTACGCCGCTGTCTGAGATGACATCCTCTGCGGGAGATGGATGCGGTTTCCAGGGGAGACGGCGGGGAGGCTTAGGCAGATGAAAGGCTGAGGCTTGGAGCTGGGTTTTTGGGAGGCGGGGAATCTGGATGCTTGAGTTACCGTAGGAGCAGTTTGGCGGGTCTTTCTGCCACCGACTGGGGTTCGAGCATGCGCCCACTTTGTCCCTTTGCGTGGCTGTTCTGCTCCTTTTATGAACTTCTCGACTACTTAACACCTCCAGCTGTGCGTTTCTCTGGCAGGTGTCACCACGAGACTCCATCACTCACTGTGATAGGCTGCTTGTGTCGGGGGGCACAGCTCAAAGTAGTGACAGTTACTAAAAATATCCCTTAAATGACAGAGTCTTACAACAGCTGTACACAAGGTGGCATGGTGGTTAAGGTGCTGACTTGGAGTCAGTAGGTAATTGGTTGAAATCCCTGCAAAGGATAATCCTATCTGGAGTTATATCAGAGCCTTGGGGTATATAACTGAGTTAGTTATGAGCTGTTTTTAACTTGGTAAGTTCTGTCTTAAGGCATTAGATGATGTTCTGAAGAAAAACAATAACGCAATCATCACTGGCAGTCTGTTTGTTGCTTTGGATAGCCGAGCGTCTCATACGAAGCCACTGGGTGTCTGGTGCTGCTGCATCCGGTATGTTCAGCTGGACACTGGATTTCCTGTTAGGGAGGAACAATGTGATGTGTGTTGGAGCCCAGTTTTGTATACTGCTACCTGTTCCGGGACAGACTGAAACAGGGTGAGGGCATATGATTGTTTCAGATATGAAACCTTTTTTCAGAGCATACCCCTGTCAAAGAAAAACATGCATGAGCATATATACGAAAAAATGCCCTCACTAATTATGTTTTTTCAGGATTTGCTATATTTGTTATAGCAAAACCTGTACATACACATACGCAAACAAACAAACAAATATACAAACACAGGGGAACTTAACCTTGATACCCACAGTCACCTGCCCCACCCACTGTCCGCCGTCCCCACCAGCGAATTAATAACCTCCGTACCTATTTCTCTCCATTTTGCACCCCTGTCTGGTACCCTGCCCCCACCCCAGGGTCTGGGCAGCCCGCCCAGAATTTCTCAAATGTGATCTACAGAGGCTGCATTTCTGCTAACTGGTCCCACAGAGGAAATTCTGCCCTGGTTGCGGATTTAATAGTGGCATGAAAATGCTCCCCCTATTGTCTTTTGTTTCCTCTGAACATGGATTCTCTCCTTCCGTTCTAAAGGCAGTCCGAAGACGCAACCTGTTCTTGGGGAGTTAAAGCACAGGCATTGTTTGCCATGAAGATACGGCTCGATTCCCCGCAGCTGAAAGTCGCATGGGCGCCGCCCTAGTGTCGGGAACTGGTAATTTCAGCCGCCTGTTGCTCGGCGACATGTCGCGCAGTGGCCTACTTATGGTGGGTGGTTCCCTAGAGACCGGTGATACTGTCTTGCCGTATTCACTGGCAGGCCTGCCCATCGTTCCCATGGAGAGGCCATGCCAGGCGACGTTTGCCTATCCCGGGAGTGCTGGAGAACCAGTCGGGAATTTCAAAAAAGATGAACGTTTGGATTTGGCATGATACTCCGATGGGACATTGGGGTTAATGGTATGAATGCGGGACCTCTCCTGTAGACGGGGTGGTGGCAGGTTTGTGGACCAGGGGGGTGAAAGACTGTGACATCATGGGCCACACAGTTGCTGGGAGACAATCTGCCTCCTACCCAGGGTGAGAAATGTGACTTAGTCTGCCCCAGTAAATGAATCCAGGGTGCTGGTTACCCTAAAAACAAGCAGGCAGCAGGAATGATTTTGCATACTCTGGAATTTCTTTTTGAGAAGTTAAAATAATTTGGGGGCCTAGATGTAAAGTCATGCCTGTCTGGCCGTGCGGACCGCGGCAGGGCACAGGACGGCGATCCGTGAGCGTTAAGATGAAATTCACTGTTAATGTGTCAGTCAGTGTTCGGTGTGATTACCTTCCTCTGCGCAGTTTGGGCAAAGAGCAGTAATTTTATAATCTTATTAAGGGCACAGTAGTCCATAGAATTGCAGAGTGCCGCATCGGGGATGGGTTGGCTGGGTTTCATTAGCACAGATCACACTGGGGAGGTGGGGGGAGTTGGGGGGGCTTTGGAGATGCTCCAAAATGCACCTCATCCCCTTGCTGCATTCATCCGTTTACCTGGGCTCGCTGCTTCCTGCCTTTTCAGTTGCGTCTGTGTTTGCATTGCATTTCAGCCGCAGCTGGTGGCGGCTCTGATAAGGTCATGGCCTCGTACCTCCGTTTCCCCCCCCCCCCACCCCCCCAAGAGGGGCCCTGGATGCATCATCCGCCGAGCGAGGTGCTTCATTACTCTGAATGGAAATGGAAGAATGCCCGGCTGCGCAAATGTGAGTCTGGTTGGTTAAAAAGTGCCAGCTGGGCAACCAATAGGAGACTGTCAAACATGTCAGATGGGAAGATCCCTTGTCGAACAATAATAACTAGGTAAGGCCTCACAGAGTGTAAGGATTTGAGATCTGGGCCTAAGTCCATGTTCTGCCCATAGGACATGCTATGGCATTTTATTAACATGTATAAACTTTTTTTTGAGACACGCCAAAGTGAGTTGGTTCCTAAATCCACATCCTGACGGAGTCGAGTGGGTTTGAAACGTCCGCGGGATCAGTCCATCCTTCCCAACCTCACTCTGTTCCGGGCCGTCTCCGGAATGCTGGATCACACACTTATGAGGATCACTCTTCGACGCAGGTTCCCCCGACTCTGCCTCTGCACGGGGTAACCGGAGTCAAGGCGGATGTGGGTTGCAGGTAGCTGCATTGGCGTGCAGCCGCACTCACAGATCGCAGTAATTGCGACGTCTGTCTCTGCTTTTTTTTCCCTGCTGCTGGTGTTCTGCTGCTGTGATATATGCGACTCGGATTCGGGGGGGGCGGGGG
>JAODKN010000079.1:15740712-15760912 GCA_026774425.1 Petrocephalus zakoni
CCCCCCCCCCCCCCCCCCCCCCCCCCCCCCCCCCCCCCCCCCCCCCCCCCCCCCCCCCCCCCTGGACGCGCGGGGAGGCTCATCCATCAGGGAGGCACAAGGCGAGGCTTCCCAGATAAATGGCGTGACGCGATTCTCTGCAGGCGCCGAGCGGACGCCTATGGGACGAGGACCTCGGACGGAGCGTATTAATGTTACAGCTGGAAACAGGGCTGCCGAGTCCAGATTTGGCCCTGGGTGAGGGGGTCCTGGGAGTGTGAGTGTGTTATCTGAGAACACTCAAGTCACGCTGGAAAGCACCCCCGTGAGAACAATTGACAGGCCACACCGCCAGGTGCCATTGCCACTGGTGCTAGCTGGCACTTGTTCCGGAGGGTTCCTGCATTCTGAAAAAGCACGCGGTCATCCGAGCTGGCGTTAGTCCATACTGCAGGAGGAGGCGCGGGAGCAGAGGAGAGGAGAGACGACCCGCTGTGTACGCAGGCCAATCGGTGCTTGAGCGCCGCTGTTTCGGGTTTCCCTAAACACCGGGACCTGCATATGTGGTTTCATATGTATTTGAGGGTGTTCGGGGTCACCGGCGCAGGGTGGCGAAGCAGTAGAGTGCACCACACCAGATGCTAGGGTGGTGGTGGGGGGGGGAGGGGGTGCTGTAACAGTGGAAGGCCCTGGAATCGCACTTATGAGCACCCCCTAGTGCTTGTTTCATGCTAGTGCCCACAGTTAGGATTCCTGTATAGCAGGGGTGGGCAATCTTATCCGCAAAGGGCCGCTGTGTATGCGGGTTTTCGCTGCAGCTCCCTAATTAGGTTTCTAATTAGAGGACTGATTGGCAGGCAAGTCCTCACACCTGGGTTTGAACAGCTGACCTAAAGGTTGTCCCGAAAACCTGCATACACAGCGGCCCTTTGCGGATAAGACTGCCCACCCCTGCTGTATAGGATTCCCCCGCTGTAGCTCCATGCTTGCTGGTTGAAGGCTCACAAGGGGGGAGGGAGGGGACAGTCTCGACTGGCTGCCTGACTCACAGCAGGGTATGGATGGGGATGGAGCACCCACCATCCAATAGAAAATCACATGACTGGGAAAGTTTGGTCTGTGTGGAATGCTGGCATCGTCAGAATGTAGTCCTGACTTCCACCCAATGAAAGGAGCTTAGGACACATGAGAATGTGGAACAATGGCTGGGCCAAGGTGATGCTCTTAAACTCACTGGTGCACCCAAGCCGTGGGCAGGAAGTGTGGCTCACCGTTTCTATTCGTTTGCACCTGCTCGGATATCGCGTTTGGGGCGGCAAAATGCTGGGGTACGTTTCGGCTCTGCAGCCAGTCTGACTGGGAGCCGTTGCTGTGTGTGGGTCAGCGCCGGGTCCCACTGGTCCCCCTTCCTACAAACATGGGTGGGGACCCCCCTGGAAGCCGGCACGGCACGCTTTTCAGAAAGGGCGTCAGTCATGCACCGTCTGCACAGCGCCACGGGGTCCCGGTAAGCTTGGCCCGACGGGGACAGCGTTTGCCGGCACAGCGGGAGTCAGCTGCGTGATTCTGGGCAAGAAGATGTGTGACAGCGCCCCCCGATGGCAGTCGTCCTGTATGACTAGTGGCAGGATGTATTCTGGGCACTTGCCATCAGCACGGTGTGCTGGGAGCCTGGGAGCCTGCCGGGAGTGGGGGTGTGTGATTGAGGCTCTTTCCTCGACACTGTGATTCATCAGCAGTTTCTTACATACCGCCTGAAATTAACCCTTCCCTCCCCGGGCTGCAGTTAGAATCCATCTCTCCATAGATAATAATCCATGCCAGCAGACCACCCCCTTGTGCCGGGCTTAGTGGTTAAGAGGTTAGCGATGCCACCAAGGACACTCTAAGGCTCCCAACGTCCCAGATGTCATGGGGCTTAGCATGTTGTCAAGTAGGCGGCACTATTCTGCCCTTCCCTCCCAGAGAGGATGCTTGCAGACTCGGCTGTCCTGTTTTCCAGGGGCAGGGGGTCTTTTTGCGTGGACTATCTAGGGGTCCCTGAGAACCGTACTGGCAAACACTGGACGGGTGATGCTTTTCCATATTCAGATTCTCTGTTTCCAAGGCAGTACAGTTATTTATTGCATTCTCTGAATTTTTCCTTAATATCAGTTGTGCCCTCTGGAAACGGACTGGCTGTTAGATGGTGGACGAATCCTCCGGTTGACTCATTCCTCAGTGTGCCATGGTCGATATCTGAACGCTGCTGAGCTCTCAGCTCCCTGGCCTTCTCCTCATGTCCACTGATTCAAGTGTCATAGATCGATGGAGCTAAACATCGCGATGAAGGACTCGCCATGACTGAGGCCGGATGGGAAGGAGCAGCTCTATGGAATATTCCATCTCCCCTTGTTTTGTGGCTGGCTTTTGTTTTTTTTTCCCTTTGTGTCCAAGATTGCCATGGTGCCACAGGTTTAAATGCTGTTTATGTGTCTTTCAGCACGTTTGAGGCTATCTCCCATGCCCTGCCCCCTCTCCCCCACCCTCCCAGAAGGGTTCTGTGTATGTTAAGCCCCAGTGCATCCTTTCTTTTGGAGCACCGACATCACTCACCTGCCACAGGTTTCCCTGCTCAGCCCTCCATAATGAAGGTCCTTACCTTCAGTTTCTACTGTGTTCTTTTACTGAAGGGAAGTTTTAGAATTAGTTTTCTTAACAAATAGTGAGTTGAAGATGGAAAAGTGAAAACTAATAATTTAAAATGAGATTCTGCGCAGTTGAGTTGGGGAACTGCAGGTTGTGGGTTAGATGCCCGTCCTGTGCGTGGCCTGACCGCCCTCCCCACCCGCATGGGTCTTGTTTGAGTGCTGTGTTCCTGACCTCGACTAGTGTCATCGTGAACTTCTGAGTGTTTTTTGACGCCTGGCGAGCATTCTGGCACCAATTCGCCATTTTCCAATTAAAATAAAATACCCTCCCCGTGGGTCTTGACCCAAGTCAGCCATATGTAGCGAAGGCCTGTGGCATCGACTCAAAATCCATTAAAAACCGAGACACCGAAGACGATTAAAAACTTCTTGATGCCGAGAGGTGTCACTCAAAAAAGACAATGCCACATATGATGGGTACGTAGGACTAAATTAAAGCAGATACGGCTTCGTTTGATGAATATGACCCGGGAGTGTGCAGTCAGGTGGCTGACCTAGTTTCCACAAGCGGTATAAGGACAGAGCGATGGTGGGTCATGTGACCGAGGCCGTAAAATGTGATAAATAATGTTTACCGTGGTTGACTGGAAAGGAGAGACCTGGGACGAGTGTTCAGATCATGCAGAAGAGCCTTACCTTCTTTAAGCTCAGATGGTGCTTTAAATTAGACTCAGGGTATCAATCTCGCTGTTTGGATGTAGGATTCATTTCAGGGGACGTTTTAACCAGCTGACTGTTAGCATTAATCCATAGCAATGTCTTAGAATGGGCCGTAGGTAGCCCTGTGTGACTGATCATCTTATCTCCTGCTCCTTTTGATGCATGTAGAGTCGAGCTGTACGTCTGTCAATTCCTCGCGGCATCTTAAAGCCGCTCAAACTCCACGTGACCTTTTCTTCCTTGAGTGGTTTCCTGTACCGATAAGAACGATTATCTCTCAATATCCTACATTTTCCACTTCCTTTCACCCCTCTAGTGATTCCTCAGCTAGCGCTGACAAGTAGCAGCCACCTGGGTGAAGAACTGGAATCTTCCAGAATGTTCCGGAAAGCATCGTTTTCGCCGGGCTTTTCAGACTTTTCTTGTAAATAACATTTCTGTGGACTGATATGTTCAGTAACCCCCCCCCCCACAAGTCATATAATTTAAAAATCGCTGGTGTCATCATCTATCCTTTAAACTGAAAGACCCAAATGGTGCTTCTCTAGTCTAATTTGCCTGTTTTTTCTGCTTTAGTAAGGACGTGTTGACGTCGCCAAACTGGGATATGTGGCTTCTTCCAATTTAATTTCCCCCCCCCGAGGCATTTGTAGGTGAACAGATGGTTTCTGTGAGGGAAAGAAATCGTCACACTTGAGGCCTGATTGTTAAGCGGCAGAGGTCGTTCCATGTCGACGATGCAATGTCATCTATGAAATGGAGGAGATTACTAGAAATCAGCATCCCAAACCCTGACAATCCTGGAGGTCTCTGGCTTTGATATCCAGCACCACATTTGAGTTCTAAGCTCCATCTGTGATGTCATTCATCCAAGGGCCTCTTCGGATTCAGAGTTTTCCCTCAATGGGTGACCTTCATGAGAACCTTGTGCTCCACCACAAACCAGTGGCCTGTTGGCGAGCGATGGCTGACTGGTGACAACTCGACCGGGGAAGTCAGCCTAGGGTGCATTTGTGGAGCAGATCCCAGTCTTGGATGTTCAACCAACCTTATTGATGCACCTATATCAGGGTATCCGGATCTCTGTAGGTCTTGTGACTCTTCGACCACATAAAGATCTGGCCATTGTTAATTTCCCAGCACGAGAACTGCTGTTGTCTTATTAAGAAAGGATGTCTCACCTTTTTCTCTTTACTGGGACTCTCTGGTGACGCAGTGCTGAAGCAGGTCGCACTTCTGGGATGTCCAAAGAGATCACCAGTGGCTGATGAGGTTAAGTGTTCTTCTGGGTTTTTACATTGAGTTCCTGCCCACACACTAAAATAAACACCCTGCGTTCACCCGCGGAAAATCGATGGGCTATCTCGCTTCCGAAAGCCCAGATCGAGGCCCATTTTTGGCTCTTTTATATGTGAGGGGGGGAGGGTAATCACCAAAATGATAACAGGTTGCTGCCTCAGTGGGGGTCAGTATAAGAGGTGTGAGGAGCACAATTAGATGTCGAGGTGTCTGCATTTAACCTTCAGTAGTTTTATAAATGGAGACCAAATTTTCATATTTGCCTGTGAGCTTGAAGTCATGTTTCCATAGTGATTAATTTGGAGTCCTGGTTCTTCCTCTGTCTGGTGGGACTTAAAATATTTTAATATTTTAAAAATGTCTCCCTAGTCCAATGTCCAGTGTCTCTTAGCCACCCCCCCCCCCCCATCACTTGCCTTAATTATGAAAGAGGGGTGGATTAATATTTCTGTTTAAAACTCGTTCCTTAATTTTGGACCAAGTTCAGTTTTTGGAGAAAGTGGCCGTGTTCAAATTAACGTCGCTTAATTAACATCAGAGATCGCTAATAAAATGTATTTGTTCATTTTAATCAGGATCAATGTTAAAACAAAAGCAAAGAGAACAGTAATTGGCTTTTTTAAATGTGATGTGCCAGTACAGTCTGGAGGAGTCTTTGCACAAAATTAGCTGTGATTAGCCCCCTGATGGTACCTAATGGTAGAGACTTTTTCATAATAAAGCTCGGTAATAAATTTATGTGCACCAGCTGTGTTTTACTTTATGTTCCTAGAGTTATAGTGATGGATTTCTGAAGAATTTTCATTCAACATAGCTTCTGCATTGTCTTATTATACAAACCGGCCAGTCTAGGATTTCTATTTGCCCTGAAGACAGAACAGACAAAGGGAATTATGTCCCTGTAGGGGTACCGAAAGAATCTTAACTTTTCAGCAAGGCTGACTTAACTCCAGCAGCAAAATTGACCCCCAGACTATTGTGTTGCTGCCACCTACTGGCTGGGGTGCAGAATGCACTAAGTCTTCCATTCTGGAGTAGCCTGTGATTTGAAGGAAAAGACTCATGGTTTTTTGCAGCTAATGATGTGTTCCTGGTATGCTAATAAGTAGCTGTATGTATAGGATTTAAATAATCTGTGTGTCTGGCATTCTGATTTCAGTTATGCATGGACAGTAGAGGAAGCTGTCATTATCGGTTGTTCTTGGTCCAGCTAGATGGGAAGAGGCTTGAAAGGTCAGCTGGGAAGAGAGATCCAGAAAACACAGGCCAGACCCCCCCCCACCCCAGGGTTGTAATCAAACAACAGTGGCTTGTGTTCTAGGCAGGGATGTGATGAGGCCATGATTGAGTGGGGGGGAGTTCTTTCAATGATCCTCTAATTGTGATATAGTGACAGCACCCACAAATGAACTCCCAGCCGAAGCTCGCCGATTAATGCCGATGTGGATTTCAGGCAAGCCTTTCTTCAAGGGCATCATGATCCACGGTTCGTTTGGACAGAGATTTGGGGAGTATGTGAAACAAATGAAGATCGCTGACGTTTCAAGGCACTGAGGGGCTGCTCTCTGTACAGCTGGTATGTTTTGGGTTCTAACATGGCACAGAGTGCGCTGCGAGGATAGAAAGAAAATGCCCGCTGTCTGTCCGCTCACCTTCCTTTCCAGAAGAAGAATGTGTGCAGCTTTCTTTTCTTATGGGCTACAGTAAATGTATCCGACACTGCAGGAAAACTCCCTTTATTACCTTGGACTGTTTTTTGTAATGACTTCTTCAATAGCAGGTCACAGAGCGCTTTGAGCCCATCCCAAGAAGCACGTGTGGGTGCTGGATGCTAGTTCATCATAGTTCGTCATACACTATGAGAAGCTGCAGGAGATAGCCGGAGTATTAGGTGGAAACCCACATGACACAGGGCAACCATGTGGACTCCACAGATAGAGCAAGGGAGCGGGATTTGAATCCATAACCCAGAGATGTGAGGAAGATTACAGATTATTGAAGTGAAGTCCTCATAGCCTCTTGGAAGTCTGACCGGGCTGTTCCCCCCTGAGACTGGTCCACTGTTCTCCAGGGGCTGCTGGCCGTTTTGGGGCCTGATTAGTGCTGAGGAAAGACCTTTGTGATTCCACTTCTGAGGTCAGATTTTTCCATTCCCCCCCTCTCCTACCACAGGGAATTTAGTGAGCAGATGAGCAGTCTGGTTTAAATGGTTCCGCTCGGCCAAGGCTAACATGGTAGCGCTGACGTTCCACTGAAGCTAACAATGGCTAACGTGTTAACATTCCCGCTATGCCAAGGCAAATATGGCTAATATGCTAATGCTCCCACTGCGCTGAGGCTAACATGGCTAACATGTTAACACTCCTATTCTGCCATGGGTAACAACATGCTAATGCTACCACTCTGCTGAGGCTAACATGCTAACAATCCTGTTCTCTATTGTAGCTGCTCCACTGAGGCTAACGTGGCTAACATGGTAACCCTCCTGCTCCGCGAAGGTTAACATGACTAGCATTCTACTGCCCCCATTCCACCATGGCTAACATGGCCAGACATACCACCTGAGGGATATTGATTTCAGGGAGACAGATGAGGGGCATGCGGGAGGTAACAGATAAGACCCACAATGCCTTGCGCAATGACGTCAATGCCACAGGCCCGAAACCGTATATGTATATGCATGTATATTGCCAACTGCAGTGAGGGCAGGTGGGCCTGCAATTTAACAACACTGACTAGCGGGACGACAGCTTTCCGGGACATTGCGCATCATTTGCGGGTGTCTGGGAGCTGCTGTCAATTTGCGGGAGACTCCAGGAAGCTCAGGGAGAGTTGGGATGTCTGCATGGCTGACACCAAGCCAAACATAGCTAACATGCTAATGCTCATGCTCCACCGAGTTAACTTGGCTAGCATTCTACCGCCCCGCTTCACCAGAACTAATGTGGTTAACAAGCTAAAGCTCTTGCTCCTCCGACCACTAACATAACTCACTAATAAGGAGGACAAAGGTCCAAAAAAAAGTCAAAAAGGAGGACATCCAAGCAAAATTGGGCAGGACATAACATGACAACATTAGTCGATAAAACTATGAAAAAGTTTTAATTTATTCACTTCAATATTCACTTCAATCAACTGATGCAGTCCAACACTCTTCAGCGATTAAGTTTGATATACTAAAGTGCGTCAAACAAAAATACTGTTTTTAACACAGTAGTGCTACATTCTAATAAGTACACAAGAAGACAAGAAGGAGGGACAAAGGAGGACATAGGGGCAAAAAGGTGGACACCCAACAGCAGTCGAACTGAAATCCAGACGAGTGATCACCCTAGCCAAGGCTAACATGGCTAACATGCTAACCTGCTCTCCCGCTAGCTGGATAGCTAGGCCTACACTTGAAAACCAACACCAGGTTCAGCTCAAGAAGACCGGAGCCTGTTCATCTCACCCCCCTCTGCCAATCAGAAGCAGCAAAAGCAGGCCTATAGATATTTGCGGGGTGGCAATTCTGGTGAGCTTTGAAGTGCAGGCCATCTCGAACCATCCCCTGCAGTCTGTGAATCTCCCTGAGAAAAGCAGTTTAGACAAAATCGTTTAAGAGTCGGGAGCACATGCGAAATGCGTAGGCGTCAAACAGCAAGACGTTGAAGCATCAAAAGGTAGATGATGAGCGAGCTGGTTTACTGCCCCTTACTGTAGGGGAATCACAGTGGAACTGAAGTCCTCACCACAAGTGGGCTCAAGGTCAGAGATTATTAATGGCTATGGTCATATGAAGTAGAAGTAAGGTCTGATTTTGAGGAGGGAGTGTCTGTAAAGTTTCATAGCCATTGACCTGTGGGCATGGTTCTCCTCTGGAATAGGGGGCGCCATTGTAAGAATTTTTAGTCTTCATTTTGATATATGCTGGATGTTGATCCATTACTCAGCAGCAGCAGGAGGGGAGTGGTCTATCTGGCATTAGGTAACCCAGCATCACCACAAAGGAATGTGATTGGTGCCCCCTGTTTTCCAGGAGGCCCTGGTGGGACCACTGATGATTGCCTCGGCCCGGGGAGAGTGGTTATGCTGGCTACTCAAGGTCACCACCATCTTGGGGTTCATAATGGAATGTTCTGATAGGTCAGCCCTAGACACGCCCCGAGAGTGGAACGAGATTTAATTACGCCCCCAAAACTCACATCAGAGGGGCAGATAAAACAGGAAAAAGATGCAGGATAAGCTGTCCTGTCCAGCAATGGACTGGCATCCCTGCTTTGTGCCCTGTGCTACCTGAGAAAGGCTCCAGGCTGCGTCCCGTAATCCTGTACTGGATAAGTTAAACTGCATCAAGTATAATGGAGATGGTTAAGCCTATATTTGATTCGTGCCGATGTTGAATTACTTATCTAAAAGTCTGCACTGTACAGAGCCTGCTCTCTCCATCCTTGCATCTCTGAGGAGCATCACTGTTCCTGTGTGCTGAGGGTATGGCAGAATCAGAGACAGTCTGAGATGGTAAAGGCTGCCGTTCTGAGATAAGATCATTTAAAGATTCCCTCTGTGATTTGGCATTAAAGGGACAGTGCAGAGGTGTGGCGTGACACCTCCCCAACAGAGCTCGAGAATAGATTAAAATTAAGGATGGACACAAATGAGGCCTCCTTCGCTTTCTTAAAGAGCAGATTAGGTGTTTGTGGGGGCAGCTGCACACGGTTTTCAGGAGTTCATAGTGAGTTGTTCTAAATGCGTGCAGTTTCGCATTAAGTGGTCTTTGCTCTCCTTTGGTGATTTTATTTAATATATCTTTTGGAATAGCTTTTTAACTTCAGGACATTTTGAAAGCACGGACATTGAACAGGAAATGAGAAACTCCAACCTCCTTCTGTGGGTTTGTACACAGGCATGTCTTTAAACCAAAACCTGGGGGGGATGGGGGGGGGGTTCTTGCTCTTTGACCTCTGTTTCTGCGTGTCATCATATCACACAAATCTAACAGCCTAGCCTAAGCGCTATCTCACCCCCGCCCCCCAAAGCCTGTAGCTCTGGGCCAGGAAACTCCACTTAATCACACTACTTTGATCTTATAGCCACCAGAGACTGATGTTGACTTGTGGGGGGGGGGGGTTTGAGGGAGGGGGGTTTATGGATTTTAAAACAAGTCAATGCTAACTGACCTGGACTCATCTTCAAATCAATATCACGAAAGGTCTTATCTCTTCCTTCTTAGGAGGGAGTATAAATTCTAAATTAATTATTTGAAATAACTGTTCTGTGACATGGATAATTAAAAATGAAAGTGACAGTTAGCGTGAGGGCTGTGTCTTTCGCACAGTGACACAGGGCTACACTAGGGGGCAGTAAGACGACGGGATTCCTCTGGCTGCTTTGGGGTGGATTACGGTAAAGGACCAGGTCAGTGGGGCTGCTCGCGCTCATGGGGTTAATGGCTCATCACTCACCCGTGTGTCTGAGGTCACCCAAAGGCTCATGGGAGGCGACCCTGAACGTGCAGCGGCCCCTCCTGGTGATGTGTGTGTGTGTGTGTGTGCGTAGCAGACTCTTACACTCCGACACTCCATGACGCGATTGGTGTTTGACGATTGACTGTGGGGTTGTGTTGTTTTTGCTTACAGGCAGACTGTGCGGTGTGTTAGTGTTTGGCGCTTACAGCTTAGTGATGCGCGGATCGGTTCTGACGCCAACCAGCCCAACGGATTATTTTCTCCGATTTAGAGACCTGCATCCAATCACGCATTGACAGTATTTCTCAGTGGGATATATGTGTGTTCATTTGGTAACATATTATACTGAATTAGGCGTGGTAACATTAACATTTATTTAAAATAAAAGTTCTTTTTTGCTTAAAGAAAAATGGCAACTGGTATTTCCACAGCCTGAACACTGGGTGCTACATTTAATCCCTTCACACTAAAATTCTCAATTTCACTATACCACTTCCTGAACACAAACAGCTTAAAAGCTAATATCATTTGACCAATGCACAAAATAAGTAATAAAACATAACACGTTCACCAGTCCAAACAAAGGCTGGCATACTGAGGCTAATCGGCATACTGTCTCTTCCCAAAAAAGGGAAAATCCCCGTCACTGTGACAGTCGTCCCTGTCCCCTCCTCACGCTGATAAACATACTCCAAGACCTCCAGGTCTACAGGTATGCCATCGCTGAACGCATGTAGTCACAGGCAGCTGCGTCAGCTCAGCCACGCTAAATGCACAGGGCGCTGCGTAAACGCCCCCGTGTGCCCCCGTGTGCCGCCGTGTGCCACCCGTGCTCTGGCTTACAGTAAGGGCTGGGGCTGCCTGCTCTGGTCATAAACATGTGTTCAGACCTGGAAACCAGAGCCTCAACCCCTTACACAATGAACTTGGTGAGGGGTCTCTGGGTTTCTGGTTTGTTGGGGTGACCGATAATGAGCTGGGATCCTGACCAACCGGGGTGGGGTCTGTCTACCTCATTTCCTGTCTCGTTCAGTGGCTGCGTGTTTGACACAACTCTCCTCTGGGCTGTCCCACGACTGTGTCCCCAAAAATCCTGCTGACTCGTTTATTCCAGAAGGGCAGCCATCTAAGCGAGAGCAGAAGTGTCATTCCCTCTGGGTGGTCTAGACCGCCGTTGCCGTAGCAGCCTGTCAGCACAGCATGCCCCCCTTCCTCTGTTCTCGCTCTCTTTCTGTCTCAACCAAGGGGGGTGTGGCACCAACAGTGGGCGTGGCTTTCTGGATCTGCAGCTCACATCTGGATTGGCTCTCACTGGGCCCAGTCTACCTGAGGGGGTGGAGCTTGTGCAGAATTCCTGGCTCGCCGGGGGTGTCTGTAAACTGTCTGCCGACTAGGCAGAGAGGCTGCCGTCCGAGGAATCTCTGCTACAGCACTCGGGTGAGGAGGAGGAAGTGAAGCAGGAGGAGGGAGAAATGGAGGAATAAGGAGTGGAAGAGAGGGAGGAGAGACAGAAGCTGGGAGGGTGGAAGGATTGAGAGAGAGACTGAAAAAGAGGGAGTGACGAGGAGGAGAGAGGAGACCTGGGAGAAGGAGAGCCATGCGGTGATGTGGGGGCAGGTGGGAAGGTAGCTTCCAGCCACGCCCACCTTCCACTACGGGGAAGCCATGCCCAAGCCCTCACGCTTGGTAAGGGCCACCCCGGGAGGATCGTCCTCCAAACTGCCCATGGGACGCACTCGGGGCAGCAGCAATGGGAGCAAAAGGAGCCCCTCAGCCACAGGTAGGAGCTACAGGGAGAGTCCATCCCCCCCTCCCACACACACACATAGACACACAGACACTATTGAATGTGGACCTGCCTGTCTCATTCCTCCCGCGGCATTCCTGAGCTAAAAGTGCTGCATTAGCTCCGCCCCCCTGGCCTCGTGCACTTCTTTCTGGGTTGGGGGGAGGTCTCTTTACTGATTATTTCCTTTCCCCCATCATCACGCTGCCTCTCAGCTGTTGACATTCACCTCAGGAGTCTGATGTCTGTGCTGTACCTGTGCCTCGAGCTGGCACCGTCTGTGAGTGCATTTGTCTGTGTGTCTGTGTTTGTGTCTCTGTCTGTGAGTGCATCTGTCTGTGTATCTGTGTTTGTGTCTCTGTCTGTGAGTGCATCTGTCTGTCTATGTTTGTGTCTCTGTCTGTGAATGCATCTGTCTGTCTGTGTGTCTGTGTTTCTGTCACTGACTGTGAGTGCATCTGTCTGTCTGTGTTTGTGTCTTTGTCTGTGAGTGCATCTGTCTGTCTGTGTGTGTGTCTTTGTCTGTGAGTGCATCTGTCTGTCTGTGTTTGTGTCTGTCTGTGAGTGCATCTGTCTGTCTGTCTGTCTGTGTTTGTGTCTGTCTATGAGTGCATCTGTCTGTATTTTTGTCTCTGTTTGTGAGTGCATCTGTCTGTCTGTGTGGCTGTGTCTGTGTCTCTGTCTGTGAGTGCATCTGTCTGTTTTTGTTTGTGTCTCTGTCTGTGAGTGCATCTGTCTGTCTATGTTTGTGTCTCTGTCTGTGAGTGCATCTGTCTGTCTTTGTGTCTGTCTGTGAGTGCATCTATCTGTCTGTCTGTGTGTGTTTGTGTCTATGTCTGTGAGTGCATCTATCTATATGTATGTCTGTGTTTGTGTCTCTGTCTGTGAGTGCATCTGTCTGTCTTTGTTTGTGTCTGTCTGTGAGTGCATCTATCTGTCTGTCTGTCTGTGTTTGTGTATCTGTCTGTGAGTGCATCTGTCTGTCTGTCTGTCTGTGTTTGTGTCTCTGTCCGTGTACCTGTGTCTCTGTCCGTGTACCTGTGTCTCTGTCTGTGGGTGTATCTGTTTGTGTGTATATTTCTGTGTGTGATTCTGCCTGTATCTGTGTCTGTATATCTGTGTGTGTGTCCGTAGATATATCTGTGTGTGTCTATGGGTGTATCTGTGTATGTGTATTCTAAGCAGGGAGGTCATGTGATAACCCCCCCCCCCCAACACCAGTAATTTGCCATTTAAACACAGTCTTGATATCTGAATGGCACATGGCCCCTGTCCTATTTTAGAATGGCACAAATGCCACTGCATGTCTGGATACTGGTGGCTCCGGTCCACTGAGAACCCTGCCCCCCCGACCTCCACCTGCCCTAAAACGGGTCCCAGCTAGAAAGATAGATGTCACTGGCAGATGTGCTCCCATTCCTCTCCTGCAGCGAGGTACTGCACCTCCGGCGTCACTGCCACCCAGGTTCACCGAGAGCGGGTGAGCTCACGGAACGCGGGTGTGCCCACCGAGCGCGGGTGAGCCCGCTGAGCACGGGTGAGCCCGCCGAGAGCGGGTGCGCCCACCGAGCGCGAGTGTGCCCACAGTTACGTTTTAATGCTAACAGGCTTCTTTCCCTTATCGGAGGCAGTTATCAGGAAACTTAAACTTGGCAGTGGGGTTATTGGGTCTGGCATCCAGTGAGATCAGTCCTTGAGACCCTGGGGTGTGGGGCCACTTTGCTATTGGTTTACTTGTTCCAGGTGGGACAATGGATTACAATGAAGAAGGTAGGAGGGCTGGTCTCTTGGGTTGTAGCTTCCTATAGCCACCCCCCACCCCCCCTGCCCCGCAAGCCGGTGACAGGAGACTTGAATGGCTTGGGATACTGGCACATTTTCTCCCAAGAGGGTGTTTCACTTCCTACTCCACCCCCCCCCCACTTTTTCTGTTCTGTCTTCTGAAGACCCAAACAAATCCCACTAATCGGTCCAGAGCGTCAGTGTTCATCCAGTCGATTTCTCCCAAATCCATTGGATCAGGAGCAGCTTCCTGGTCTCTGTGCTTTGCATATACAGCAAATTTTTGACGTGTGAGATCAGAGGGTGTAAAGTCAATCCATCCCTTATTTATGCAATGAAAAGCTTCGGTTCGTTTCTTGTTTGATCGCGATAAATCAGCACAGCAGAGGGACACCAACACTGGATTTCTGAACACTCATTAACACGTGTTCTGTTTGCCTGCAGTAATCGTTCTTCCGTGTTGTATGTTCAGTTCTGTTAATCATATTAATGAGTTTGCCATCACACGTGATAATCGCCACTCTTTTGTGGGAAACGTGCACCGCGGTGAAGGTGAGGTATCTCTGTGTCGGGAAGCCGGCTCCTTGTAAATGGCAGGATAGATCTTGGGAGCGCTGCGACAGAGGGGGCAGGACGGAGCTGCCTGCTGTGCTGGGAGGGATTCTTGTGCGGTCTTTGTCTTTGCTTTTTCCTGGTTCCTCCAGGCCCGGTTGTGAGGAGGTTGGAGGGTCTGGCTGGGGGGGGGGGGGTTGAACTTGGGAATATGGATGACTGGAATCTGTGGGAAGATTCCAGACTGGTACCCTGGGGCTCTGTGACATCATCCCTCATCTCCCTGGGAGACAGAGCGCTGTGTAAACAGATATGAGCAGATAGTTACGGAGCGGGTGAGTTGGACAGAGAGAGGGGGGAGAGGCAGAGAGAGAGAGTGAGAGAAGGAGAAAGAGAGAGAGACAGAAGGACAGAAAGCAGAATTGTACCTGTCACTTTTTGGGTGTATTGCTACCTGTCTTTATTTTTTATTGGCACCTGAAATCTATATTTGAGAAAAATCTGCTTGCCTGGACCTAACCCGCTGTTTATGGGGAGGGGGTGTGGTGCCTTCGTGCCAATAGCAAAGCAGCCCATGCCCCCCACCCATCTCCATCCTGGAATGTCGGGGGAGTTTTCCCATCCCTGATCCTTCTGGTCATCAGCCCCCCCGACTCGCCCGGCCTTGTCCGGAATCGTCCTGTGCCCCATCACAGCACTCTGCCTCGGCCCCATTCCCCTAACAGCTTTCTCTGTTCGGCTTATGAAAGGCAGCAAATCCTGACGGATGTAATTACGGCATAACGGCGATTTGCGTGACAAGAGAACGCTGGCGGAAGTCTACAATGGAATAAAAATGCTGGACTTTTCCGGATATATCATACATGCAAGGAAAAGTCATTGTTTTTATTACAGTTGAAAAATAACCAAAATGTATATTCCTCCATTAGCAAAAAAAATCGTAACAAAGCTGGTTGATGTCCACTGGCATCTCAGTCCTTGTTTTTTTAGATAAATACACTCTCTTGTTTGGCTCTTCCCAGGGCCAGATCGCTGAATGACACGGCCCCCCCTGTTTCACCCCCAGGCCTCTGTGAGGTCTCCTTGCTTCTGCTCTGTCCCATTTGAAGCTGGAGATTCCAGCTCTGATGTGCCGTAACTGTCTGGCAAAAATCCTTGAGTACTGGCTCCGTCCAACACCTCCAGTCAGAGAATCGCCTCTCAGCACAAATAATTTGATTCAGTTTCCCCAACTTGTGACATCACATTCCATTCAATCATTCCTTAAGGTGTACAGTTGTCCTGAACCCTCTCACCTTCCCCCAATCTATCTGCGTCCTCACATTCAATTAAATCATACCATGTAGTGTCTGGCTGTCTCAAACACCCTGACCTCCCCCCTGTCTTTATTTCAGTCCTCACATTCCATTAAATCAAACCTCGAGGTGTTTGGCAGTCTCAGGCCCCCTTGGCTTCCCCCTATCTGTCTATCCATGACATCACATTCCATTTAATCACAGCTCCCGGTCCCTTGGCTGTCCCGAACCTCCCCACAGCGCCCCACGATGCTCTAATGCTCACTAGGCAGACAGATGGAAAGGAACCAGGCCCATTGGCTGGTGGAATTTGGGTTGGAGCTCAGGGTTGACAACTCACAGCCGAGACTTTTTCTGACTGCCTTGCAGCATCTGATATTCAGGTCTGTCTGTTGTATGCCTAATTGCTGACTTTCTTCCTGTGTGTGTGTGTCTGTGAAATCTGATGTTTCCCACATCTGGGGAGAACAGTTGGAGTGCTTACAGACCAGTGTTTTACGCGATGAGTGATTAGATAGTTTTGCATATTTAAATCTGACAGTATTTTATTAGAAGCTTTAAATCCCCACAGCCTCACTGTGCGCTGGCCGCTCTCGTAAGGTCATGTGACCAAGCTGAGGCTGCTGTTTTGTGAATTTCTCTGTCTGGGGCATTGTCCATCCCCGCCGATGGCAGGCATTTCTGTGCCCTGCAGGAGCTGAGGATAATTCCGGGCACGGGATCGGCCCTCTGTCTCCGTCTTTGTAATCGGTTTAGTTTCCTAACCGATTCCCACAATCCCAGGAATTTTCCTGCTGTGTCTAGTTGCTCTGTCCCATTTGTGTTTTAATCCCAATGTGCCTCCGAGTTCGGGGTCGGATGGTGGTCGCCATGGCAGCGTCCAGCATTTCCCCACCTAACTGGCCATAAGTCAAATGACTACATCCCGTCACTGGCGGGGGGGGTGTCCTCAGAGTCAGAGTCAGAGGTTGACCTAGTAGTTGGTCATTCCACATTCTCAGTCGGATTGCTTTTGAGGAATAATGTGGAGCTGCGAGGGGGTCAGAGACAGCTGGAGACCAGGAGGGATGATTTAATGTAAAGTGGCGTCACTGACGGGGGGGAGCTGGGGGGGGGTTTGGAGCAGCCGCATCGACCACTTGCACTCGAAGGGGATATTTCAGAAATGGCCTGTAGGGTGAGGGTCCCGCTGGGGTGGGACCTCCATCGAAGGATAACTGGAATTTCAAACTCTGGGCCACATTCCACAAATAACTCCTCCGAAAATCTTCCCTCCCAGATAGAGGCTGTACATTCCAAAGCTGATGGAGCCGTTATATCATTTGATGGATCTGCCATCTCTGTCCGCAGCTTCCACTGAGTATGCCTCTCCTCTATTGATGTGATCTATCGCTGAGTTAATTAGATGGTGGAACGGTGATAACTGGCAAATGCTAATTTTCGCCCCCTCCTGGTGGGCACTGGTAGTGACCCAGGAAAGCTGGAACTATGTGTTAGTGGTTTAGGTGACTCAGTTTACTAAGTAGGGCTGGTTTGATTGCATTAAAGGCCTCATGAAGGCCGCCATCAGCCCACCCTCTAACCTGTGACCCTCTCATTGTCATGCGGCTAACACAGGCGAGGGTCAGAGCCCGGCCAGCAAGGGTCAGAGCCCAGCCAGCGAGGGTCAGAGCCCGGCCAGCGAGGATCAGAGCCCGGCCAGCGAGGGTCAGAGCGATACGGGCTTCCCAGGGGTAAAGCTGCAACGTTCCTGAGCATGTCGACCCCCCTCCCAGGCATCTGTGTAGCATTAACCAGTCACGCCTCTTTGCTTCCTTTACAAACAGCTGCACTGTCAGATCCCGGGAAGGTTTAGGTAGGATCCAGGGAGGTGTGGACCCTCCAAGGGGAGGAAGGCAGGAAGTGACATCAGCTTCCTGAGATTCAGGTTGGGGGGGTGGGGGTTTGTCATGGAGTCAGTAGAGACAGGAATGAGTCAGCTGGCAGCAGAAGACAGATCTTCACTCTCTCCTAAGCTAAAAAGCATTTCTCGCGGGCTCACACCTTCTCCTGAAGGGGGAGCTCCTGGGTGATGTGTGGTAAAATGCACACCCTTGACCTCCTGACCTCTCGGTGGCTTCTGACAGGCCAAGGCAGTACAGTCTTGGCAAGGCTGCAGCCTCAGGGAGTGTCCCTCCTAAGACCTCAACGGAAAGCATCCTTCCTAAGGCCTAAATCCAGCCTATTTCACGGGCCAGTTCTGGACTCCGCTTTTAAAGAGGAGGCAAATTTAGCCAGTCTGCAGAAAATGCAGATTCAAATCATTCATTTACTATGAGTTAGAGGTTCCTTAATTCTACTCCCAGCATAAACTAGTGTCGATTAATTGGACCTCACTGTACCACTGTGCCTGCTAATGTGATTCTTCCATTTACTGAGGGCCATCCATCCATACAGTACATCCACCCATCCATCCATCCATCCATCCATACAGTACATCTACCCATCCATCCATACAGTACATCCACCCATCCATCCATCCATCCATCCATCCATCCATCCATCCATCCTTCCTTTATAACCGCTAATCTTCAGAAACAAGGGGACACTTTTCCCTCCTCCAAACTCCAAATGAGAATATCCATGTTTGTTAATTCGCCATTAGAGCATTTAACTATTAATTAGGAAAAGATTTACCAGCTAACAATTTGCTGCTGACTATGACTGACTAATTTAATGAGAAATTCCTTTATCTATCGTCTATTTTAAATAGAAAGAAGCACTGAAATATAATTAATCACCAACTTAATTAAGTGAACATGCACTGCTGGACCTGCTCTGACACAATCTGACGTCAAACATGCTTTTAAATCATTTTAAATCATTGGTGATAAAAGCAAACTTTCTGGGACTCTCTCTGTTCACTTAGTTAGTCTTAACCATGCTGCCCCCTGCTGGTGTGGTGTGGTAGTTCAGTCAGTCCCCTTGGTATGTCCAAGCCTGCCGGGGATAGCAACAGAAGCTATTTTGGTACTGGGAGTCCAACCCTGTCCTCAGTTGTGAAGATCACTTTATTTTCCGCTGTACAGGGGTAAATATTGACCCCGATTTTGTATGTTGTTATACAACAAACATTGTGAAGTTCAAACCCATCCCCTCCCAATTGTCATGTTTCTCACTGCACAGTTAACATTGACTAAGGCTGCCCCCCAACCCTGCCCCCAGGAGTTCTAGATGTCTCCAACCGTCAGCCAGAGCATCCAGAAGATGGCCGGGGAGCTTGTAGCGCCACACAGAGGAGCTTTGTTCGGTTTGTCCCTGAGTATTTATATCCCTCTCCGGCCACGCAGGAACACAGGAACTGACATATTGCATTATGGGAGAGCCTCTGAATGGATGGGCCAATTAGCATCTCTCTTCTGTTTCCCTCTAAGCAAATCTTTGGTAGAGGCATCTTTCAGATAAATTATATGATATCTGTCCCCCCCACCCCCCTGCCAAACTCAGCCCTCGAAATAAAAGGATGTGCTTTGCTAGGATACTGGCCCAGGGGCCTCGTTCACTGTCGGATATTTTATGTGAAGAGCTCGTTTGTTTGTTTTACCGCCCGCGATCTCGAGTGACACGCAGATCAGTGCTCCTTCTTTCCCTCGGCTTGGAAATCGGCGCTCTGATCTAAGGGGTTCGCAGCCCCCAGTGGCAGGATTCCTGGCTGGTGGCCCTGTAGCCTCACACTTTTGGGGTTGTGGGTTCAAATCCCCTTGTTTTCTTTCCACTGATCTGCTTTGTCTGCATCTATAAGCCCTTATGCAGGGGTGAGACCAGGTTTCGGCCCTTAGATTTTAGGCCCCCAGTGAGATGTACAAAGTCACAGTGATCAATTACTGCTGTATTTCCCCTGGGTCCTAGTGTCCCCATCAAGAGCTTTTGAGAGTTACATTTTGTTGGATTTTGATGACAATGAATGAGAACTTAATATTCGAACTAATTAGTGTGCATTTATTTTTTTTGGGGGGGGGGGGGGCTAAAGAACATTTTATGGGGGGTCCTGCCCGTATGCATGTATATACACCTTGTGTCCAGCCGCCCTGTTTCACACTGTCCTGTGTTTTGCATCATAATTGCACCATAATCTCCTTGTCACTTGCAGTCTGCATGGCACATCGTGGCCTTGGGGGGGCGCTATTTCATGCCACTGTATACCTGTATATAGATGGTATGACAGTAAAGCCCACTTGACGTGACGTTCTTGCTATGTTTGTAGCATACTGCTGCATACACTTGCAGTGCTAACTGGTGTTGCCTGCTATTGGTCATTCATTAGAAGCTCAGTTCTAAGCCTAGTTGCTGATATACGGTGTCAGGATCAGGATCTCTGAATGCTAGAAGTGTGTCTCCATTGATGCACCGACTTCCTGTCCAGGGGGGTTGCCTGTGCTTCTTGGGATGGCTGTTTCTGGTTGGTGGATATAAAGGAGCTTGGGCCCGCGCTGTAGGGTGAACGTTCACGCCGGGTCCTTGACGGCATGTAGCCGGAGCCGCTTTCTTCTTCGGAAGCTTCCGGAAGCGGTACACCGTCCCACTAAAGAGGGCCGACAGGACGCTGATTAATGGGGCCCGTCACAGCCCATTTGAGGCTGGCATTCATCACGGGTGAGGCTGTGAAGTACGGACTGAGGGTCCCCCATCCACTTATGGCGGGGGGGGTGAGGTGGAGTTGGGGGGGGGGGG
>JAODKN010000079.1:15761012-15772457 GCA_026774425.1 Petrocephalus zakoni
CCCCCCCCCCCCCCCCCCCCCCCCCCCCCCCCCCCCCCCCCCCCCCCCCCCCCCCCCCCCCCCCCCCCGGCCCCCCGAGGTGGGAAGATGAGTTCACTTCATTAAAGCATTAGATCTTCTCCATGGCCGTTTCTGGCGGTTTCCTCTGGCGTGGACGTCCGGGGTGAAGGTCTTGCTTCTCCTGGAAAGAGAAGGCGGGGAGAACCCTACCCTCGTTTATCTTCTTAAATAAAGATCTGTGGATGGGGAACAGGTGTGTGCCGGTGAGCGATGATCACAGCAGATGTAGGATGACAGACGCCGGTTTCCGGAAACTTCTTGGGAATTTACAGCGCGCAGGGGCGCCAGACCTGGGGTCCAGATTAAAAAAAACTGCATCTGTTATTAATCTCCTGGGGGGCTTATTTTGAGGGCTTATGTGTTGAAATATATTTGTATGTATGAAGTACTTAAAATATTGCATATAAATATTTTACCTAGAGACGCCTAGACTTGTAATTTATGGGGAATTGGTAGTATTTGAATTATACATTAAGCTATGACATTTCTGGTGAATATTTCACTTTTAAATGATCTACTATTAAAATAATAAATAATAGCAATTTTATGTCATTTTAAAATCATGAAAATATCTTAGCAAAGAAGCTATTATTTGTTGGCCAATAAGTATGCAAAAACTATTTTCTAGCAGAAACACTATATCGTCAAACAAAAAAATGCTGTCATAAGCATACATATGTATGTATGTACATGCAATAAAATGTGCTGTTATGGACTAATGGCTACAAATTACAGGGACAATATAAGAGAGAGAATTTCACTGAGGCCACCAGGGGGCATAGTTGTTAAGGACACCATTGCAGTTTCAAATCCCTGGTCATTGGGCCTGATGTGATATTCCAGGGCTGCTGTGAATATCCATCTGGATGTATCTTTGAGATGCAAATGCACATGATTTTATGAGAGTTAAAGGATGTAAGGTAATTTGTCTGGCCTGATGAAGCAGGCCATGACGGGAATGTTTTATGCATATGAGGCTCGCTTGGAGGCCCCGGGCAGCTGCGCCACTGTTTCGCCAGCTTGCCGGGGCAGATTGCGAGCCAGGTGTTCCCTCCTCCAGCTCTGAAAACTTCCTCAAAAAGTAATTCTCATCTTCCTCAGGAACGGCATCAGTCGCTCAACATCAAATGGACAGCGCTTCGCTTTTGGCCGAGCGTGCCGCTCGACGCCAAACGAGACCGTCTCTCGCTAAGAGCGTTTTGATCTTGGTGTGCCATGAGTTAGGCGTCTTAGACGGAAAATAAATCCCCTTTAAGCTTCCTTTAAATGCGACCGGTTAGTTATAATGAGCCATTTAGTGCTAATAACTCTGCTTGTCTGCAAAGGGAGGGGACTCACCCGTGGAAGGGAGGGCTGACTGTGGCTGAATGGGCATCAGGGAACCCTGGACAGCACAACTAGCTTGTTTTGCTAATTAAAATTAAAATGTTTGCTAATTAAAAGGTGTCCCTTCAGACCCGAGCACCTATCCCGCCGCTTTTGATGTTTGTGTTTAATCGGAGCCCGAGACCCGCCGCAACTTGAATGTCACCAAAGGTGCCACATGCTGGAGAAAGACCTTCACTACCCTGCCTGCCTTCCCGACTGGTGCACCATCAAAGCTTTAAAAGTGTCTTTCCACTTTCTTGAACCCACGGAGGTTTGGGGAGCGGTCCGGCTGCTCCGTGACTGGAGGCAGCTGACTTTATAGGCGTCCCTGGAATAGTCCCCAGGTTTCCAGACATTCCCCCAGCCCAGTCTCCTTGGTTCTCCACATTCTCTTCCAGGCCCAAATGATTCACGCGGCGGGGGGGGGGGGGGGGCTAACGGCAGCTTGTCTGCCATGCGATCGATCCGTGCCTCCAGCCTCGTTGGGAGGGAACCACCACCGGTTAAGGGTCACACTCCTTCCGGGACTGACCGTAAAATCACGGGTCGCCCAGGAAGCACTTAAGTGTCACTAGCTGTGGTGACCCGGGGCCACCATGCTTTTCCAAGCTGTGCTGTCCATTTCACACACTTGACAGGGGAGGGCAGAGGGATTTTGCCCTCTTTGTGGTGTGTGTGTCGCATGAGGGACACACGGTAGCGGTGTTTACCAACACTCAAACCACACATCTGCGTGCCCCCCCCCGGGGTACGGGGGCCCCCTGTTGGCCACTACACAGACGTGTTCCTAATTTTAGGGGATGCTGAAGCAGCATGTTCTGCTAACCAGCTAGCTAGCTGCTATAATCTTCTGATTCGACTCACTAGCTATTTATTAAGTTTCTGAAACATCTGGGGGGGGCAAAGTAACATAAATGGGGCTGCAGAAAGAGCACATTTGCCCCTGGGGACATATCCTATATATCGGGCTTTATGACAAGCTGAAGGCTTGTAGATTGGACTCGTGGTGAGACAGTGGGACATTTGAGTCCCCTTCAGGGATGGTGTGTCCTTCCGCGCTGTTTTGGTTTGCAACACCCTCATTGAGAGTGGGGAGGATGATTCATCTATTCATCTGACCATGTGATGTTTTTACTCAGAAGGACAGTGTTTCTGTTCTTTGTTCACAAAGTTGCATTTTTACGTGTATGGTGTTTAGGGGCTGGTGTGGATTTTTTAAAAACTTCCTTTAAGGGACTGGCTTTTTCCCACACCTCCCTCTGACTAAGGGGGGGGGGTAAGGTTGTGGTTCTCAAGAAAACAGAACCAGACCACCCCCGGGTCCATTTTTGTAGCTTCGGATGCCCCCGTGGTGTTGGAACTGGTCACGGCACACGAGTGACGGGTTATGTCCAGTTTGTTAACTCAGACAGGAGTAGATGTATCCGACCTAGACCGAAAACCCATCCATCATCAAGAGGATGCCTTTAGAAGACTGGAAAGCTCCAGAAGGTGTAACACGAGCCATGTTACATCATGGTGATACCTTTCAAGGTGGTGGAACTGTAGCTAATAGGACAGACAAAAAAAGTTGGGGGAATTCACTGAATTCCCACATTTCAAGTAAGTGGAAGAAAAAAAAATGAGAGGAAGTGACTAGGTCATGTGACAGGAAGAGCAGCTGCTGCGAGTGTAATTCAGGAACCTGACATCTGCTTCATGGCCAAGTAACCAGGCCACCTCCCCCAGATTCTGTTTAGTGTTATAGTCACAGTAACTTGCTAACTCCCGGACTCCAAACACCCCCTATCCATTTTAGCCTTCTTGAGATATCTGGATATTGTCAATATTAAAACTTATCTTCAGCATGTCATTGTTTACTGTCTGCCAAGCATTGCTTGTGTTTCAGTGCAATTGTTTCAAATCCCATCCTGTTTGGGGCTTCTGCTCCAGCTGTGAACCCTCACCACAGACTTCCAGGTCACATCAGCTCAGAAAGAAACAGGGGTCCAGTGCTATTTCAACTCGTGTTTAACTTTTTCTATATTTAGTGCAAGGCAAGATGGAGTATCTGAAAAGATTCATCTATATTTTTCTGGAAAAGGGCCAAAGGTCATTGGATACATGGATGAAAAGTGTCTCCCAGCAAAATAAACATCACAACTGAATTAGCCTTCGGGCCAAGAAGGTGTGCCTCCCTTGCCTGAGACAGACTATGCTGGGGTACCATCAAATAACAAGCAATAATAAGTAATGTAAATATCATATTGAGATAACAGGAAGTGTGTGGATCATGTGACAGGAAGTGCTAGGTCTAAAACGCCACACACTGCAGGTATGTACTCAGGTGGGCCACCTGTTCCTTTGTGGCTCCCAGGCTCGTCTGTTGAGCTGTGTGGGAAAATGAAAGCTCTCTGTGGGGCTGTTTAAAGAGAGGGGGAGGAGAGCCTGGGGCATCGTGGGGATTCTGGGCCACTCTCCACTGCTGGGCTGCGGGGTGCATTCCCTAGTGGTGGTGCTGTAAACACAGACAGCTCCTTTATCTGGTTCCTCCCCCCAGGCAGTGGGAAAGTGATGCTTGGAGCTTCAGCTAGCTCTTTTAAACTGATGCATCTGCTGCCATATTTTTATCTTACATTTCCAGAGTCCTTTTTTATAGATTTTCTTTTCTGCATGATGTCTTTGCTAAGAAGTTTTCTCCCGTTAATGCTCTGTACCCGCAGTAAGTGATAATACTCCACTTCTGTCAGACTTGTCCATGTTTACATCTGCGTTTATGGGGATCGGGAGGTGGGGGTGTGTTGGTGGAATTAGTGATTTTGCATCCTGCTGGAAGGACAGACGGGGGCAAAGGCACTTCCTGTCGATCGTGGTTCCAGTCCCGTGGTTCCCTGCTTTTTGCTGTGACGTGTTTTGGTCAATAGCCTCTCTGTGTTTGTGAGTCCGGTTATTTTCCCGCGTTTCACCTGCGGTCGCAGCTTGCCGGCCAGGCTGGTCCGGGGTGCTCGGGGACCCCTCACCCCCAATGCCCCAGCATCGGCACGAAGCCCACCAGTCCCCCACAGATTCACGGTTTCAGAGTCCAGACAGACAGAACAGCCGGGAGATCTCATGGAAACACGGCCATATCTCTGTATCTTAGTCATATCTTAGTCGCTAGTTCTGAGTTTGTGCTCCCAGCGGGATTTAGCTGGAGGGGGATTCTCTCAAAGAGAAGCTTTATACCTCTGTCTCCATAACCCACCTCCCCAAAAAAATACAGAGTATTGACGTCACTGCCATCCCCCCGTGAGGGAGAATTCTCGCTGGTCCTCGGAAACCAAACCCACCCACTTGATTCCAGCCCTCTTCAATCACCCCAGCCTCGCTTGCCAGAAATTTCATTGAGGTTTGCGTGTGATTTTTCCTTGGGGAGGGGGCATTGCAAAATGATGACCTCTTCGAGCTCATGCGGCTGGTCTGAGTTCCTGCTGGCCTCAGCTGGTAGGAATTAAATCGCAGTTTGTAAATAAAAGACTTGACAAAAGGAAACATAGTTAACGGCCGTGGGCGTGAGTTATGGCAGTACAGCAGTAATTATAACCTTCAGCTCAGGGTGTTTAACAAACTTCGCACTGATCTAATTGCCCCTCTTCTGTAACCACTTATCCAGTACAGGATGACAGTGAGAGAGGAGGGCAATTCACACCCTGGACTGTAGGTGGCGAAAGTGAGCCAGCATAACACAGCAATACTAAAGGAATGCAGACCATTAACAGCTCCAGCTTCCCTGCTCCTGTGTCCCTCTACCCAGAGCTTCTGTCTTGCCCCATTTCCACACCATGACCCCATGACCTCCCTGGGAAATCCGCTGCGGCCCTCAGATAGGTGTAGCACCCCCCCTTCCCCACCCCCCATCCATCAGCATGAGGTCTGTTTTTGCAGAATTTCCGCCCAGCTTCTCTTCTAGAAAAGTCTGAGGGAATGTAAAATCTGGACGTGGTCGGGACGCCCTCTACATGGGTCCCATTGGCCCGGCCCCCACCCCCCGGCAACCCCACGCCCCTGCAGCTGTATGCTGAAGTTGTGACAGAGAGAGAGAGAGAGGGAGAGAGAGAGGGGGAGAGACGCTGAGGGCAGATACTGAAGGACCTTACACACACACACACACTCGTCTGGAATTGAGTCCCCCCTATCCCCCCCCCGCGCCTTTCGTGAAGCAGTGACGATTCCTGACGGGTGGCGGGTCACAGCGGGCAAGGCGTGGTGAGTAAACATCTAATCGGACTGTTCACGTGGAAAACCTAAGGAACTGTACTAGCAATGCACTTAGATAATAAGTTTCCTGTTAGGGGGGTTCGGGGGGGTTTGATCGTCACGTGTTCACAAGGAGCCTCATCCTAAATGTGCGAGCGTCTGTGGGGGGCGGTCACAGCTGTATGAACAAGCCATAAAGGACATGCTGTTGCGCGGACTCGTCTTTGCACTGCCCGATGGCTGGTCTCTGTGAATTTCAAAATCTCTCAGCGAAGGTGTCACTTTGTCAGTCTCATGACAGCGGAACACTGCCTTACCTGATGATGTCATTCTCTGTCCTGGTTACCCCTACCGGTAACGAGGCTCTGATCCTCTCTGTACTACATTTTCCTAAATGAAATGTACAGGGCTGTAAATTGTACATGTCAGCTCCTTTTGACTACCCCCCCCCTTGTTGGGGCCCTACAAAAAACTTTGATTGGGTTGGCTGTCTGTGGCCAGTTGTATTTATGTGGGTGGCATCCAGGGGCGGGATTGTTGTTTCTGGAGCCCTGGAGCCAAAAGAGAGACACAAGAGAGAATTAAAAAGGACACAATATCAATAATCCACTAATCAGCGGTTGGGGTAAAAATTTCCGACTGGGATTACTGCCCTAAAAGTCTCCTGTGGCTCATCATGCTTTTAACTTTGTGTCAGACTTGTGTCTGCCATATTTGAAATTCTGCCCTGTGCGCTCAGTGAGAAAAAGGCACATGGTTTGCTGGAGATCCTGAATTCCCACCTCCTCGGGCACGGTGGGACCCAATCCTCGACCGGTAACCTGGCTGCGATATCTCCTTACCAAATCCCCTCCTGCGGGCGTCAGAATTAGCAAGTGGCCAGACCTGTTATGCCTAGCAAATATGTTTAATTAAACCACAGAAACCTGGGTCAGATGAAACCGGGATTTTTTCCTCCATATTCAGCTCCATAATGGCATAATATGAAGGTCACTGCCTCTAAATCGTGTTTTAAATAGATGAATATTTCCAATGCAAATCAAAAGTGAAGTTCCTGTATCATAGATTCAGGTTTGCTCTGTACTGTTCCCCCTTGCAAATGAAAGCTCTGCCTTATCTGATCACATTTAAATGTCTGGCGCCCCCTTTCTGCATAATATGAAATTACATTCTGCCCTCTAAGCAGGAAACTGAATTAGTTCCACTTACATTTTAATGGCAAAAATAGATGAAGGATGTGGATAGCAAGGGGGCGCCATTGTGCCTAATAATCCTCTAGGTCTGTTATACCTGTGTGGGGTTTCACTGTGGTGTGACAGTATAGTTCTATATCTAAAAGCCTTCATGCCTGTAGCCAAATGGAGCGTCCCATGAATAGGCCGGGGGGGCGGGGGATGTGCTGTTAGCTGCGGTCAGATATCAGCATCCGAAATGCATGTAATCAAAGCTAACCTTTCTATGACTGTGCAAGACAAATACAGTTGTACCCCGCCTTACATCATTAAATGGTTCCGAGAGCCCTGTCATGAGCCGAATTTTGACATAGCCCAAAAATAACGCTTTAAAAGGACTAATAAAGAAGGACTAATAGATAGATGTAGTCATTTCCATTGACGTAAATGCACCTTTAATTCATTATAAAAGTCAGTCAGTGTTCACTTTGCAATCTTACAAGTCAATGTTCACCTGGTGCATATTCCAGTGTTTTATTGTTCATTTTGACCCATTTTAAAATAAATTTTAGAGAAGTCTTTTGATTTAAAAAAAATGTATAGACCTCTCATATGGCAACAACACTGTCGAATGTTCTAGAATGATGTCATAAGAAATCACTATTTTGGACTCACTTTTTAAGATGTTTTGTGATTTTTATATTAGTTTTATGCATTTTACCTATTGTTAATAAGCCTTTTAAAAGAAAATGTCCTATGTTTCGCTAATTTCAAGTACCGGTAATGCGCATGTCACATCGCGAGTGACGTAAAGCTGCAGAAAACGACTTTGTGTGAAATTAATTACTACAGACAAACGACATGAAGTTTGACGTATGCCAAAATGTGGTATACCGTGGTATTACTGTACATGCCTTTGGTTCAGGTAGAATAGGCACTATAATGCAGCACAGACTGCTCTACCTAAGAAACCTACAGCGGGTCCAGTGCTAACACACACCTGTCTCAGGGGTCACACCTACTCTCACATCCCTCCACGGGCTTCCTGCAGCTTTCAGGACTGATTATGAAGTGCTCTCACACTATTATTTACTGATTGGCCCTAAAAGCTGGCTGAGGAGGGCAGAGGCAGCTTTTAATCACTATGGCAGGGGTCTCCAACGCCGGTCCTGGAGAGCTACGGTCCAGTCGGTGATCTATCAGGTAAATACCAGGACCAAGTGTGGCTCATCAGAAGCCTACTGGATAATAGTGCTCCAGCACCAGAGTTGGAGACCCCTGAACTGTCTCCCAGAAAGAGCTTGAGAGTCACCGAATGTCATTGCACTTTCCAAAACGAAGCCGCCTCTATTCTTCATTGCATATACTAACCGAAGAGCCAGTGATTTTATGCACTTATTTCTTGGGCAGGCTTTGCTCGCTTTCTACAGCTTGGCATTTTCCTGAAGCGAGGTTGAGGGGTTTTCCCTCAAAGGTGTAAAACAGCCGGGTACCTTCTGGGACGTTTTTGACCACGAATGCAGTTCTTAAGCCATTGTGCTACATGCTAATCCATATGAAAGGTACAGGTGAGCCTGCCATGGCTTAGCAGGTAACTGCCAATGCCCGAACCTCCGCCGAATGGGTATTTAACCTCATTCATCACATCTAGGGGTTTTAGGCTGGTCTTTTCACCCTCGTCCCCTGCATTCCTGCCTTTTTTCCATCTGAGACGGCAGGGGCTATTTTAAGCTCTGGTTTCAGGCATGTTCATGGTGAATAGCAGGAAGGCCCTCTGTCTTAAGCCTGGGATGTTACAGGTTTCCTAGCCACCCAGCAAACAAAGGGCTTGTAAATCCATCAATGACAGAAGCTCTCACAAAGCTGTTTCTGTTTACGGGTCTTCCTTTCAGACCATTAGGGCCTGTTTTGAAAAACACTCTCCCCTCCGCCTTATTTGAAGCAACATAAGGCTTGTTTGTCTGTCTATGTGTAGAACAGACTATATATAACCTCAAGTTCCTAAATGATTATCCGGTTAGCGATTGGGCTATTTCTGCAGCAGGAACAGCTCAGGTTAAATACCTTGCTAAATTCCCCCGACTTTATTAACGTTATGTGACTCGAATCGTCTAATTGCCAAAGCGCTGGCGCCTCACTGTCACTGGGACAATTTAAGTTAATCTAATTTCCATGACTTCAGATTGCTGGAGGTAACATGCGAAACTAAGGGAGATGCTGTTCGGGGGAAATGTGCATGCCCGGCTTGCGCTGGTATGGGGCAGGAGTACCGGTCAGGCAAACGGTACAAAATACCCTCAGCTGACCAGAGTTACAGCCTAATGAAAGAATCTGCACAATTACACTACCCCCCTTATCAGTCAAATGCAGTTTGAAGTTCATTTGTGTCCTTCGATCGTCTCTATCCTTTTTTTCCCTGTGTGTGCGGAGATCGGGACCTTCACCGAAGGGGAGTAAATATTGAATTATGTGGCGCCTTGTTGTGAATATGGAGATTAACGTAAGCCCAGTGTTAATATTGACAGATCGCGGTAACATAGCCCAACGTTTTTGTTTCCTCCGACCCTTTAAGTATCTGAATTAACACTGGTTAGTGTTAAACAGCAGATATTGCTCCCTGTCTTAATAGTGTACAGTCAGTCAGGGGATTGTAGCTGAACATATATACGCTTTTTCTACAAAGAACGATATCCCCAGCGGCATTTTCAGGCTAATTAAGCTGTTACCGCTGTTGAAAAAACTAGAAATGACCAGAAATTACTACACGTACTGGCTAAATAGCCTTCGGAGATGAATTTTCATTTAATCTCTCCCTGTAAATTTAGCTTAGACTGTTAAAAGAATTCTGCAAGTCTATTTTACATTGACCTTTAGCCAGAATCCCCATCTCCCGGGATGTAGCTCGTTTTTTCCCTTTTTGCAAAGATGATAACTGGCAAACGGAGAACATCATATTAGGGGGTAGCATGGTGAATGGAGACCCTCCTGGAGTTTCACTTTAGGACTGAACATGCATAGAATAGAGGAAGAGGAGAAAATCGCTTTTGCTGGAGGAGAAATTCGTCCTGGTGAGTCCTGTGCGCTGTCTTTGACCGAAAAGCGAGGGCCGTCTGGTAAGATTCCCTTTCTTTTCCCCAAAAGGCTTCCTGTGAAATTTACTATGCCTGCAGGAGCCTGTCGCGGTAAATCCGTCGGCAGTGCGCAGTGTTTCTCGTTAGTTTGCCGCGATGCGGTTCGCAGGACGGAATTTATGTGTTTACGTCCGATGGGGAATTACTGACAGCGCCGGGACTGGCCCGATTTGGGGCTGCGTGTGCTGAAAAGCGAAGGCGATGCTCTTATTGTCAATTCATTACGCTGAAAGTTTGGATCGTGCTGGCATTTTAATATGCGACAGCTCCTTATACGTAATTGCAAAGTGTTTCCCAATAGTATACATCAAGAAAAACTCATTACCCACAGGGCTTAAAGCAGGACTGTTCAAATTAAAAACTCTATGGGTCCTTAAATTTGCCATAGGTTCAAATTGCACGCTGTCCCTTCTATATATTAGTCACTACAGGGCTGGATAATGGGGGGGGTCACATAAAGTCATAGTCTGAATATTTAGGGACACTGTCATGAGAAACGAGGATGTGCAGAAAAAATAAAACATTTCTCACTATGCCTGTCTGATTTTACGTTTGTTTATATACACATACATATGATTGGTGTGTATAATACGTGTGCATGTTATATATAAAACTAGTGTATGTATGTATATAGTACGCTACGCGGTAATCTATATACAGATCCAATGCTATTCATGTAAAGGGACACTACCTGTGTTTAACACGTTGCATGTTCACATTTATGTACTGTACCCGCCGCATGCATTGCTTTGCATTAAAATCATTGGATGTAAATGTGAGAGATGCTTCTCCGGGACATCGATGAGAAACAGCGGACGGTCCTGCGATTGGGGAGCGGGGTGGGGGGCTGGATATATCTCACGGGAAGCGAATGAACTGCTGCTTCCCAGATTACCCGCAAACCGCATTTAGAAGATTTAACTATACTTATATATAGGTCGGCTTCACAGACATGACGCTATAATAAATATCTCGCTCTTAATTTTCCTCACTACCTATGCAACACGTGTTAGGATAATTAGGAAAAAGTCTGGTGGTGCCTACGAGTAATGGTATTCTTATCTCGGGAAATGGTTAAGTATAGATTTGGTTCTTCGGGGAGGTTGGGGTTTGTCGTGCCGGTGGGTCATAGTGCTTAAAGCCAAGGATACACGGTCGGTCCCGTGCTTTCTGCCTATACAATGACAGGAAAAGTAGAAGCCCCGCCAAGGAATAAACAGTGTGTGCCCGCATTTCTGCGCTGTTCCCGGTACTTTGTGGAAAGTTCACTTCCTAGAGGTATGTTTTAGTGATTTGCGGATGGGGGACGCGTCTCCCCCATCCCAGCTGAATCGCCGTTTTCTGTCGTAAGGAATTTCTTGCTTAAAGCTTTTACAGCACTCCGTTACTCTTGTGATTTTAGAAAAGTGGACCAAAATTGGGGGGGCGCCCCCCGGCGGCGGGGGGCGGGGGGGGGGGGGGGGGGGAGGTATGGGGGGGGGGGGAGGGGGGTGGGAGTA
>JAODKN010000079.1:15781637-15792272 GCA_026774425.1 Petrocephalus zakoni
TGTTGCCATGGATACCATGCTGTTTGGTTAGGGCAGTGTTTGGCATGATTATGGATTCTGCTCTCCGTCGCCCCCTGTCTGATAACGTGATAACGGCCCATTCACCAGCATTCCAGCAGGGTTCCTCCCTTCAGGCCTGTAGGGCAGCACTGGGTATGCGCTTCTCTGGCAGAAGACTGGCAGCCAGGCAGTCTGACAGCTGTAATGGCCCCCCTCAGCCCCTCCTCCCCACAAAGCTGTGACCGTTTTAGGGGAGTGACATCGGCGCACGTTGTAAACGCCGCCCCCCCCACCTCACACGCACTTTACTTGGTTGGAAACCCACAATAACTCCAGCTACTGCGCCGTCCACAGGTTTCGGTTTGGAATTAGGTGTGCGCACCTTCCCCGGGGGTGGTGGGGGGGGAACTCGAAAATGGAGGGGGCCTCGACCTCGGACACGGGTGGCTCACAGGAATGCCTGCCGGAAGGTGAGTCCAACGCGTCCCTGCTTTGTGTCCCAGCCACTGGCAGGGAATCCGTGGCGGTCCAGGTTACTAAAAATACTCCTCAGGGGCAGTTGGCCATCCTGGGAAGGCTGTGAGGGGTTATGTCTGTGTGTGTGTGTGTGTGTGTGTGTGTAATTCCCACACACTGGCCTTAAGGAATGATCCCAGTCCCTGCGTTGGCTGCAGGTACACAGCGGGTCTGCCTGGCCTAGGAGGAGAGCGCCCCCTGCTGTTTGTGATGTCTCCACTGCCTGCTATCGGGTCTGGATCTGTGTGTAACTAATTGCCATCTTCTGGGATAGTAACTCGGGAATTATGAGCCACCATCAGAATACTATGGGCTATAGGCCTGCCGACTATTCCTTCTGAATAAGCAATGTCATATCCTGGCATGTCAGGTATGGCAAGGCCTGTGGGGGGGGCGCTGTTTTTTCCGGGGAGAGTGTTTGTGCCTGCAGCTTTGCGTGTCCCTGCTCTGGACTCTAACCTGGCTCTGCTGTGATGACCCCACTCGGGAGTTTTTTCCTGCACTGGACACTCTCAAAGCTAGGTTGTTGCAGTAAAACTTGTCAAATTGTAAACACCAATCCCATGATGCTCAACACAAGACTTCACATCGTTCGGACCACATGACATTCTGGGCCTTTCATGATTTGCCTGTTAATTAGAGCATTAAGTATGTTTGTTTTTCCTGGCTTAAATTGCTTTTTGATGAGGTAGTCCAGTATTTTGTAATTGAAAATGAGACATTGTATAATGTTCCATACATCTATATACATGTTTATACCTGCCTCCTGTTAAATCCTGCAACTGTAAAAGTTTCTGTTGTGCCTGGATTAAATGGAAAGACTCTTTAACTTCTATGCGCGAATTCACTGAATTTGTGTCTGGTGAGTCATGTGATCAGCCACTCTGGCTCATGGCTGTGAAATCACCAATACACCGTTCACTTCAACCATCAGGGGGCGTAGTAGTTGGGGAAATCTGCCCCTGGGCCAGGTGTTTATCTGTAATGCAGGTTAGAATCTTCTAATGATAAGTAAATTTTAATTACTCAATCTCTCACTCACACACACACCAAATAAGAGTATGAGCCCACATAAAACAGGTTTCAGTTCTTTTTTCAATTAATACAATTTTGCTCATTCAATGATTCAATCAGCATAGGCCAAAGTCTAATTAATATTTTTTTATTATTATTTTGATCTTTAAACGTATTCCGAACTTCAGTTCTGTCATCTTTGGGTCACTAGTGCAATTGAATAAATGACTATTCGATTTCCGTCCCCTTTATCATCTCAAAAGGGAGCTGGATGGAACATTTTTTTCATTTTCTTAATTCTAACCCCAATCCATTTGTAAACGCTTCTCCAGTTCGGGGTCACCCTGCATGAGACTGCAATGAGACAAACTCAAATTCCTTAATTTAACGTCATATTATGGACTGTACTCAGTGGATTGACATCATCAAATTTTAATTAGAGGCCATGCTCATCTACGTTAAGAATTTGTTTTAAATACAGCTGCAGACCCTCTTTTTGACCACCACCTCTTTTTAGCTACGCTATTCTTTCCCAGATCAGTCCTTAACAAGAAGATCTGTTTTATTCGGTTATTTAAAACGTGGCGTTTCCAGCCTTAAGCACTATTTTTAAATGTGAAGAATCAGTTATTACTTTTAAGTAATAAGATCTTAAGTGTTATTTTTTATTTTTAGTATGCTACTGTATAGCAGTTTTGAAAATAATCGCCATTTTTATTTTGGCTATTTCTTGAAAGGAATGTTTGGTGCTGTTTATGGGTCCTTGCGTAATTAAGGAGGTTTATTTTTTAAGTGTTATTTTTAGTGGACAGCCAAGACAAAACAGGAGCAGGATGCAAGCTGGATCGCATGCTTATTTTAGCTTGCTGTCCGCCTTTAGTCCGTTAGAAGGTGCAGCCATGTCCTTTGCCAGATATTTGTGGCCATCCAGTTTGTTGACTGACTTCCCGAAGGTCATGGCGACCACGGCCTTTCCTGAGCTCTGATTCCATCTCGTCTGTCCTCTTCTGCCTGTGGTGATGGAGCTAAAGCTGGCCATTCTGCATTCTGTGCTCCTTCCAGTCAAGCAATTATTCTTCTGGACGAACGGCTGCAAGATTTGATGGAAGATTTTTGCCCCCCCCCCCGCCTTGCCAGATGTTCCAAATCTAATTAAACAGCTAGAGAGTAGAGTCAGGAGATCATAGCTAGCTAGCTGGTTAGCAGAACATACTGCTTCAGCATCTCCTAAGTAAAGTATGAGCTTATTTAATATTTAGTGTAGTGACTGGTTGTGACCAGCAGGGGGCCCACAATCCTCAGGGGCCCCACATACATGCATGGTTTGAGTGATGGTAAATGCCGGCACTAATTCCATTGTCCTTTAGAAAGCTCTCAGATGGCCCAACGGCATGCCAGAGGATATGAACAAGGGCAGGGGGTGGGGGGTGCTTTTGTTAGCATCAATAGCTATTCTCTATTTTTCCGGAAGCTCCCAGAATTCCTTCAGAGCTGCTGAATAATTCGCAGCATGTATAGACCCTGTGACAAAGTAATGGTTCCTGTTTTGGTGTCTCTTATGTGCGAGTTAGCACCCTTGGCATCCAAAAAAAAAACTCTTGTCCTCTTGCTGAGGAGCCCAGGAGATGAACTTGAGCCCCTGGGGTCCTGCCGTTAGCCTGCGGGGTGTCCACTCGCGTGCCTGAGGGGTGAGGGGGTCACATTCCGAAACAGTGGGACACGCTGTGACTCCTCATCACCATCACACACCATATGCTGATCATTCCCCTCCTCTCGCTGATATAATAAACCAAAAATTTATGGGGGGGGGGGTGTTTCACTTTTCAGATTTGTTTTTCTTTGTCCAGTTCAGATTTAAACATTCGCTGACGGAGCCCAAAGTCGGGAGTGAATTTACGGATGTCTTGAGACTGATTGTGTTGATGAAAGTGTCATGGTGAAAAAACAGCTGTAGCCACTCTGGAGACACCCCCCCCCCACCCCCATTTTAACCTCAGGATAATTGGGGAAGGAATGTAGAGCTGGACTGGAGCCCAATAACAACAGCCAGGAGTGCACCCCCCGCCATGGTCTGGCCATTAGGGGTGTGTAGGGTGGGGGGGGACCCTGTGTTTGGTGTCAGGCTCAGTCTAATCACTAAAAGACCCCAGCCGCCGCAGCTTTTGGGATGGGGGAGGTGTGGGCCCCCGGTTCCCAGCGGCCCATGATTCCGGAACAGTCACAGAGCAGGAGACCACCCCGGATTCCTAGGATGTAGTTTTCTGAGAATTCTTCTTAATTGGGATAAGAATAATCCCTGCAAATGGGAAGCGCACATCTGGAACGTTACTCTATACTCAGCCATTAATAGCCGGCTGCCGTCCGTGCCGTCCAGAATGACTAAATTAAGCATGCATTTAGACAGATGACTGACAAGCCGTATAATAGCAGTGACGTTTTTTTTTAATAATCATTTTTTCATTTTGTGACTTACATGTTTATAACGGAAATTTTGGAGCATATTAATGTCAGTAGTTTTGTTTAACCTGCAGCAGGGTGTGGCACTATTGGATTTGAACCTATGACCCCCTGGCTCAGTTCTTCTTTATCTGTCTCTGTCACAGAACAGCCCAAGGGGAGCCTGAGATCCTCCTCCCCAGATGATGCTGAGCTCCTGGGGCGCAAGGCCGACTCAGCCAGCGGGAGCAACCGCCCAGACCCCAAGTCCTCTCGGAGTGCTCCACGGCGCCACACAGTGGCTGGGGCACGCAGCTCGCAGGAGATCCTGGCCATGCAGCCCTCCGACATGGACAGGAAGCGTGAGGCCTTCCTGGAGCACCTGAAGCAGAAGTATCCCCACCACGCCGCCGCCATAATGGGCCACCAGGAGCGTCTCCGCGAACAGGTGGGGCTGACCACCTTGGGCCGGTCATGCGGGCAACGCTGTCAAGGGGCGGGGCCCCTATGAAGTTATATGTCATGTTGCAAAGGGCTGAGACAAATCCTGAAATATTTTAATCGTAAATGTTCATAGATAAGTTGGTTATTTATTGGCTTTTGGAGAGACTTTCTCAGACTTTGACACACAGCAACAAGTGTGTGGGCTCGTTTTATATGCTGAGGACGTCTCTTCTGTGGAATCGTTCTGTTTTCTGTTTCCTTATGGCTGGGATTTACATTTACATTGACTCATTCGTCTGGTGCTTATATCCAAAGGTACTTACAGTAGAGGGAAGGGTTACATTTTGTGTATACTCCCAGGGATTCGAACCCTCAACCTTTGCGTTGTTAGTGCAATGCTCCACTTGGTGAGCTTTAATTAACATTGCGTGATAGGGTTGGTAATTCCATACGGAGAATGGTTATGCAGGAGGACATTAACATGCTGGTTGGAGCAGCCCTCTGATGGGACGCTGCTCGGCGAAGTGAAGATGATATGTTTGCTTAGACTGCACAGCAGGGAGCGCCCGCAAGGGACTGTGCCGTTTGAGCACAGTGTGACATCGCAAACCCGACTTTAGGTCCATAAATCATGACTGACGCTCGCGGCTTGCCCGATATCTGTTTGAATTCGCATCCTGGGCTGAAGGCTGACACGTCTGGTTCTCGTCAGGCGCACGGAAACTCAAGAGGAGCTAGACGGTAGGCTAACTGGGAATGCACCTGCAGCTGTTTAAATCAGAAATAACCCGCATAGGACTAAGTGGTGACGGATTCTCCGTTTGCCAGACGGCTCTGGTCAGGACGGGTGCTGCATGTCCCTGCTGTCTGTCTTGGGGCCCCAATCACACGTGTGGCTTTTTCGGGACATTCCACACCACCCTGAGTGCTTGTTTTGAATCACTTCAGTATGATCGACTCTGGGCTTAAAGAATGCATTGGGGGGAGCTGCCCCACACCAACACCACCCCCCCCCTCCACCAGGGTAGGATGGATGGGCTTTAGGACCTGGGGAAGACAGGCCGCCCTTCTACTGTTAGATGTGGGGGGGATCACATGACCTTGACTAGAAACAATGAACCCTTGAGGATCTTTAAACTCAAGGCCATCAGAGAAGCATGCTGACATTAGACGGTGGTATTTGAGGGCTATAGGATTGTTAAGACTCCCCCATAGAAGTGATGAGTGTGGGTATTTCAGACCCACTGCTCTCCTATTCAGAGCGGGGAGGGGTGTACTTTATCGTGGCCGTTAACAGCGTGCCAATCGGCCGTGCTTGGCAGCGCCCTGGGCTTCCCGCCGCCATGACGACGGCGGCGGCTGGGCACCGGTCCAGAGCACTGGTCCAGAGCGCCGTCTGTTTCCAGGAACAGATCTTCCGCTTGTACGCGGAGGCAGAACTAAATCTTGAAGTTGTCTCATTCACATTCTTTAATTAGCAGTTGTGCTTTACTCGGAATACCGCAGGCTCATAGCTCGAGATTGCGTCATCAAAAGTTACCTTAAATACACCCATTCACCCATCTTCCCACTGCTTGGCCAAGACTGCTTGCCCAGTGCAAAGGCTTTTTGAGGGGTGGGTGCTCAATGGTTTAAAAGAAGGAGCCCTCAGTATCTTTAAAGCTTATGCATAAGTTCACATTGAATAATCTGAGCTTAATAGGCAGGTGCACCTACAATATATACTCACCCCCCCCCCCCCATAGCAGGAGACACAAGGTGGGTAAGGTAACACAAATCCTGGAGCTTTCAGGCTGTGGTGCCACCCCACTGTGTCATTCCACACTGTCACACATTCCTGCAGTGACCCCAGACTAATTGATGACCAAGGTGGGGAAGTAAGGCAGTTTTATTAAGTCTCTGGTCTGACATAGACTGTAAAGTCTCTGTTTGATGAAAAGGGCACAGTTATGTTACACCCTGCCTCTCCAGCCGTTCTCAGCTGTTCACACCATCACGGATATTATCTGAGTGTGTATGGTCTGCTCTTGGATAGGAAGGGTTAAAAGAGATCATCTTTTAAAAATGCCAGTGGGGGATGGAGAGATGGGGAGAGAGAGAGAGAGAGAGATTGAGAGAGAGATTGTTAGGCAGCTGTTTTTCTTTATTCTGAACACCTAAAATAAGGTGGCGTAAAATTGGGGGTGCAGCTCATGTCTTAAAGCAACCTGCCTCTTTTATGTATAATTAATAACCGAGATTAGGATAAGTATTTATTTAGTCTGAAATAATTTAAATTGGGTATTCAGTCCACATACTAACTGAGAACCCATCCGTCTGGGTGGATGAGCAATTAAGACTGTAATTTTCTATTTATGCTCAGATGAAATTAGGGGGCGATGAGACACAGGGCAACCGAATAATTATAGGCATCTTCCAGTTTCTGGTGCAGTTATCTGGGTGTTTTTTTTCCCCTTTACTCAGCATTATGAGACTACAGAGCCCTGCCTCACGGACATTTGGAATGGGAGGGGCACGTGTGTAACTGGTGTGTAACGTGTGTCTAAACGCCAGGGCTCGTCCAGCCCATGTCGAGAGCGTGAGGCTGAAGTTCACATAAGGGCACAGTGTGTGGCTCTGCCTGGATAGTACTCTGTGTTTGTGACCAGAAGGTTGTTGGCTCAAATCCCAAGGTTGGGCGAATTTTTCCGTCTTTGGGGCTTTGAGCTACACCCATAATCACAAGTGATGCTGGCTGACCCTAGTCTCTGATATTGCTGTGGACAAAAGCATCTGATAAATAATGTAAAAAATAAGGTTGTTGGATCCGGCCTGGCGCAGGTGAAGCGGGCTCCGGTTCTGGGGGGGCGGGGTCTGTCGCCATGGTGAGTGGTGATGTCATCACCTGGGCAGCTCTCTTTACATGCCGCCTGCGCCAGGCTGGAGCGCATGGGAGTGCTGGGCTGGGATCGCAGCTCGGCGCGAGCATGGAGTCCGATCTGCACGCATCTGCCCTCTTCCTGGAATATAAATAATGCTTTTGTAGGGTGGAGGGGGAAAAAACACACACACACACAGGCACTAGCAATCGGAAAGTGACTGCGCTGCTCGTTGGATAAAGGTACGGTGCAAACCCATTCTAGGATCGCGCGTTATCTCTTTGACAACCGAGAATAGTTTAAAACAATTAGACTCGTGCTCTGTGTTGATGAAGTACTCGGGTCTCTGTTAGAGCGCGGTTTCCCACACTGGCTCTTTGCGGACCTGCTTATATTCGCATAACAGTTTCTTTCCTTTCTTCTTCTTATTGAAGTTAGAGTCCGGAAAAGTTCGCTCCGTCCCCCCCCCCCCTCGAAAGGCAAAAATGCTGGACTCAGCAGAATGGAAAGTGTGGGCTGAATGTGGAAAGCGGCGCTGAGTAAGGTGCTGCGCGGATCGCGGTCCCGTATCTGAACATCTCCCATGGAGCGCTAACTGCGGCGCATATAAATGTCATTTTGGCCATTTTGGCCTTTCGATAAGCCGCCGCTCTCCCTTCCAGCGTCCGAGATCCGTGCTTAAAGTTGCTGACAGTGAATATGCCACGACTTTCGTTTTAATAATAACAGCGGATGTTTTAAATGTAATGGCGAGTTGCCCAAATCATATTTATCCTACATCAAAGCTTGCCGTGGTGCAAATTAATGTTAATTACAATGTGTAAATGTTAGTTGATTTACATGTGTTTGTGGCTGTGATTTTTAAAGCTGGGAAGTCCCTGCGAAGCTTGCGATATGGCCCTGGGCACTGACCCCGCGGCGGTGTGCCATGCGTGCTGCTCTTGCGAGGACACTTCTGACACATTTGCCAGCAAGTGCGGGCCTGCGAGAGATTTACCGGGAATCGATTTCCCAGGACTGTCAGGATCATTCTGGCGCACGATCAAGCGGCGCACGCTCGCAGAAATCCGGAGCAGTGACGATTGTCAAAACATGTTAACTTAGAATTCCGAAAGTGGGATGATGCAAGAGAGTCGGCAAACAGATGGCGAAATCTGTTTGTCATTTTAGGGGAATAAGACGTTTTGGGTGGGAATTTCGGGGGGCTGGACTTGAACCAAGTTTTGTCATCCGCTCCTGGGACAGACATGGATATTCCGCAGTGGTTTGCGTGTCGCTAGCTTCCTGCTTAATAATAATAATTAGAGTATGACGGGGTGTCCCTGAGTCCGTCTACGGGCAGAAAAAAGGCACATTGTCAGCATTGATTGTTGTTACGACAGCGGCGTTTATCTGCCCACGAAGGACACATATATAATGTTACTGTTATTCTTCTAAAAGGGGGTAAGTAAAACCCATTGGCACTCGGGGACAGCTGTGTAGGGCTGCTACAGCTGTGTATGTATGATCTGCATTATTATTATTATTATTGTTGTTGTTGTTGTTGTTGTTGTTACTGTTATTTCATTTATCATTATTATTATTTATTGTTGTTGTTGTTGTTGTCACATAATAATAATAATAGTAATAATGATCATAATTATTAATAATAATGATAATAATAATATTATTATTATATGAGGTTTTAAGTTTTTTTTTCCCCCAGACAGTCATCAGGCTGATAGACCTAGCAGCGTTGCGATCGGTCGCATTAGGGGTATTTGGCGGCCGGTGGGATTTTGGATCGGAACCGGGTCGTCGTGGGTCGTGCCGCATTTTCGTGGTATGATGAGCTACTTGTAGGAGTTGCATTCTCCTTCGTTTTATTTTAACTGGTGTGTGCGTGCTTGCAGGGCGAGGGTTTGCGGGTGATGGGAGGTAGTCAGAATCCGGTCGCAAGGCTTTTTTCCGCCTATGCTTACTTGTCTAGCGAGTTCGGCATCACGCTTGACAGAAGTGATTAGCTTTGTTTTGTTTTGATTTTATTTTTGCTGCGGAATCCTGCTTCATTTATGAATCTGTTTGCAAGGCCCAAAGACTTTGGGGGAGGGCATCTTGGTGGTATTGTTTACGGCGGCAATTGTGAGCGTTTATAGTATTTGAAATATTATACAGAATCATCCCCTCCTTTTATGTACGATTTCTATGGCTTAGAACAAAGAGCTCTTCAATACTCAGACAGCAAGAGGCGACGATTAATAATGTAGGAAAAGGCTCTTTTTTCTTTTCTTTTTTTATGTTTACTTTGATAATTTATCCTGAGCGTCAAAACTCCAGTGTGCTAATGCGCTGCATTTTTCCAAACCGTGGAAACCAGCTTTGCGTTTATTTATTTGTTTACTTATTTAGAATTTTGGTCAAATTCTAATGATTTAATTGTGCCCTGGGGGGCTTCTCTCCTCCTTTTTGGGCCTGTCCTTGCCTGTTCTCCTTGAACTTACAGCTGGCAACCGTTTGCCCTGGTGAAATAGACCGGCCGCACCCCAGGAGGAGGCCAGCTCCTGGCTGTCAGACACGAGGGCTACGCTGTAGCGCGTCCCTGCCCTAGTCGCACAGGCCTTTTCTGTATTAGTGGAGGCCTTTTCTGTATTAGTATCATAAAAGCGGCAGTAAGTCCCATGCATCTCTGAGGTTCTGAGCTTTCGTCAGCCAGCTTGAGTCCTGCCAGAAGATGGATTTTGTCTCTGGTTAGGTACTAGCAGGTAAATGTAGAAAATTGGCGCCGGTTATATGTTATAAGTCACAATATTTAATATCAATACCAAATAAAGACACAAAAAAAAATCCAAGTTATTATTGTTATTGGTTTTTGAGATATGTGGGGTACCCCCTGACCAGAAAATTGGAGAAATTCATTGAATGAAATTCACCAGTATTTTTGGCTGACCTGCTGAGAAATAGTCGCAATTCGATGGATAATTTCAATGTGTCTTTTGAAAGAAATAGTGCTAGACGCCTATCCTATAGTGTAGGCCTATCCTTGATTTTAATAGAAAGTAAAAATTTAAATGTGACAGAGACGGAGAACCGATAAGTTGAATCTGAAGCGTTTCAGGCCAGTTTTTACACTTTCCTCCAGCCAGCTTAGTGGCCAGGACCTGCTCTGGATATTCTAGGAACCCCACCTGCTAGCCTTAGGAGCTGTTGAGGCTCAGACCCCGTGTGACAGGTGATCTTCACAGGTGCTACTAAGTGCCACTTAATCTCCACCCTCAGTTACTCGAAGCCCAATAAGCCAACTGAGGCAGATGTCAATGCATGGGGGGGGGGGGGGGGGGGGGGGGGGGGGGGGGGGGGGGGGGGGGGGGGGGGGGGGGGGGGGGGGGGG
>JAODKN010000079.1:15814421-15826850 GCA_026774425.1 Petrocephalus zakoni
CCCCCCCCCCCCCCCCCCCCCCCCCCCCCCCCCCCCCCCCCCCCCCCCCCCCCCCCCCCCCCCCCGCGCCCCCCCGCGGGCCCCCCCCCCGCACGCGCGGGCGCACAGCTGGGTTAAATAGGCAGATTTTTAAGCAAATGGCCCCCAATCCCCATTCCAGGTTAACCTGTCGGCGTGCAATAATTACCACCACCAACCCCCCCCCCCCACTCCACCCAAACTCCACTCCACTGCAAACAGGGACCAATCTGTTTTTAGAGCAGATGTTAAAGCAGCAAAGCCAAGCTGTACATTTAGCAGACAGCGGTAAGCATGATGAATATCACACAGAAGCCTGTTAGGGAGCAAAAGTCCATGTTGGCATTGGTGTTTGGCCTGGAGCCTCCTCAGTTTTGTGGCTTCTGCTTAAAAGGAATCAAGAAAAAAAATCCCTCTGGCCCCCTGTAGTCCAGGATGACAAGGGGAGAGTTTTTTTTCCCCCGCATAAACAGAATAGGTATTTCTGAAAGCTGTGACCTCATCTGCCAGTGGTTAAGCTTGAAATACTTCTGTGGATTAGGCAGATTTTAAGCACTTAAGTTGTCTCCATAGTAATGTGTAGCTGGGCTAATGCTAGCAATGAGAGGAAGTTTAAAAAAAAAAAACTATAAATTTCTAAGCTTTCTTTCTATAGTATTTCAGCTCTCCTGTATATTGGACACTGCCATATAGCTCCTTTGTGAAATATTTACTTCATAGCAAACAGATGCCAATAGCTTTGTGTTTGTTTTATGTAAAAGTTTTGGTTAAATTAGTACTCAGTGTCTGGAAAGCACACCCACATTTGCTAAATAGGTGGGTGTGGATGCCTGTAGGAGGTCAGAGGTCAGATACGTTTGTCGGGATGCCACAGGAGAACGTCAAGCCTCGTTAGCAGGGTTAGCTTGCCCCTGTCAGACTGGTAAAACTTGGTTCCACTCTGTTAGTGGTGGAATTGACACTCCCCCAGTGTGCAGGGTGGGAACAGTGTGTCAGTTGTGAAACAAAGGCTTTAGTTTAATCCTCTGCGGGCCCAGTCACGTTTCCACCTGCCAGTGAAGCACGTAATCTGGTGAGGAGTTTTGGTTGGTGACTAAGCTGGCACATCTGTCAGTATGGCCTCAGAGCTGGGTAGCAGGGACTGATGGGAATTGTAGTACAGTTAAATGTCCACCTGAAAAGGTACTGAAGTGGCACAGAGGTGCGGCTTTTCCTCAGCCTCAGAGTCTTGCGTATGGTTCATGGTCCCCAGCTGAACAGTAAATCTGACCCCGGGGCTGGAAGATGGCGAGGTTTCCTTGTGCCATTTCTATTTGCCGTATTGCATGTAATATGAAGGAGTATATGCTTTTTAAAGGCAGATGGGCTCTTCTTTCACTAGGCTGGCCATTTGTCAAGTCTCACATCTGCATTAGACTCAAAGGTTAAAGCATAATGAAATATATGCACCAACACTGCCCCCTGGTGTCTGTAATTAGGTACTACAGTAGCTGCCCATTCTGATGTGAAGTATAAGTGTTCTGGGGCAGGGTAAGGACACTAAACTGAATGAAGTAGTTAAATTCGGTGTAATATTTGTTAAATGGCACACTGCCCAGTTTTTTCATGATAGAAGCTACAGGACCCAGTGAGGAATCAGTTACAGATAATTTAGATCTTTATTAACAATTTAAATCGCTACCACTCCCCGATCATGTCAGCATTACTTGGAGGGGGGGGAGGGGCGTAAGGCATAGAGAAGCAGGTCTCCTGATGCAAGGTCAGCCTGGGGGGACTCGCCGGCTCACTGGTGACAGAGCTGCGGCCTGCTTTGCAGGGACCTGGAGGGCTACGTGGAGAGCCTACAGTCGGACGCGGCCATCACGCTGAAAGATGTGGAGGATGGCGCAGTGGGCCTCCGGAAGGTCGGCGAGGCCCTGGCCGCACTGAGAGGTAAGGCGAGCAAAGTCTGGGGAAGGGGAAGCTGGAGGTGGGATGGGGTTGAGGGGGGCATAGGGTTCAATCACCATCTAACATAAATATGATTATTCACTGGCTGCATTAACAGTGTCCCACTAATATGCGGAACATGATACGCTCTGTACTCTGCCCTCTGCGTAGTTTTGTGGAAGCATCCACGGGTCAGACACTCAGATTTTATTTGGAAAGAGGGAGAAGATGCAGGGCTGGTGTTGACAGGACGGAGGGAATGTTCTGGTACCAGTTGGGATCTCCACACCACACGCAACGTTCTCATGACGGTCTCGTTCCCCCAGGAGAGTTCCCGGCCCTGCAGGCCAGGATGCGGGCAGTGCTGCGTGTGGAGGTGGAGGCAGTGCGCTTCCTGAAGGAGGAGCCCCACAAGCTGGACAGCATGCTGAAGAGGGTGAAGATCTTGACTGACACCCTGGGAGGTCTCCGAAGGTAACGAGGTCCCTGCTGTTGGACCCTTGAACACAGGTCACGGTCATTTCCTTAAGTCATGTCACTGATACTGAGGTGCAGGCTGAGCTGGCAATGCTGGACCTGCTTGTCCTTCAGGGGTCAACACTGAGGCGGTCTGCATTAGGTGTCTTTCCTAAGACAGGTACAACAGCAGTGTCTCTCTGGGACCCTGACTCCTGCAGTGAGAGCCATGGCTTCTGCGTGTATTTGGGCTCTAGGCTGAGGGTATTGGAGGTGAAAATGAGTATCATAAGATGTGTAGGCCTTGGTTTTCAGTCATTACAGAGGTCTGTCCTATCCGTGGACACCCTGCTGTCTGCCCTCAACCTCTGCCACTTCTATCCAGTGTTCACAGGGATTATTAGATCAGCGCATGGTCATGAACTGTATGGTTGTTGGTTTGAGGCCCAAGAGGGTCTTGCAGGTGTGGTCATGACAAGGAAATTTTTACATTCCTAGAATGCACAGGACACAGTGGATCTTATTACATTGCATGCCAGTTTATTGCGGGGCACTTAGGCACATCCTACATGTTAACTAAAGATGTAAATTCCATGCACACACCATAGGCGGGATTCAAACCCCCAACCCTGTTAAGCTCAAAGTACTTCTGTGTATTTAGCACAATTTAAGCACTTAAAACATCTTCCTTGTCACTAAAACTAAACTTACTTTCTGTAGTATTTTCAGGATCTGAGCACATGTTCAGGTAACAGGAGGACATGTACAGACGGCTGTAGTTTGCTAACAGCCAATCAGTGACCAGTGCATTATCCACCGAGATCTTTACTTAACCTATATTGAAAAGATTGTCCCGCCTTCTTTCCCGACACTTAGGAATGGCACATCGGAAGGTCAGGAAGTCTCTGTGTCCAGGATGGAGCTGGAGACCGAGCCCCTAGAGGCTGAGATCCCCGAGCTGGCCCACTCCCCACCAACCCACCTGCCTGAAGCCCAGGGCTCTGCCATCTGCTCAGAGCTCATATCTCCAGCCCCACTGGTCGTCCACCAGGTTCTGAGCTCACCTGTACAAGCGCAACAGTCCCAGCAGTCGATGGCTCCTATGTGCCAGGCCAGCCCCCCTTCCACCCCCGTAGCCCCGCCCACCCGGGAACGTCCCACCCCCAACCTGGAACCGCTAGCAACTGACACCAGGGCCCTCTTCATCGAGGAGATCCACACCAGGAGGGAGAAGAGCCAGCAGAGGGCCATGTCTATTGAGGTAGGCCCTTCACAAAGGCGCAGCATGTCCCACCATTTCTGAGTTTGTGATGTTGACCTTTCATCCTATCATAGATTTTTTTTTTTCCATTAGCATTTTAGCATGTTTAGCATTTTAGCTCATTTAGTGTGTTTAGCATTTTAGCGTGTTTAGCATTTTAGCTCCTTTAGATTTTAGTTTATTTACCATTTAATGCGTTTAGTCCTATTAGAGCTTTACTGCATACCATCGGGAATCATATTCCAAAAAAATCTATCACATCTATAAAGTCAAAGTGAACATAAAAAACGAACAAGTGGGGTAAGCAAATTATGCAGACACAAATCCCACATGACTCATCACCACTGGTTCCCGAAAGGCCGCGGAGCGCGATTGGGAGGAGAAGAGGCAGAATATGACCCACTACGATGGCAAGGACTTCGAGAAGGTCCTCCAGGAGGCTCAGGCCAACATGATGAAGGGCTTCCCCAGCGTGGATGAGGCCTCACCAGCGCTCCCTGCTGACCAGCCGAATGAGGTTGACGCCCAGGAATTGGTGCATCCTCCCTCAGGTGAGAGTCTTGACCTACTTTAGAGCTGGGGCCTAACCAATTCCTCTTCGAATCCAAACACGCCAAGCCGAGTATATTGTATGAGCAGACAGCTCTGTCTCCTAGATATTTCCCTGGCAAGCGCCATCAGTGAGAAGATGACTCTGGTGGTTCCACTGTGGTGGATCTGATGATGAATGTAGATGTAATACAGCAATAAAAAAAAAATGCACATACTTAATAGTTCACAGTGTATATTGCACAGGTGTATTGCATAGTAACCTGATGTGCAGCTATTGCACTTGTGCACATGACATGGACCGCTGGCACTTAATGACAGGCGATCCAGATATAAACATGTGTAAAGATAACATGAGGACTGGTACACACAGCTATAGTCTTTTCATAGAAGCAAGGGAGTGAGTGGAGGTAATCCAAGTCACGCTGGAATTTTGCAAGACAGAGTGACATTATTGGGAGTCAGAATGTCCTCGTGAATCATGGCGGATTTGGGTGTGATTTGTTCTGAGTTCGTTTGGACCGTGTCCCTCTAGAGTCCGTGCCTCCCATTACCCGAGCAAGCCATGAAAAGCTTTCCGGCTAGGTCAGAGAGAGCTAGCTTCACACAACATCCTTGGCGTATTCATGCAGCAAACTGGAACGGGGCTGAACTGGCTTGCGGGGATCAGAGCCAAACACTGCACAAGTAGGAAGTCACTTGTGAACTGCTAACCCATGTCAGTCCATTCTGCATTGTTTGTCATCTGTGTTTATGGTAGTGAGTCTGTGAGTCTGCAGCATGATCTCAAGGTGACCGTTCAGGAAAGACACAAATGAACTGGTCAGTGGCGGCCGCTAGCCGCCAGACCCAAGTGTCGTGCTGAGATAACACCAATCCTGTTCTCTGCCCGTCACCCCCGGGACGCCTGGCAGGAAGCCTGTTTTTATTCAAGTAGCCTATCTAATCCATGGCTCCATCCTCCTCCCATTTCCAGCAAGGATGTCAGCTTAGCATTCCGGGCAGAAATGATTGGAGAGGTAGCCCTGAAAGCCTCATTGTGATCGGTCCTTTTATTGACAACAACATATGCAGGTGTTCCACCACCAGAGGGCGAACTAGAGCCCGGGATAGAGAGACCGGCCCAGCAGAACCAGCCAGCTGCCAGCAAGCCACAGAAACCCCCTACAGAGCCTAAACCTACCTTGGAGAAGCTGGGCCGAGCTGTCACTGACAAGGTCGGCAAGCTGGGGGCCGAGAAAATTGGCAAGTCCCCTCCCCCACCACCTCCAAGGAAGACATACACACTGGGTTCTGGGATGACCACGGGGAGATCTGGGGAGGTCATCTTCACTGCTAGGAAGGAGTCCGTCACTGCTCAGGTGCGTAAACTCCCCTGTGTGGTCTGAATAGTCTGCACTGATGTTCTGAGAATTTTTTGTGAAGTTTGAAAAAAAGTAATTAGTTAAAATGTCCCCCCTCAAAACCATCTGTCCTGCTGTATATGTTCCTCCTCCTGAAACCAAAACGTATTAATTCTGTCAGTTGTCCGGAATGGAATTTGGTTACTGTGGCATAATTTAGTTACATTAGCAGCAAACGTGACCCATGGGAGCAAAGGAGAATCTCTGCAGAGTTTTATCTCTGTGCCTGTGTTCCGTTTACTTCTTACTGTGCAAAGTACAGGAGCGATAGGCAGGTGTCTTACTGTATAGAAGGCGCATAGGTACAGCCTTGCTCGGTTTCCTGCCACTCAGGATGAGGAGGAAGAGGCCACGTCCCCCCAGCGAGGCAAACCGAAGGCCAAGTCGCCCACGGAGAGCAAGCCCAAGACTCTAAGCCCGCCCCCCGTCATGGCGTCCGGTGTGCAGGAGGAGGAGGAGGACGATGGCAACAAGATCATGGCAGAACTGCAGGTACTGGGGGCAGGGGGGTACGCATTCAACACGCACACGCTTTTACTCAGTGTCCAGTCGCACACGTGGCCTTGGGTTCACATGCTACGAACCTGCAACGCCTTCACCTGCCATCTGGATGGGCCATGGAGAAGTGGCCATGTCTTCAGCATCTTCTCGGCGCCTGGGTCACCGTCCTGCATCACAGCAAGCACTGGATGCAATAGTGATGCGCGTTACAGCCCCTTAAAGGGCCAGGCACGGACACCATCCCCACTAGGGTCACACGGCAGACCTGTGCCATCGGGCCACTCCTAGCCAGTCTGTTCCTGTTGGGAGGCACTTCAGCTCCATGGACCGCTGTTCGCCCTGCTGGTGATACTGGTGAATTGAATCCTGGACCGCAGATCCTTCCAGCAGACTCCAGTGCCAAGCCACACAAGTATACCACGGTCTGTTGTCCAGCGTTGACATGGATCAAAATCAAATGTCCCGAGTTTGAGATGTCATACACTCCAACGCTGACATCTCGCATGACATATACCTCATGTTGCCATTGTGTTAATTGCTTAATTAGGGACAAAGAGGCTGCCCACATGGCTGTGTCTGGCAGCCAAGCAGCCCATAAACTTGGACTGCGTCTCGACCCCCTCAGGTCTTCCAGAAGTGCACGTTCAAGGACGTAGAGGCCAAATGCTTTGTGGAGCATGCGCGCGTCGAGACCCAGGTCCGAGAGATCCGACCCGGGGCTATGCTGTCGCCCAGGGACCGCAAGGTAACGAATGTGGCGATGATACGCCTGCTGCCCTTGCTGCCGCCGAGCGCCTGGCTCCACCTCTGGCTCCCCCTGCTGGCTGTGACTCTAATGACAGCACTGTACTCATTCCTCCGCTGCCTGGCCGCCATCTAACATCCTTAACGGCTCGAGGGATCTCCTGGCACTCCGTTTTTTTCCCTGCCCGTTTTGGTTATTTTTTTCTCCATTTCTTCCCTTCGATCCTTGGACTTCCTTCGGAATTTCCTGCTTCAAAATCTATAGCACTTTCAGATTGGGAGGGTGATGTGTGAACCATGTGACGCAGTGGCTGCGTATTAAACAGCTCCAGATTAAATCCGTCTGGGCTGACTTCTTCTCATCATTCGCAAATCACACTTCAGCTGCTTGCTCTGAGGCTCGTGTGCTGCCTGCATTTAATTCTCTGCCTTCTGAAGGTCCAAATGAGTTAAGAGCTTAATTTCTTGCCCGTTGCCTTAATAAAGTACCATTTCGATTACCCCTTACCCCTGAGTTTCTCACATATTTTAATTATGAACAGCGTTCAGTCCTGATCTGAAATGAACAGCCTTTGTTAATGTAATATTTTTTTTAATTGGCAGTAGGAGGTTAGATCTTCTGGGCCGGTCTTAAAGCCATAAAAATGGACTTGCTGTTATAGCAGATTCTTTTCCCACAGAGCACCCTCGTCTGTCTCAGCCACCATATTGGACCATCAGCCTGAATTCCTTTGGCCTTCTTAACTGGCTAATCTGATTCTCCTCCTCCTCGAAATCTCATTGTTTTCTGGCCTATTTTCCTCAGGCGGCATTCTTATATCCACAGGTTGGCGAAAGATAAAACTGTTTGTAATTGTATCTCCAAATTCCCTTCTTCACCCCTGCCACCTGTTTTCTACAATGTATTAAAATGTGTCATGTAGGCTCGCAATCAATGCTTCTCAAACTATGATATGCATATCACTGGTGGTATGTGAGATCCCTCTAATGGTTGGTAGCGGTATCTCCTTTTATGTCGTTGGTCATAATATTGGTCCACAGAGAGCCTAATATTTTTTGAGGTGATATGTGGTTGTCAACCCCATCCAACAGAAAGAAAAACTGAAAACCAGGACCAGGAGCAAAGTCATCCACTCTTGTGTCTGGACTTAAATACCCTCTGTACCTGGTTACTTGTTTTTACCACCTTAAAAATCTCCAGCTCATCTCCAGCTCGCTTTCCAATGTTCGGCGTAGTTTACAAGTGACCATTTTCTAAGAAGCTTTCACATCTGTGACTCAGTCCCTGCTGTTGAGGGTCCTGGAGGCTCCAGACTCCAAGCTTGTTCAGTTGCTGTTATGTGTGCATTAATAAGCTTATTAATTGCCCCTTGCTCTGCAGGGTAGGCAGTGGAGTTTTAACGGGTCTGCCTCTATACCACTAAACGCTCATGGCCGTAGAACTTACACGGGACGTGTGGAGCGCCCCCTAGCCCATCTCGCTAAAACAGCACGGCGAATTAATGCTTGTGGTGTGGCGATACGCCGTCTGATTGGCGGATGGCTTCTCGCGCTGCTTCGCTCACTAAAAGAGACGCGCTGATGTACGTCTGAGTGCGAGAGTCCGTGCGTTAAACTGTCAGACTGGCTGACAAGGCCGCAGGGGGCCATGCCCCCCCCCCCCCACAAACAGCCTTACTGTAATGTTGTCCCCCCACCCCGTAACCTGTCCTAGCAGAAAGCCGGGGGCTGGCCTGATGACCGAGAGGCAGACGAGAACGGGAGTGGCCTGGTCCGCCAGGGCCCGGGGGTACGTGACGTGATGCATGACAGGATTCTATGATGACCGCTCAATCGATAACATGTAAATCTCTGACAAATTATCCATTATCCCTGGCCAGATTTCTTTGGCTAGCCTGAGTACATAAAGATCATTTAATTGCTGTGTTAGAGTATGTTGCTCCAGTCCACATGGAGGGTAATTAGGTTTTGAAGCACACACCGCCCCCTCCCCCCCCTCCATGCCATGGGACGGGTCGTCGTGGCGTGAGGCCGGTAGGTGAGCGCGTGTCGCCCCCTGGATGTTAGCGCGCGGCTTATTCGCTGTGTCTCCCTACATCCGTAGGTCATATATTACGTCACGGGGCAGATTTCCAAAGAGCAGCCGGCTGAAGCCACGGAAGAGCGGAAGGAGGGCAGAAGCTCCGGCGCGGGCCCCTCACAGGTTGCACATGCCAATGCTTTTGACATTTCCCCAAGGCAGCAGGAGGGCAGCGCCGACGAGCCGCCTGCCCCCCGCCGCCCACTGGAGGAAGGCCCAGCCAGCCCACCGGTGGCCATAACTGCAGCCACAGAGCCCCCAGATGGGAGCCATGGGAGGGAGGACCCGGGGTCACATGAGCTACCTCCAGGGGGAGGGACGGTTGAAACGGTCCTACTGCGAGAAAGCAGTCAGAATGAGGTCACACCTTCCACCTTCCCTGTGGAAAGGTCTACAGTCCCTGAGGTCGTACCTGCAACCGTCTCAGTGGATTGGGTGGTGCACTCTGCAGCCCCAGCAGTCATATCTCCACCCATCCTGGTGGATAGGGTTGTATCCTATACAAGTTCTGAGGTCATACCTTCCACCGTCTCAGTGGAAAGGGTGGTGCCCTGTACTGGTCCGGAGGTGATACCTCCTACCATTACGGTGGATAGGTCTCTACCCTCTACAGGCCCAGAGGTTGCATCACCAACCATCCCAGTGGATCGTGTGGTGCCCAGCAGAGTCCCGGAGGTCATAGGTCCACCCATAGTAGTAGAAAGGGCTGTATCCTCTCCAGGAGCAGACATCGCACCTCAGACCAGCAGCTCCTGTGAGTTCACAGAGGAAGATTTCACTGACGCCACCCTGAGCCCGGACCTCCCCGGAGACGAGGGACCACCTCCACCGGACAACATTGCCTTCATGATAACCGACAGCAAGGTGCAGGCCCTGTCCTGCAGGGAGTACCAGAAGATTGTGAGCACCAGGGCCGGGCATGTCCAGACGGTGAAGGTGGACAGCGACCAGGAGGTGACCTCTCAGGAGGATGGATTTGACACCAAACCAGTCATCATCATCTTTGATGAGCCTATGGACATCCGCTCGGCCTACAAGAGGCTCTCCACTATATTTGAGTGTGAGGAGGAGCTGGAAAGGATGCTCTCCGAGGAGACCATTGACGAGGAGATCGAGGACGAAACCAAAACGGATGGCGACATCCAGCAGGTAAAACTTGGAGGAGACGTGGTGGGTAGAACTGCGGACGGGGTTGATGGCCCAAGAGGCCGTGGCATTTTGCAGCCTGGGGCACAAGAGTGCATCACGCCAGGGAGGGGCGAGGGGGAGCGGGGTGAGGGCAAACAGGAAACCAAGAAGAAGTTCAGGTTCAAATTCCCCAAGAAGCGGCTGGCGGCTCTGAGCCAGGCCATCCGCACAGGCACAAGGACGGGTAAGAAGACGCTGCAGGTGGTTGTGTATGAGGACGAGGAGGAGACTGACAGCATTGTCAAGCAGCACAAGGTGGCCAAATCCTATGAGATTGCTCGCTCCAAGGACCCACCCGAACCACCACCCAAGTGTCGGACGGACGACATCCGCAAGAGCACCTACAGGACCCTGGACAGCCTGGAGCAAACCATCAAGCAGCTGGAAACCACCATCAGCGAGATGGGACCTAGGTCATCGGAAGAGCCCACCGACCCCCCGACCAGGGTTGCTGACCCCCTGGCCAGGGAGGAGGAGGCTCCCTCACCACCTCCAGCCAAGCCGGTCCCCAAGGCTCGTAAGAGCCTGACCCGTAAGAAGTCCAAACCGGCTCTACTTCCCCGGCCTGGCATTGCCACAATGCCCACCAGCGAACAGGTGTCCTCCTAGCTTCCCCGGCTTTGCACTGGTGGTTTGGTTCACCTTTGGGTCCTCTCGCCCCCCCTCCATTTTCCTAACAACTGATTCAAAAATGAATGTATTTCAAGGTGCTGGGAATTACTAGGCTAATAACTGGCTATGTAATTACAATGACATCACTGAACTCCCCCTCTCTCCGTTTTTGTGTTTCACTCTTAAAAATGCTTAACTGGGTTCAAGGGAATGAAAATGTGCTTTGGTTTACTTTGCTGTTTTTCATTATTTTAACCTCTCATTTAGCTGAAATCAGGTGCATGGGAATCACCTTTGAGTCACAGTGTGCATGCGGGTCCAGTCCTATCCCATAATGCACTGGTGTCCGGTGGCGAGCTGTGCTCTGTCCTCGTTGCCCTGTCTTACATGCTGCCTCCAATATGGTTTCTCTTTTTTTTGTTGTTTTTCCTATCCCCTCCACCTTCCCCATCCACGTCTGAAATCCCGCAGAGCGCCAACCCTGCCTCCTCAAGTAGTCGGATGCCGGTGCCCATTTCTGCCAAGTCCAGGCAGCCAGCGGGGGGCACCGAGAAAACGGGAAAGCAGGCAAACCTCCAGGATCCACACAGGCAGTTCCGACAGGTAGTTTTACTGTAGCTGGGCTGGGGACGGGGGGGGCTTCCACACTCCGAAGGAATGCGGTGGAGAGTCACTAAGACTCGTAAAACATGCAGAGAGACAGAGAGATAGGGATCGTGAAGAGTAAAGCTGTGGGTTTGTTGTGTCGTGGGGGGGTTGAGGTTGCCCCCCTGCCTGCATCGCTCAGACGGCATGCCCCCCTGGTACCTGGCTGCTGCCTCTTAAACGCCATCTGCTTCTGCATGCCCAAGCCATCCACAGCTTCTTACGTGCTCAACTGGGACAATAATGGGAACAGGCAGGAAATTATGTCATAATGACTGCCGCACCCACCTAACACCCACTGCCCTCGCTACTGAATATGTGCCGTTCCGTAACACCTCCCACCCCCAGCGTTCGTGGTGCCCAATCTACCCCCACCCCTCACCAAACTGAAATGCCCCTACTAAAATGCTAACCCGTTCACCTCCCTCCTGCCCTTGTCTCACTCCTGATTTCCCGGTGTGGGCATGGCACTCATTCTCTGCCACCTCGATGCTTCTCTTCACCACCTCATCCCACTCTCTGACTTTACTGACTTTTTTTTTTTTACCCCCCTCAGCAGCCCCACCCCGCCAAAAACTTCCAGAAACCCATCGATGATGACAGATAGCTTAGCACCCTCAGATTATCTTTTATCGGCCCAGTTTTGTTTCTGCTTATAAACAGCCTCAATCCTTTAGTGGTACATCGTATTGTTTACCTTTTGTTTGTAGGCATCTTTTACGTTTGTTCTCTTCCCTCTTTCGTTTGACAAATCGTGTCTCCTGGCATCTTTGTTTGCAGGCAAACGGAACTGCTAAGAAAGCTGGTGGGGACAATAAAACGTCACCCCCAACTTTACCTGCTTCTAAGATTCCAGCGTTTTGTCCTAGTTCCGGAAAAATCTCTAGTCTCCCTACTTCTAACTCAGATGCTACTAACCCCCTTAGGCCCCCCCCCGCCCCCCCGGGGGCCCGCCCCCCCCCGCCCCCGCGCGGCCCCCGCCGCGCCCCCCCCCCTGGTCTCGGCTCTCGGCCAGATTAAATTTAGCTCTTTTTGCGGGGGGT
>JAODKN010000079.1:15833583-15846838 GCA_026774425.1 Petrocephalus zakoni
CCCCCCCCCCCCCCCCCCCCCCCCCCCCCCCCCCCCCCCCCCGGCCCCCCCCCCCCCCCCCCCCCCCACGAAGGAAGAGCAAAATTATAAAACTTTAACACCACCCTAAGCAGGTCGACATTCTGTGTTAGCGTGCTGCAATGATAATAGGACCAACAATTTCACTCGAAAAAAGGAAAGACAAACACTGTCCAAATTTCTGTTATTATAACCAGGAATAAAGCCTTGTCTCTGTTCTCCTCATCCATTTTATGCAAAATATATTCACATTTAAAGCCGTTGCTGTGTTGCAAGTTTATTTTTTAACAGGCCTATAAATAACACGGAATACGGCCAAAAATAATTCAGCGACCTTAGCCTCAAAGAAACGCCCTCCTGAACCTCGCTGTTCCCTCGCCTGTCGGGAAACTATTCAGGGTCTGGAAACACTAGCTGCGGGGGCCGAGCGTTACCCGGAGCGCGAATTGCATGTTTCCCCCGAACAGGCGACGTGCTCTGCCAGGGGAAAAAAAAAGCGATGATGGCGAAAAGAGCCGGGTAAGCAGGAAACAGCACGCAGCGATGCCTGGCTGACGGCGTTACACGACACGTCCACCGGGGGGCCGCGGATGGCGACGGCTCGGCATCCGCAAGTCACAATGTGAACAGAGGACAGTCAAATGCGCTATGATCGCTTTTCAGAAATGCCTCGAACGTCAGCAGTGATCTCCTCGCAGATGGAAGATCCCACTGTGCTCGTCCCGGGGTCTGAAATCCTTCTCCGCTCCGGGAGAAGCTGCTGCTTAGCGGCGGTGATCCGGGGGAGCGTCACACCGCACGCTGTGAGAGCCGCGCCGCTCAGCGGGACGGACGGAGCCGTCTCCCTGCACTTGGAGCTATGGGGCTTCTTTAGTCAGCGGGTACAGAAATTAGTGTTAAATATTAACGTGAATTAAGTGGGCTACGGTAAGAAATCCCAAACAGAGAAATGTTACAAGTGTCCCACAAAATATCAAACGTGGAAAAGTGCTATTATTTGCGTGCTTAATTATTATTATAGCCAGTTCAATAATTAAAAGTGTATGCAAATTTCCAAATTAATTAATCCCAAAGCCTGCACTTAGTAATTAGCCTATAATTCTTTAGTCATATCGTATTTAACGCACAACACATAGTCCAGATGTCAAGGCACTAACGGGAGGAATGCGTAGTAATTAATAAGACAATAAATTATTTTAGCGTAAGGTTAATTAATACAGTCACTTTTCCCAATACTTTTCTGGAAGTATGTTGATTGAACAAATCTTTGAGGAAAATGACTCCGCAACAAGGAACTTAAAGCAAGTTAATCAAAGACCTGAGTCCTAATTTGCATTAATAATTAAGAAAGAGAATAATTAACATACATGCAAATCTAACAGTCACGTTCCAAACACCACCGTTGTCCCAATAACAATAAAGTAACTAAAATGGGAGACTGACAGTCTTACTGCTCAATTACCGCAATGTTTGTCTTCTTTTGAAAAATATGCGGTACTTTTAATAAAATGCTACTTTCGGGTAACTGGAATTTTCCCGGCATGTCCCAGGCAGCCCTGTTACATGTTGTTATAACGTGTTGGGTGTTCGTCTATTCAGGTTGGAAAAGTGCTTCTTACAATTATGTAGGAAGACTGCACAGCTTGCAAAGAAATTCTGATTTTCCCAGATGCTCTGTCCATATAGAGACCCAGATGACTTCTGCTAGACAAATATATATCTTCTCTTTATTTTTTTTTTATTAAAAATGTTTCTGCTCCTTAGCCCTGCGGTGTTAAAACGATCTCCGCTGCGAGTATCAAATGATGTAGGCGCTTTGTGGGCGCTTTGAATGTCAACATGGTGAAGGAGCGGCCAGCCAGGAAGGTAAGGACCTGGAGAGAGCGAGGCGGCTGCTGCTGGAGACGAACAAGCACAGTCTGGGTAAAGCAGCCTCCAAAAAGACCTTGTCCCTGTGGTAATATCGGACTCCGAAAGGCTTTTAGGCCAGCAGGTGGCAGTATAATTAAGGAGACGCTTTCGTAAGCAGTAGATTCAAGGACTCAAGGGTTTTGTCACTTGCAAGGTATATAGTCCGGTTATAACCTGCAGTGAAATGCAAGGTGGTCAACTCCTCCATAATTAAAATAGTAGAAGCAACAAGACATAAAAATAACAATATAATAACTATGCCATAAACCTGCTGAAAAAAAAACAGCATAGACCAGCATAGTTGGTTACCAACATGACCAGCAAAATGCATGTGGTTATACCAGTACATTTTGTGTTTTGGTGCTGGTGGCCCAGCATCATTAATCCATTAGTCCACCAGCTACACCAGCACTAACTAGCATTGACCACCAAAGAAAGAAACAGAATGACAGAGAGAAAATGATGAAGAACCAGAGACGGCAACATGGCGCCGGTGAGTAACGAGGTTCTGAGGATGTTCGTGTGGTTGGGGGGGAGGGGGGTGATGCGACCCGGGCAGCTTTCGTAAAGATGCAGATCTGTAAGTTATCAAAGGGTGGAACAGATGGAGTGTGTGTGTGTGTTTGTGTATGAAATACATGTCAACTAATGAAGGCATCTGCCGAATGACAATGGAGACCTGTGTAATAAACCCTTGCCCTGCAATGGACTGGCCTCCCACCCAGGATGTCCTGTGCTCCCTGCAACAGGCTTCAGGCCCCCATCATATGCTGTACTGGGTAAGTAGATATGGGAGACAGATGGAGAGATCTATGTTAAACCACCATCCCCATAGGCTATAGTTTTCAGTGCTCTTTGCTAATTTTTATTCACTTTATGCAGGGGAAAAAGAACATCAAAATATATTATTTTCAATTCTGCAAATGTACATTCTGTTGCATGCATGGAGAGCTCAAAGGTGCCATTATGGATGAAAAGCTGCAGCGTGATTGGACAGAACTGGATCAAAAAACAACAACAACAGCAACAGCCACTGGAAGTCTGGGAACCATGGATAATGGCACATGAGAGAAGGGATAATAGGGGAACATTTTCAGGAAGGGTCAGGCTACTAACACTAACTAAATATCCTGGCGTCAGTCTCTTTGATTAGCCAGAACAGGAGACTGGTAATTTGGTCACGTTAAGGGGGGGGGGGGGCACTCACTAGCTGGTGTTACATTAGGGCCTGAGAACAAAGAGAGCATGTGATGTGAGGTCATCCGTGGTGTCGAGGCACAGCGGAAGCATGAACTTCAGTACAGCTCGTACGTCAGAGGAGTAATATCAATGGCTTTAATCCACTACAAACATTAATATGCAAAACAAAATGCAAGGCAAGAAAGTCTGTGCATGTAACTGAGGGCCTGAACGTTTGTCTGAGCTCATCTCGTTATTTTTGTGGGTATCTCATTTAGAAAAACTCTGGACCGTTTTGTCATCGGACCAGATGATAGCTAATGCAGTTTTAATCCGTCCATTTGCCATAACGTGGAGCCTGAATCTGATCTAGTCCAGTCCAGGACTTACATGATGGGAAGCTGGAGACAATAGGAAACGAGAACATTGAGAAGATTCAATGCAAAGACTTATACAGAGAACAGGGGCAGGATTTGAGCCTGTGAGACCACAGCCACACTCACCTGATTTTAGCTTATACTGCAAACAGACTGACACCAGATAACCGGGGTAGATTTTGACCTTGAGCGCCAGTGTCAGCCATCATCTCTCATGGCTCATTTCCCAAGGGTCTTTGCAGTGGGAGCCCTTCCCAAAGCAGATTAATTTCTCATTTTTTTGGGGGGGAGGGAGGGCTGACCTTCTCCAGCTCACCCACAGGTTGCCAGGGGGTGATTCGCGGCGTAGGGTCTGACAGGCGTCACTTACATCCTATCAACAAATCCCATGGCAGTTCATTAATGATTTCAATTAAATTCTCTTCCCCTAGGAATTATAACCCCCCCAACCCACCCCAAAAAATAGGCGACAGTCGGGGGGGGGGCTGTCTCACCTTTTATTGAAGATGTCAGTTGGTTGTCCTGTTAAAAGCCCCCCTCGCCACAGAGAATCCATTTCTCTGTCTCTCTCTACATTTTCTCCATTTTCGCTTAGATTCTCACCCACATTTTGCCAAGTGGTCCAGTTAAGTCACCACCCCCCCGTAAATCCATGTTAGCTTCACTCTGCCAGGGTAGGAAGCTCATAAACCGCCATGCATAAGCTCGCGCACGGAGATTTCTGATCCTCGCATAGTATTACGAAATCTGATGTTCTCTCCAGCTTAAGAGAATCAGAATAATGAATGAGCCTCTGGATTTGTATTAATTATGCTGGCTGGAAATCTGAAGAAAGTGCGATATATGTAATTTATATGGTCACTGGCCGAGCTCTTGCCATAATAGGAAAGTGTGTGTGTATGGAGGGGGAGGGTTGCTAGGTCTGGTTCTGGGTGAACTTTTAATTAACACCATCAGGTTTCAGGAACAGTTCTTAAGGCTGCCACTAGAGGGCAGTCATGTTTATTGGGGCAAAAGAAGAAAATGTATTGCTGCATGGGTTGAGACACTTGATTGGCACAGAGGAAGAAATTAACCTGAGAAGCTGGGGAGCAACAAAGGGACAGTAAGGCCAGGGTCCTCGTAGAATCACACCGGACAGTGTCTGTGGCTGAAGTGAGTTTTTGTCATGTTGGAAACCTTTGAGGGGTATTTTCCCAGTCCTGCCATGAAAGCCTGTTTCTGGTGGAGGTGACGTGAGTTGGTTTGCTCAAGTTTGCCCTCCCTTTCAGAAAAAAACTGTAAAATGTAAAACTGAAAATGTCTGGCAGTGTTAGGGTTAAATCTGAATCAGACGGGGGCGGTAGTCCTGTCAGGTATAGACTGGGGTGGGGGTCCTGTCAGGTATAGACTGAGGTGGGGGTCCTGAATAAGCTACTCTGTAGGCTAGTTTATTATTTGTCATATGTATTTCTATAGATGTAGTATGTTCTTACCAGTTTAAAGTAATACAAAATAAAGTAAAAACGTGATCAAAACATAATTTTTATTTGAAACAGTATGGTTAAATAGTACTTAAATTTCTTGAATCATAACATATAAATGTCCCCATGAAAATGCATTAAAATATCAAGTCGGATTGCTTCTTACACACTGCTAACCTCAAGTGGAGTCTTGCTAGTACGTGAAGTGGGAAAAGTGAAATAAGTCAAAATACAAAAACATGTGCCAGGAATCAAGGTATCATTTAGGAACGTCTCATCCACTTGAAAAATCAATTAATCAAACTTTCAGACTAATGTAAATTAACATTAAAGCTGATGGAAAAACATGCTTTTTAGTGCAAAACTGACCATTAATTAAACCATTCACTTTTAGTAAATTTTGAGACATCAAGAAAGTAAAGTTAACGCTGAAGGAGCTCCGGCAAGGTGTGATTTGGACATAAGGAGGCGGAGCTGTGCTCCAGCAAGGTGTGATTTGGATGTAAGGAGGCGGAGATGTGCTCCGGCAAGGTGTGATTTGGACCTAATAAGGTGGAGCTGTTCTCCGGCAAGGTGTGATTTGGATGTAAGGAGGCGGAGATGTGTTCCGGCAAGGTGTGATTTGGATGTAAGGAGGCGGAGCTGTGCTCCGGCAAGGTGTGATTTGGATGTAAGGAGGCGGAGCTGTACTCCGGCAAGGTGTGATTTGGACATAAGGAGGCAGAGCTAGGCTCCTCCAGACTCCATCTGTATGTATTTAAATCCTGGTTATAACAATATTTACAGTAGTCTGTAGAATAATTTGAGAGAAATGCATCACATCCTGGCAGGGGGCATGGCATATCGTGGGAGAGGATGAAGTCACACACAAATCACAGACCAGGAGAGTGCAATACATTTCAGAGAGCTTCTAGATGCTTCCTTCTATACACTTTCCAGCACTGAGTATCCAGACTTCTAAGCCTATTCAATACCCTGCTTTTGTGCAGATTATTTTGTGTCCTGTAATTCAACTGTTTTTTTTTGGGGGGGGGTGGGGGATAAACCAAGCTTAGATTCAGTTTAAATAGCATTAAACAATTAGCCAATTTGAGTGCGATGCCTGATTAATAAGGCTGTGTAAAAAATTGCTTCTCACATTATCAGGCTGCTGTTATTTCAGGCAGAAAATATCAGTGCCTTGAAACAGACACAAATTACAGTATGTTTAATCGCTTTGTTTTATTTCTGGGGATTTTTCTCCCATAAGTGTAACACAAGTGCAGGTTTATGGCATAAGTGCATAGAAACCATGTGTGTGACAGGCCAGGTACTCTTTGATTGGCTATCATTGTTACAATAATTATTATTACTACTGTTATTATAAGAGTGGGTACAACAAAACCTATATACCAAAAATACCAAAAATGTCAATCTAAACAACAGCAAAGTGACTAGTTAAATCTTACAAACTTTACAGAAAGAAAATCCAGTCTGCCATCGTTTGAGGAGAAGGAAATGGTTCTAAGATGGCTTTGGTAGCCCACAGGGAGTCTCAGATCCAGGACTCAGACCTGAGGCCAGGACACTTCACCCGCCACCAACCTGTGCTTTGCACTCCACCCCAGGCCCGTTTTCTTTGGCAGTGGATTTATGATGACCCAATGCCATTGCCCCCTGCTGGTGGGCCCATGATACAGGGAGGCCATTGCTGTGTCCTTGGAGGAGCCCACGTCTCGAATAAACTAGTGCTGTCAACCCAGCAAATACAAGCAAGCTGTCTGAAGGTCTTTTATTAAGTGCCTCTATAGAATCAACCACATATTATTTCTCTTAAACACTATAATAACATAGTGTAATAGCCATACAAGACCAGAATTCAGCACAACCAGTTAGTGTGGTGATGAAATTCAGAGTAGCAGAACAAGCAAGGGCAGCGGACAGGTTGAATTTTGACCTCTTATCCCGGAAAGCTTGAAATCCAGAAAACAGCTCTGCAAGACAGTGGCCCTGGCAGACAAGCTGCCGGAGATGACTGCGGACGAGCGGGTGCCTTATCCAAATGCGTCTCTCCATCCCCTCGAGCGATGTGGTGGTCTGGGCTCGAGTCCCATGCAGAAAGGAGAATGCTTCCACACCACAGAGCCGGCTGAGCCTGAGCTGATATCTGTCCAAAGTGTCATATGGGTCCACCCCAGTCCAGTCCTCAGAAATGCTGTAATTCCACCCATCCATTTATCAATCCACCCATTTGTCATTCCATCTATCCACCCATCTGTCCATAAATGCTTTGATTCCAGCCATGCATACAGAAATGTTTGCATTCCATCCGTCCATCCATCCATAACGGCTGATCCAGATGCTGTCCATCATAGGGCATATACACAGTCATATACATTGTGGGCAGTTGCACATTTATGGACTTGGGAGGAAATTGGAGTACCTAGAGGAAACCCATAGAGCTGGGGGTAGCGAGCTTCCCTGACTGCAGATAAGCATTGTTTGCACAGGGCCTAATTTTTAATAGGCTCTTTGGCTAATGTCAGGTAGTCACTCAAGGTTCTACGCTTCTGCACATGAGAAAATGCTGTAAAAACATTCTAATCTTTTTTAACCGTGTTGAGATGCAGATTTTTAATTGACGTTAAAGTATTTTCGTGTCTCGGCTCAAGCCTAGGGGAAGGCGAGGGTCTGGAGGTAAGGTGTCGATTGCCCGACCAGTCAGACTGGTGTGTCTTTGCTTGATGTCATTCGCTCTTGCCCGCTCGACATTTCGGCCACTGGTCTCTTCTGCAGCATGGGGGCGCTGTCCGTCTCGGCATGTGTCTGCAGCATGGGGGCGCTGTCCGTCTTGGCATGTCTCTGCAGCATGGGGGCGCTGTCTGTCTCGCTTGGTGGCAGCTGTAATTCTGAGCCTGTCCCGGTCGCCGAGCTCCTCATATGGTCCTCATTCTTGTTAATTAATTGCAGTGGATGGGGGCGGGGGTTGGATGGGAAGGCAGTTGTGTCCTGACAGGCCACTCGTCTGCCTGCTTAGCGAGATGATAGCCTCATTTATACTGGGGGGGGGGGGGCTCCCTTCTGGTCCCTGACGTGAGGGTATGGCCGGCAGGAATGTGAAACGAGCGGAAATATTAATGAATTAGGCTGGTGATGGGGTGGCTGCAAACTGAAACCCGGCGGGGGGGCCGGGAGTCTATTGCTCAAGTCGCAACATTGCCGCACGCACACAGCTCTTTGTGTGCAGGTTTGCGCTCAATAATGTGATTAGTGCGGGGGATGCAGTGCATTTGGCCGGTCGCCAGGCAGATTTTAAACACTAAGCATTTTATAGAGGACAATGGTCCACTGGATAAATGTTATGTGTTGTTCCACAGCCAGGGGCTGTGATCGCCCTTCCTGGTATCAGATCCGACCCAGGTTTCGCATTTTATTGCCGTGTGTGTTCAGATGAGGAGGGAAATCCTTGTGCAGCAGTTTGCATGGGAGGGGAGGCATGCATGGGAGGACAGTAGGACAGACAGCAATGAGTAAGTAAATAAGGTATTAGGGAGTGCCCTGGCTTCACACCTCTAGGGCTGGGGGTTCGAATCTCTTCATGTCTAGCTTGTTCTCCCTCCGTTTCAGACACAGGGTTCCTCCCACAAGCCCAAACGGCTGAAATAAATCCCCCCCTAACACGTGATTGCTTGCATAAGCACGTGCCCCGTGATACCGCTGTCCCATCCATGGAGTCTCCAACCCTGGTGCATTCTGGGACAGGACAAATGGATGCAGAGAGGAACAATACACAGGCTCGCATCCCGTGCCTCCCCACCTGCGTTAATTACCCCCATGGGTTCTGGTTCACGTGCACGGCCATGCCTCAGCGCCCTATCGAGCGGCTCTGCCACCCGTGGCCCGTCATTAGCCTTGCCGACAGGCATGCCGGATTCCTTAGCTCCTTTCATCCCAAGCTGCCTGCCAGCCTCGATTGGAGAGGACCCTTCAGGAAGTCTGTCAGGAAAACGAACTGGTCCTAGAAACTTCTCTGAAACTAAACTAGAGCAAACTGTCCTTGGCATGGTTTCACAGAGATATATAGACAATATACAATATCTATTAATATACATACATCGACAATTTTTCAAAGGAGATGAATGAAGTGTCACCTATTCTGTTCTATTCTATTCTATTCGAAACAATTAAAATGGTCCTACTAGACGCTTGACTATTTATGTTGACCCCTTTTGGTGGTTTATCCATAGAACTATAAATGTATAATATTCATAAATGCATACCTCCTATATAGGCAATGATACACACATAACCTAAATTTCCTTCTATTTTCCAATCCCATTTATGAAGTGTGTGGTTCAGAGGCATCAGCCAGCTGAGGCTTCAAGCATCACAATACCAGCGGTTTTATGAGAATGCATTTGAAACAAAACCAGAACTGGGTCAAAGCACCGGCAGCTCCCTCCAATCGCAGGTTTCCTCCATCAAGGCCATTTGCCGCATCACGTTCCACTGGCTAATCATCCTACCTATCAGAGAGCTTCAAGGTATTAGCTGTTTTCAGCATCATTTAACGGCCACATTCCTTAGAATATACCTCCTGTTTTTCCCTGGAGTATAGGATGTTATAGCGAAACCTTTATCGGTTTTACAGTATTATTTCTGCAGGTGTGGCATAGCTAGATAAACGTAAGACAGACCACCTGCCGACTTCCCAGCCCTTACGTTAATTGGCATGTATAGCAACCTCAGTACAAATATTGTGTTTCCAGGCCACTGCAGCACATCACTTGCTCTGAACGTTCCCAGGAGCTGTCCAGATTGAGTGAGTCTCTATGCATATTGACCAAGACGGATGCAGCGATCTATTAAGGGATGCCGCAGGAAGGTTACCCGAATGATTGAAGGTTAAATACCCAGAAAGAGAGGGTTATCTGCTAGCCTAGGGTGTCGGCTAAATTATGTGACGAGTCGGGCAAACTGATTAGCCGAAATGGCAGAATGGCCAATGGCTTGTTTGATAATGGGGATTTCCCCCCCCAGCCCCTCCCACCCTCCTCACCCCCCTCACTCCCCTCGTTTCTCAGCCAGCTTCTGACAGTCCACTGAGCTGTCAGGGTTGGGAAAATGTGTCACCGTGCTCGTGTTCACTGCTGTGGTATCAGCTGACGGTTCCGTACTCCAGCGGGCCCCTGACTCATTTCCTCGCACCTTTCGAATCACCGTAATGACCGCTCTGCTGAATCTCCCGGCACTGACTCCAAACAATGGCTCAAATCCTTGGAGCAATGGGCGGGGAAAACAAGACTGATCGCCGTGGAAACGCTCCATGAACTTGAGGAAGCCCCTATAGATAGCCAAATCCAGTTTCCAGCAGCAGAGCACATATATTTATAGACTCATTTTTTGTGGCATACATATCAAATGCCAGATATCTTCATTATTGTTTATTATTAATGGCTTAATTACTCAGCCCGGTTCTTGTGGAGAATGTTCTTCCTGAGTTAGGCAGATTTATCTCCAGTTTCTGTTCTCCATAGTGCTACAATTAGGTGAAATGGAGTTTCTAAATTGCACCGAGTGGGTAACTGTGGTTGTGTATCCTGTGCCGCTCTTGCATCCCATCCAGAGTGGTCCCCTACATTTTTTGCCTTGTGCTTCATGTGATAAGCTCCAGGCTCACCGTGACCCTACAGTGGATATGTTGATACGGAAGATGGAAGGGGGGGTAAAATGGTATCAGCTGGTCCAATTACCGGACAGCTGAGAGTTTTTCAAAAATGAGACCCTCTGCTGAATAAGTGATATGGAAATTGGATGGATGTATGGATGGATGGATGTATGATTACAGATGGTGCCATATGCTGAAGGTCTGCCTGATGTAAGGTCAGTCAGGGAGTCAGTTGGGAGGATCTACCCAAATATAGGTTCTCAGGCAATGTTTGGGTCATGGTGTACAGTGTGTAGCGTGTTTGTATCAAAAGATGATCAGTTATTCAGATGTAAAACATGAAGCGAGATCAAGGAGTTCGTTAAACAGAGAAAGTTGTGCCACCACAGGTAATAATCAAAGACAATCAAATAATCAGACTTCCTACCTGAAGCAGAAGTGCACTGAAGTGCAGATTCATTGAGTTTTAAACCCTCTTGTATCACTCTAATTTCCGATGCCTATGTCTTTGAAATGCCCACGTTTGAGAGGGACCCTTTGAATTTAAGTCCCGTTTGGAAGCAGCATAAGGATGTGTGGATATAAGGAAACAGGCATCTTACTGAACTGTACTGCAGACTGGAGGCTCTCTTTGCAGCGCCTGCAGTCAGAAACTCAATAAGATGCTTATTCTGGAAATGGCACCTTTTCTGACAGCTTGGAAACGTTCTACCGCTCTCTGAACTCCCAGGAAACACCTGGACACGGCTCTGGACGTCAAACCATGAAGACAAAGCTTTTAAGATAAGAAAGGTCTTAGTAACAAGATGTCATTCTTTATATGTAAAAGTCTGCAGTGATACATCTTTGTTATAGCTAATAATAACTACTGGATATCTTTGTCGAATCTGAAATGAATGATCACTTCTAATTTTTTTTAGTACAGTGGTAGACAACTAATCAATTTGAAAACTAATTATACAATTCTGATATTGGCATGGTGGTGCAATGGTTAGTACTGTTGCCTCCCACCTCTGGGACTGGGGTTCAAGTCCCCGCCCAGGTTCCATGTGTGTGGTGATTGGATGTTCTCCCTATGGGGTTCCCTTTAGGTGCTCTGGTTTCCCCCCACAGTCCAAAAACGTTGGAGCTTCCAAATTGCCCATAGGTGTGAGTGTGCTCTGTGATGGGCTGCCCCCCCTTCCTGGGGTATTCCCCACATCGTGGCTTATGGGATGGGCTCCGGAAGACCTTTGTTCTGATATCCCATCTAGGGTCTCTCCAACTTGTCCCCTGTGCTTCCAGGACCCTGGACTGGAATAACATTTGTGGGAGATGTTGGGAAAAGTAAAAAAATTAAATAAAATCTATTTGCTCCTGTGGTTGGACATATTCTAATTGGAGGTAAGGAGATATTGTTTTTATTTCTTACTGAACTGTATTTGGAAATGTCTCGACAGAGGTGAAATTATTTTTTTTTTGCTGTTATAGATTCAGTCCTTTTTATCATTTTGTAGTGTAGAATGAACAACAATGGCATGGGCGATTTTAAAAGTACACAGTAGACACTATATTTATTAGACAATGTTTGTGACAACAACTGTCATAGCAAACTTAATGGTGCTATAGTCTTGTTGTGGATTTTAAGAAATTAGATGATGTCTCTTTTTTTCCAGAGGTTTCATTCACTTTCTCTGCTGGAAGGGTCGGGCGATGACTCCTGCCCTTTTTCCAATTCCTAGTCATTGCTTTATTCGTTGTCAGAGACAGTGGACACAGAAACAGTAATACTGTCGTTTCTACTGCTGCAAAAATTACGTGCGCGGACAGTAATTTACAGACTTTTACCTCAAAAATATAAAGCACACTATGATCACATATTTTCACTTCCTTTTTCCGTAAAGGGTCACTATACAGTATTACATTTTTATTGTCGAAGTCAGGGTTATACTGCAGACATTCGTAGCATGATTTACTTTAAATGATGTTTATGGTTCCGGTCTTTGGGGCTTCAGAATTGCCAGTTACTGACAGAAAATAAGTCCGGCTGTCAAGGCTGGCTGCCTGGGCAGTTAAAAATTTCAGAGTAACTGTGTCGTGCTTAGTAGGCGAGGGGTTACAACCAATGCCGAACACCTTTCATGTCCCCCTGACCCTCCTGTCGTCTCCGTAGCGTGGTCCTAATGAGCCTCGTCTGTCTTACCTCTCGTTCCTAACCCTCATGTTAATCACTCCAGGCTGCCTCTCTTTAGCTCCCTCACTAGTCATGTATTCAAGTGCTTCCCAGCCCTGTGTCCCCCAGTGCAAACGTCGACGTCAAACCCTCTTTCTGCCTGTGCTGCCCCTAGGTCCCAGCCCTCTCGTTTTGACCCCCTGCGATCCAGAGTATCCAGTCTTTTTTCCTTTTGTTCAATAAAACACTGAACATCCAGTACAATACAATATAATTTTATTTGTATCGCGCATTTTCACAACATACCATTATCTCAAGGTGCTTTACATTATCGCTGCCAAAGCGAATATGAATTTTGCTGGATGTTCACCTTTGTTACGGATGAATCGTCCTTGAGTAATCAGAAATTCTACAGGTATTCTGAGTGGAACCAGTTTTTGTTAATATGCAGAACTTTAGTCAGTTATTTTCGGCATAATCTTGTAAATTTGTTGGAGGTGCCCCTGAG
>JAODKN010000079.1:15864337-15875484 GCA_026774425.1 Petrocephalus zakoni
TATGAAGATAGCTGTATGTCAGGGTCTGTCTGACCCTGGTCCCAAATGAATACTGCTCTTTTGCCTCATACGAATACCAGTGGCCTGGGACGGTGAACTCCATCCATCACTCTTCAGCTTCGGTGAAAGCTGAGGTGCAAGTACACTGAAGTTGCCCCCCCCCACCCCCCCACCTTGCCACCGCTACACGTGCTCCTATAGAAAGGCAGCCAGATGAAGGCGTCGGTTGTGGTTGCAACCCGTGGACACACGCTGGTCACAGTTTTGCATGCATTGCATTAAACATACATGTTCTGTTGCAATGGTGAGGCATCTCCAGTGAAGGGAATATCTAGACAATGGTACATCACTTTGTGGTTCTTGTCATTTTGCTGGATTACTGTCAAATATTCAACTTTCATTTACTGTCAAACATTCAACACACATTTTGTTTTAACGATGACAACAATCTTTAAATTGCACCCTCGGTGAAATAGACCAGTCAGAAGTTTATACTGGGTTTTTCTTTAACATAACCAGTCAAGCCGTCATTATTTGTGGATAAAACTCGTTACCCTTGTTGCTGTCCGGTAAACTTATGTCTCTCAGCAAAAGAGATGTCATTCATTACCGAACTCCTCTACGTCCTGCGTCGATGCACCACACAATCTCAGATTTCCTAAAACTAATGTAAAATGAAAAAGAAAAGAAAATGAAAAAATGTGTAAAGGTCTATGGTTGTCTGGTTTTTCAGTGAAGCATTTTGCAGTGTTGAATTGGAGCTCACCTATTATGTAGAAATGTATTAATTATGACTTGAAAGTACAGCAGAGCTTGGTGTCCACAGTTCACTGTGAATTTTGATTCCTTTGACAGAAACTTTTATTCAGTGGGCCTTACAGGAGTCCAAAGAAGAGGGATAAAACCTGAAATTAGCACTTCCTTGGTTATGCACTCTGCCAGTTCCAGGGCTGTTTTGTTGATCACGCTTCAGAGATTTTGCCACATCTGGCCCGTCCTTAATGGTTGAATGGCTCACCTGAGAAATTGAATTATAAATGCTATGTAACGACGGACCCTTGTTTGCATTGTTCAAGGCACCAAGAGGACGTTATTTGCCAACCTTGTTTGGTGCAAGCTTTTACTCCAATTATCTTGTGTGTGATAATGATTTTGTGCGACCATTTTTTTCCCCACTAAAGCGAGGCCTACAATATCAGCTCCCAAGCTGACCCCTGAAGCGCCTTTCCACCTTTGTCTCCAGCTGCCACAGGAGGGGAGATCCTGGTATCAGACGAGGACATGTTTGCTGTTTTGTAATTCAAACATTTTCCCCTTCGCCACCAAGCTGATGAAGCCATGTGTAATGCGAGCACCCACGCAAGATAAATATTTATATTTAAAGAAGGTTTATACACGCACACCTAGCACATTACTGTTTCAAAATTAATGAGGTTCCACACCTTGCCATAGTTTAAACTGTTTATTGAACTAAATTCATTTTGTAGCTTCAGCGCATCCTTGAAAATAATACACTCTATTCTTTCTCCCCACTTCATCTCTTTTTTTTATTAACATTTAGCCGTTAATGCTCAGCCCTTTGCTTTATTCATCCCCACATCTCCGTTTCTTTGAGAGCAAAGGATGGACTCCTGCCATCTCCTTCGCTCATTAGGAGCTTTGATCTGGAAGATTGGGGCCTGTTCTCAGTTCAATAAACTTAAACTCTGAAGTGGACAATTACATTAAGATTGCTGTACCAGGCACAGTAGTACGTCAAACTTGAAACGGCGCTTGTCTGTATACTAGAAGAATAAAAACTTCTTTTCTTTTAAAATGGGTTAAAATGAACAATAAAACATTAAAATACGTACTAGGTGAACATTGACTTTTAAGATTGCAAAGTGACTTTTATATTGAATTAAAGGTGCATTTATGTCAATGGAAATTACTACGTCTATTTATTATGCTTCACCCTGTGCTTCCTGTTTTAGTTTCTTGTCTTTTGTGGTCAGCCCCCAGTTTCCACCAAGGCATCTTAGTTGGAATTAGTGGCTCTTAGAGATTTTGTTCTCTCTGTGATGGAGTTTCTGCTTTTTAGGACACATTCGATGAGCTGATGAATTCTGACCTCCATGTCTTTTGTCTGGCTTGATCCCTGCATTTTGCTATACCTCAGTGATCCACAGGTATTTTATTAAGCACCCCATTCCTCATGCCTGATGCTTTGACTAATCTCATGCCATTCAGACCTGCACTATTTCAGTGCCCCCTAGTGAGTAGACATTCATTTTCTCAATTAGCTAAGATTCAGCTTAGCCAATTAGCCAGATTCTGCTTATCTTTCAGAGGAGTATGAGGCAGTGTGTATGTAGTCCATAGGCTTTTTTTCCCAGAAACAAGCAAAACTGAGTACAAGTATCTCATTAACCTCATTCTGAATCTTTGTATTCTTTGCAGAAGTTCATCCAACGCTTTCTCTCCCAGTAGACTCACAGTGGCTCATGTTCAGCTTCCAGCTTGAATGATGAGACTGTTAAACCTCACATCTGCCCAAGTTGTTGCCACTGATGCATGTATCACATACCGATGTTTTCCTGTACCCAGTCTGAACAAGGATGCAATGGCAGAGATTTTGAACTGTTTGCTTGGGTCTTGCAGGGTGTGGATTGCTATGGATACTCTTGTCTTCAACGACTAAATGGTGGCTGCTGCTTGGCTCCCCAGTATCAGTGATTCTTCTTGGACAAGTAACCAGCACCCAGTTTTCCTCAGCTAGGTTGGAGATAAATTCATTTTTTGACATCAAATGAGGCCAGTCTTTTTCTCAGTGATCCATTGTGCCCCTGGATCAGTTAAGAATGAGGGGAACCAAGTGTAGACAACACATACAGAAAACATCAGCTGGACGTTAGTCTCCTTGTGTCTTTATTTGGCCTCCAGCACTCCATGGTCAGGAATAGGAGCATCTAAGAGGGTTTCTTGGGGATCCATATGGCTCACCATACCACTGTCCAAGCCATCAGTCACCTCTATCGCCATCCTATATTGGGAGTGTTCTAGGGCTGATGAAAATCCAAATAGCCGCCAGTTGAAATAGTACTGGCCCAAAAGGTTGATAGATGTGGTGTACTTTGCAGCCTCTTCTGTTAATGATATCTGTCACAAGCTAATGATGGCATCCAGCTTGCTAAATATCCATGTGCCTGCCAGCAAGCCAAGAGTGTGCTCAACTGAAGCTAAGATATAGTTTACATTCTGCAAAGCTCTGTTCATCTTGATCCACACATATGCACATGTTTACTTTGTAAGCATCCCCACCATCCCTGAGCACTAATCTGTGAGCTCCTCTATTCTGCTAATGACAGCCATCTGCTCAAGCTGTTCTTTCACCCTCCCTATTAGCGATAGAGGAAGGCCATACTGTATGTCATTTGGCTTAAACATAACAGCATAAGGCCGCCATACTAAACCTAAGCTACTGCAGAACACTGGGTAAGTCGTCTCCATAGTGATGCTGTGAGCTCCAGAAGACAGCTGGAGTTTGGCAATGGATGACCTGCCCGACAGCATTGCGTGTAGATTTCTCAATGGAACAGTTCATAAGGGCATATGGTGAACTCAGGGCGGCCTCAATTTCTCATTCTACTATCTCTCAAAATATTTAAAATCCAGGACAATTCAGGTCTTGCTACTGACAGCTGGCCACAGCAGACAAACATCCATCCCATCACTCTTTTGAAATAAGTGAAGCTCCATAGCTTGTCACTTAACATGCTTGATTAATGAGCTTTGCTGAGCCCTCTGTACTCTATGGTCACAGCTTTACACCTTGTTTTTACCCACTGGGGTTACAATTGCAGTTTATTTGGTTCACAAACACTTTTATCCAAGCATTTGGGGGTTAAGGGCCTTGCTCAAGGGCCCAGTGGTGAGTTCCCCTTGCTGACCCTGGGATTCGAACCAGCGATCTTCCGATCACAGGCATAATGCCAACATAATTTATAATTGACGATCTTGGGCACAACTTTATACTGACCACAGATAGATAAATATACCTCTAAGTAAATATAAGCAGGGAAATCTCCACCCAGCATGTGATCAATGAGTAAGTGTCAAGGTTGCAGAGGCAGGCTAAAACAGGCACTGGTACATTTATAAATGGATGGATAGATAGATCATATGCATGGTCTCTCGCAGTCTGCTGATTTCCATGTCGCAGGAAAGTCCTTTCAGTAACATCAGGTCCTGTTCAGATAACACTATAATAAAGTTAAAATTTATATACAGTACACCAGTGCTTTCTGAGCTGAATTATTAGGCCCATTCAGCTATCAAGTGTTACATTGAGCTTTGTCTTTAGTCATGTCCTTGGTGGCTTACGAATAATGAGAGAGCTGTGTGATTTAAAACATAATATATGGGGTGAATGAAGCAACACATATTCTAGATTTGTGGGGTTACACTCTTTTCCATTAAGGAACTTTTTAGACACACGGCCAAGAATGAATAACAGCCACGCTTCAAACTGAAGTGTATTCAGATTCTGAAATACAAACAAATTAAAGTTTAATTTGTCAGTTTTCAACAAGGCATGGTTGACAAGCCAGCAAATATTACAGACATGCTTTGAATAGCTTGACTGAATTCCAATCTGCTGTTGTCACAGAGGACCAGGATACACAGGAGTTTGCCCATATGAATAAAATTAGACTTTTTCTGCTCCTCAAGGGAGAAACTGAGGAAATCACAACCTTTCTTATGTCATAAGAAGTATGTATTACTCTCTAAAAGCCTATTAGTGAGATTATTGGCTGCGTTCATTCACCAAAGAACTAATACACTGGTGTGAACAGGTGAACTTCTAACGTTTACATACTGGAAACCAATAAGGAATATATAATAACTGAGGGAAGAGTTGCTGAAATTTAAGAAATGAATTATATATCATTGCTGCTTGATGAAAACTACATAAATCAACTTTTTTGCCAGTTGTGACTTTTTACTTTAGATGGAGTGCATCCATTCTCCTCTGCCTTTTGATAGCATCTTACATCTAATTGACCAATAAAAGGGAGTTTTATGAAGTCATTTATTTAACTAGTATTTATGTTTGTACTAGTTAACATTTGTATTTATGATGGTGGCTTGTACTGATTACTTTATATTGCTAATTTTAACGACATAACATTGAAGGCTAGATATCATTTGCTTATAACAATCCACGTGAGTACATTTAAAACATTAAACTGTTCACTGACGGCTGCGTACAGAGTTTTTATATGTGTTGCAAGGCATGTCTCATTTCATTGTTTTAGGTAAATTTTTTTAACCAGTTTCCGAGAGAATGTTTGTCGCTCTCCTGAAATAATGGAATTTTGGAGATAGGTGGTTTTCATCGGACAGCAATAATGTGTAAAGCAACGACTGTGACAGCCGTGTGGGGAAGAGTGGTCTATGAGATGTATGAGAAGCAACTGAGGTAGAACAATGGTGAGGAGCAAAATGAAGCAGATCTTTACGCTGCCTTTGAGGTTTAACAGGAGGCATAGGTTGTGGTTAGGTATGGTTGGAGGACTGGAGAAGGATGGAGCAGTCCTGGTAGAGGAGATCCCAAGGAGATGAGTTACTTGGGGTGCAATGAATCCTGGGATTGGTCTCATTCAGTGAGGATCCAACCGACATACCCTTGATATTTAGGGCGGGTCAAGAACGACATCTGAGGATTTTTACTGTCCTCTGAACTTCTGTTCTTGAGTATCGTAACTGGTCTTCAGCAATGGAAGATGAAGTAAAACTGGTACACATGGCTGAATGCCATCATTATGGTCAAGTACACATATTGAGAAACACCCAGTGTCTCTTGCTACTGCACAACATGATGCCATCATCTAGGCAAACTACAACTGCGACAAAAAGGTGGGTCAAATATTGTGGAATTCTTTCGACAGTTTAACAAGATCAACAACTGCCTACCTCCACAATGGATGCAAAATGGCTAGGGATCTCAGGGAATGGCTGAGACCAGTGAAAAGCCAGCTTGGTGACAAGTATCTCATTAACCTCATTCTGAGTTCTTGGATCTTTGGCAGAACTTCAAAGCCTTCTCTCCCAATAGAGTCGCCAGTGACTTGTGATCGGTTTCCAGCTTCGACCTGTACTGTTTAAGATTTGAGGTCTATCTGACTGAGATTTGTCATCCTGTCCAAATCTTGGATGGATCTAGTCTTTTCAGTATCTGCCTTCTGATGCGATTGTATGACCCAGGAACCTGAATTCATGTCACTGTTAAAGTATTTATATGCAGAGATTCTATCAAGTCTGCCTTGTGTGACAGTTTTTTTTATGTTAGAGGGTGATCTGTCCCTTGTGGAGTCTGTTGGCATAATACTCATCCTTCCTGCAGATTTTTAACTGGTTTTGTCTGATCTTGCTTTGGCTGTAGCCACAGGTATCGTTAACAAGTCCACTGGCAGCTTCTGGTCAAACGTCCATATCCACATGGATAGAAAGTGACCCTGGATCTCAGGGGATGGGCTGAGACCAGGGAGATGCCAGTTTGCTGGCAGGCCACCCGGGGGGCAGAGGAAATAAGTCATGCCGCGGTGACTTCCAGCACCCCATGAAAAAACTCTCGGGAGAGGTGCATGAGGGGGCAACTGCACTGGACGACCCGTCTAACGGGAACGTTAATTTACTGAGACCCTCCTCTTTTATCGTTACACTGTTGTCATGGATCACAGAGTTGCACCCTGCTGCCTCGTCTCCAGGTCGAAAAGTACACAAGGGTTCCCCGTCATCCCTCAGCCCATAAATGCACTTTATAGCACTTGTCACCACGACGGGACCTCAACGGGGACACCCTTGACCATAAATATATGAGAGAAGTCTTGGCCTAAATTGATAGGGGGCAGCCCTGTTAACCATTTCTAATGAATCCCAGGGCTCTGACTTGCACTTACTACTCCTTACAAGACGTGACCTGGCACTCAACATTACTTGCGCAGTTCAAAAAAACGTCCCAGTCTGCCAGCCATTGTGACTGATATTGATACAGTATATTACAGATTTCATTTTCCAGGGATTAGCCCCGGGGCTCTATTTAGCAACATATACCACAGAGAATAACATAAATCCACCAAGATCCAGTGTAAGGAGCCAGGAATACCACACAGGCTAATCCACGGCACAAGCCCACTAGCTGCTCTAGTCCAATGCAGCAATGAACCACTCAGTGAAAAAAAGTTGATCTTTCACGCAAAGTAAATCTCATCCCAAGCGGAAAAACATCCCGCCACACGACAGCTTGGAAGAGCTCAAACAGGCTACTTTCTTCCGTATGAAAATGTGTAATTACGGTGGAAGATGCAGTGTGCCGGGACCAACACTGCTTGCTGGATTTCAGGCGACGGGGATCAATCAGCCCCCACTGGCCAAATGAAGATTAGCTGGCACATTTGATGTGGGCCCCACGGCTGCGCCTCCCCTCTGCTGAATAAATTATGTTATCAGCAGTGAGCCCTTTGCAGGCACGCCCCAGTTTCAATGAGAAGCATGCGGTTCGCAGTGGGTAAAAACTAGTAAGGAATAGCATGAACACACCGATAGCATGATACTTTTAAGAAAGCCATACAAGTAGCTAGCTCTTGTGTGACTCTTGATGTGGTAGTGGTGATCGGTCAGGGACCTAATTAACGAGCCTGCCCCATTTGGCTGGGAGGTAGTTCGATGATTTTTTTGTGACTCTCCAGTTGGACAGTTTCCCAAATTCTTAACTAGATTTTAACTTGAGTGCTGGTTATGTTGTGTAAATCGGCGATAGCATTTAGAATTTTTACCACCACTCTGATCAGTGGACCAAATGTAGTTCACAATAGTTATCAGTAATAGTTAGTCCAAGAATTTCCACCTAGGATCTAAAAAAAATCATCTTAATCTTAAATTCAGAACCAGAGTAAATTCAAAACAATTTATATAATATTTACACAATACGCTTAACTCTGCCTTATTTCCAACCGATATCGAGGTCATACCTTAATCCTTCTTCTGCCAAGGAGATATTTGTACATATATTACATTTATATTACATAAATATATTACATTTGGAATGTATTATTTAAATCATATTATCATCACAGCTTATTTTTGGTCTCTGCCACAAATCACTGTAGGTTCAGAAATATATATGTACTTGGTAATGTACCTCAAACTCTGAGCAGGTATTCAGTTACTAAGCGGCAGTTACTAGCTGCTTGTACACCAATCAAAGCACTGTCAGTCATGCTGGCATCGATAAAAGGGAAAAAACGCAAAGGAGATGTGTTTCCCCATTCTGACAAGATACATTTCCGGAACTGTCCAAACATAAAGATGAAGAAATGGGATCAGAATATGTCAAGGCAGTGAGTCTCGTCAGGTGTGGGGGACGCGCAGAAATGGGAGAGTATGGTTCTCAACGAAAGAAGCCCGTGAGTTAGTCGGATCAGGCCACATCAGGCCTTCCCTCTCACGGGGACGTGATTTCAACTGTAACATTTTGTCTACAGCTCCCCAAAACTTTCTATGAGAACTTTCTAGACTTGGCAAAGCTGTGGAGCAATGGCAGCAGTCAGCACTGCCAAGAAACATCAAGGCAGTATATAAATTCCCATAATTCTTTGGTGTCAGTGTCCCGTGAAGAGGGTGATGGCAATGTCAAAGACTCAAACTGTGGTCTCACACTCTAAGGCAGTAATTTTCATAGTCCCTCAGATGATGACATGGCCCCCTCCTTGCAAAGTCAGCACACACCCTCTCAGTGATGTCCAACCGTTGGTGAAGGCTACAATGCGGGTCGTATTCAGGCGGACCTACTATTGGACTGACTTCAAGTCTGTAGATTTGATACATGTTGGTTCCCACTTTCAACCCCAAAACAGTGACATGCTGGGGACTGTCCCCAATCTGAGACAGTATTACTTAAGGCCCTGTATTGGAAAAAAAGGCATGCAGCATTTGTAACACTGAGAGACGAATCTAGACAAAGAAAAATTCAAAGACTCAGAAAGAGTCATCTAGACGAAAAGGTCAGAAGACTGAGAAACTGTGCTCATTACAAAAAAATTAGAGCTTGTTCATCTGGATTAATGTCATGTAATTAGCCAAGGGAGCGCATGCATAATGTACAAATTAAGGCAATTACATTTCAGGCGTATCTAAATGTGGAAAACCAATGCCACAACTTTATGAACAGACTCTGTGGGTGGCACTGTCTTGTCATACCAGGGTTTTGGTTTTTTAATATAGATCATATAATTTTTTTTATATATCATATAAAATATAAAATATAGCCATCCTTCTTGGGTTGTTGAGGGGCTTGGAGGCTATCCCAGGTTGCAAAGGGCACCTGGCTGGGGACACCCTGGGTAGGAAAATTGAAACACTACTGCTTTATCATTTATTTCGATGTTTTCTTGCTGTTCTCAATAACCTGGTGAGTTGGATGTTTGGGAGACCAGTAATCATGGTGACTGGGAGGCAGAGGCTCACAGCAGAGGCCAAATCATCCAAATGAGGGACACCAGTGCGGAAAAAAATGTTCCCACAAGGTCAAAATGACAGGTTTTTATCACATTTTGGGAACATTTAGTCCCCACAATGTAAAAAAAATACTGGCTACTGTAGATTAGTTGTTTGTACTGAATCTTTCTTCTGTCCCCTTCTGGAAGCTTCCAGCAATGCTCTGCAGAGGTGTCAATTTCAGGTCCAAAATCCAGAATCCCTGGATTGAGCATAAAGAGTCAAAGTCACAGAGTGTACAGCTAGTTGGTTGAAACAAAATCCTGGTTAGACATTAAACAGTCAATGGAAAATTTGTGTTATGGAATGAAAAAGAGGACCCACCAGATTCCGATCTCCGTTGAGGAGCACCCTTCTCTTTGGGGTGGGCGACTTCTGATTGCTTACTGACTGGAAGGAGGCAGTACAGAACAAAGAGTCGAGGATAGAAGCCAGGAAAGGAAGGATCACAGCAAGTCAGCAGACATCTCCGTCACTGTAAATAAGACATTTGGATCTGATATCAATTGCAGTGTTTTAGCTGACAGCCTTGAAGCTAATGAACAGGTTTTTCAATGTATCCTGATGATGTCAAACCCAGTGATGCAGATCTTTTTCTTTTGTCCTGGTGGACACTTTCCAAAATGTCCCCTGAAATCCAGGGGGACTTTTTTTTATCAGAATTGTAAAGGTTTTTGAGATCCTTCTTGTCGGGGCACCTAGCGACACTCCAAATAACATTTTTCGGGGCCCTAACCGTGCATTGAGCTCAGTGCCGCTGATGAGAAAAAGCACTATGTAGATGAACTTTTAAAGTGTCACTCATGAGTAATTTTCATCATTAGGTTGGAGGTAAGGAGAGCTAGGGCGTGCATTAAACGGCGCATATACCCACTTCAATATCCAGCGTCATGAGGAGACGCAGTCATCTCGATGAAAGCTTTTTAAATGGAAAAGGTTTTGCCCGGTTTCCGGAACACTCTGGGGAAAGGGGAAAGCATCTCGCAGCAGACACAGGTCCAGAGATGAGGCCATGTCAGAAAGCTAGCCCTCCTCCCCTGCCTGAATCACAGGTGGCTCTCAAGCCGGCCCCAGAAGACTTGGCGTCATGCTTTTAGCGATGGCAAGGAAACTGGTGAGCTTGCCACCTTCACCCTCCCACCCCGATAAAATGATTTTTCTGTATTTTTTTTGCCCTGATGTAGGAGTGGGGAGGGGAAAAAATCCATCTGTACTCCTGTTCCTACAGCTGCCTACCCTTTTGTTCTGAAAACCCAGAGCGTCGCTCTCGAGCAATTCTGGCTCCTCATGTATCCACTGAAATGGCGCACTAGAGACGTTTCCTGAGATGCTCTCTAGTACCACCCGCAGATGGTACAGGCGCTCGAGATAAATATATATTTGTATATATACACATGGAGTGGTGGCCTAATGGTTAGGGAAGTGCACCTGATGATCGAAATGTTGCTGGTTCGATTTCCCGACCAGCAAGGTACTAAATCCAAGGTACTACCCTGGGTGCTGAATTAGCTGCCAACTGCTATGTTACATATAGGTTAAATGTAGAGGACACAGTTTGTTGTTGTGCATTGTGTCAACAATAACAATTAATCACTTCATATGGGCATTAC
>JAODKN010000079.1:15919702-15933618 GCA_026774425.1 Petrocephalus zakoni
CCCCCCCCCCCCCCCCCCCCCCCCCCCCCCCCCGGCGCGCCATAACGACGGGCACCAGCCCGGGGCGGGAGGGGGAATTATATTGGCTGACGTCCCAAATAAAAAGAGGAAAAAAACTGCATTTTTTTCTGGTGGCCCAATTCAGATTCCTTCAAGCTGACCGGCGATAGCAGACATTACCTCTTTACACTACGCATAGGTCATTTGGAAGTTTACTGGTCAAGGACACGTATCCGCAAGGCAAAGTTTCCTTTCCAGGTTCCAAGAGGAACCTCCCTGTTTTACTAGTTATTACGATTACCCACTTAACGTGACTCACCCCAGAAGAATAAACAGTTAATACGTATTAGTATTTTTGGATAAAAGGCTCTGATAAGCAACTAAGTGTACTTGCTAAATGCAAAGCCTTTCAACAGCGGACGCTGTAACAACGGATTAATGCTTATGCAAAGTGGTACAGGATAAAGACCACTACGGGATTCGTCTGCCTCATCTTCCAGAGTTTTATTCCAGTTATTGTTACTAAGAACCACCATGTCAGATTTAAACAAAACTTTAAATCATTTTCAGATATAGAGGGCTGGGCGGATGGACTCCAGACGCGCACAGCATGCTGTTCAGAGCGCGTCTACGGATCCTGCCACCAGGTGGCGGTATTTATCCTTTCAGCTTTTTTCGAGCTTTGGTGGGGCGGCCCAGCTTACACACAATGGATGGCATGATTGACGTGGACCCCTACAGGACCATCATCCCCTTCTCTGGCACCCCTCGTAATACTCACACCACCTACATGACGGCCATTCAAGGAAACCCTGTTTGTGCAGCTGCACCATTTAGACCACGCCACTCATGGTTTCGATTGACGAAAAAAAGAAATGCCGAATGCTCCTTTATTTTTTATTTATTGTCCTGTTTTCCCATGTATATTTATTCAAAGCCGCTTACTCAGATTTCTTTATGATTAAACGTCATTTATGATTTATGCCAGGGAGCTGTGCTCATACTGTATTGGATAAGAAACTTAACTTGCCAGCGGAGGATCGCTGGTTTAAATTCTAGGAGTGACCCTGTTTTTTAACCAATTAGACTTCTGTATCGACCATAGTAAACATTACCCTACATGTAGATTTGCGTGTAGTAGACAATGCTAAAATCGAGCTGCTTTTTAAATAGGGTAAATAAGAATGTTTGGGCTTATCTAATCCATTCCCTACCCTGTCTTATTAGGCTGCAGAGTGTTTTAGTTTATACCCCATATTTTGGCCAATTATGAAACGCCAGATATTTTAGAGGGCAAATTAAGTTTTATGTTAAAGTTACTGACAATACCAGAGTCACCGGCTAAACCTGATAGTCGTTAAACAGTCAAACAATCAAACAGGCGAAATGACAAACGGTCAGTGTCAGTAACATCACGCCGTCATATTTTCGTAATATCCCGTTACCCCCACCAGCACCACACCCATCACTACCACCAGCACCACCGGAAAGGGATTCAAACCACGCAAAATTAGACCAATGCATCCATAAAATCCCTACTCAAATTCATTCTGCTCGCATTATGAGGGAATTTTGGATGAAAACCACGAGTCCGTGCCTGTGCTCAGCTCCTGGTCCAGCCAGTGCCCCAGATGCCGGACACCATATTCTCACTTTCGCTGTGTAACTGTACATAAGTGCGCCCTGTTGTTTGGGTGCATTTAAACCCTTAATTGGTGTATTAATTGCCGTGTTTATAAACCTAGTCCGAATTTCTACAAAGATGCTAATGCATATATACGTGGTATTCCAAACTCTGCAAAATATTTACAAAGTAACTTTAAGGTTACACATTTGCCTTTAGAGCGTACAAAGCGTTATTTGCTTTGCATTTCCTGCAGCCGCTTAATAAAGCTAATAAATCAATTGTGACGCATAATAATTTTCCCGAAAGATTAATAGGACCAATTTTCTGTGAGGCAGTATGACTCACCACTATAGACCGTGGCACAAATTACGTACATTTGCTGTTATGCAACACAGCACTGCGTTTAGTTCCTTAAAACAACTGCGATAGATCTTAGTGATGCATAATTAAAAACACAAACAGCAGCCAGTAATGAGATAACGGCCTCTCTTTGTAAGGAATCGTGATTGTGTGGCTCTGAGATGTGTTAACCATGTAATTACAACACACTGTAGCCCAGGGGCTGCTGATTTAAGCTCTGATCATCGTAATCTTTAAATGGCCACAATGCATAGGATCTCTGATAGGCGCCATAAACCTTTTGACATATAGATTCGCATATTTTATGTTACACTTTATTCATATGTGCCACTGTTACGAAGCAAATTAAGACTATAAAAGGAGCAGGTCAAATGACAACAAACAACTTGTGATTTTCCACATACAAAGACATAGATATTGATTGAAATGGTTGGGCTTCTTATAAATAGTCAGAAAAAAGTACAAATGCTAGAAGGGGATTCAGAGATGGCGTTTGCGTTCATGTCTGAGGCATACATAAAGACGAACAGGAGTAATAAAGAACGTGGCTTGTAAGTCACGTGTTCACCGTATCGTAACAAATATAAACCAATTTCAATATTTTTCATCTTAATAGGAGTTGTATGATTTGACAATGTCTATGGCATTTTACTAACCTCAAGTCACTAAGGCGAAACAAACAAGATCGTAGTCGGACTTACCCAAGATGCGTGCTACCTTATAGGTGACTATTACTAAAGGTTAACTACATGCAGCTTGGTCAGGATCAACCTTAGTATCTCATGATTACATAAAACAGAGTTATAAAATGAAAAAAAAAAAAAGTTAGAGAATTTCGTGGATGGTTGATAAATTTATTTCGAAGCGCAACAGCTCTGGAGGGTCCAAAGAAATGTTTGCAATATCAGACATGTTGGGGTTTTTGTCTTGCTATCAAGAGCTTTAGGCTGGAAGTTGTCCAAAGGGTAAAAACACGACACCGCCTTAACCATGACTTGTTATGGCTACTTTATAGCTTTGAGATGCAGTACACTACTAGTCACGGAATTGGCAGATCTTACTTTTTCCAAAATAAGTGACTGGTTAAGAACTCCACACGGTCGTGCTTTTTATTTAGTATTTTATTTTTATGTCTTCACCGAGACCAAGAAAAACAGAAAGATTTCCTTAATGGCCATCAATGCTCTAATTGCTCCCTTTTCTCCCTGTTTGGGCGACCGGCTTTGTATAAAGTCAATGAATTGTCAGATTACGCGCAAGTCAATTTACTTCGTTTCAATGCTTCTTTATACGTCAAATCAACTAAGGAGGCAGTTGTGTACGAAATATAAAGAGGTTTGAAATGGTAAACAGCCATTTTTAGGAACTAAATGTTTTTTTTTGTTGTCATTTCATTCCTTATATATTATGATCTTCAGTTCTGAAAGGTCTTCTCCCGAATATAAAAAAGGCCCTTTATAGCGCAGTGAAGTTTTCTCACATGTGAATTTGTATTTGTCGAATCCATACTTGGCTAAAGCCACAACGTACGGTGGTACTGATTACCGAACATTTAGCTGACTTGTTCAATTCGTTTATATCGCAGGGCGTCTATTGATACTAGTGACTGCTAGTTTTCTGTACTGGTCTTATATTAGGTTAAACCTCTTCACACTTTTAAAACGTCCGTTGATCTACCGCTACCCGTAACTGGATAAGATGGATGGATGGATGGATCATGGGCGTCGCCGCCATTAAATCTGAGTGGGACGTGTCCCCCTCACATTTCATAATTGTACGTTTGGACCCCCCCACATTTAGCATAAAATATTAGCTCACCCAGCGCTGTAACCCCCCCCCCCCCCACACACACACACACACACACACACACACACACGCACATTCAAAATGCTTCTGATACCCCTGGATCTGAGGGTTTACATCCATTTATTTCAAAGTTTTGTGACGGAGCTGTATATGCTCACTGTTTAAATGCGTTGATAGATTCATGGATATAATACGGGTCAATAAAAATAAATACGATCACCTGTAAAGCCGTCTAATCAGTTCATAAGATGATATACTGTTTGCAATCTAATGTACTACTAAACACAAAATTATGTATATAGACACCTTAAATGTTAAGAAATATACGCATATTTGTATCGGTGTATGCAAAACAACACCAGGATGATTTAGGAATTAAATACACTGTTTGCGCCGATTTTTAACCTGAGTCAGACTTGTTTTGCAAACAAAAGCCGTCTTTGGGTGTGTGCTTCGCGCTACTTCAAATTATGGCCTCTGACATTTCAAAGCACTCAATGGCAACAGGAAATATTTGGGAAAAAGACACGCATGAAGGATTAGATATTGGCCGGCTATTCTCTGATGGCACACGCCAGCTCTGCCCGCGTACACCGGGACTCATCTTGCTTGTCAGAGCAGAACATGTCAGTATGGATGATAATTACTGAGCCGATAAACCCGTTTGACTGCGATCTCCGGCGAGCGCCACCCGATCACCGGTACGGTTTGTCACCGTTACACAGAAGGTCCCTGTGTCTTTCAGGCCTGACCTCAGTGAGGAATAGCCTACCATGGTACACACGTGATTCATTCCGCGCCAGCTGCAAATCTCTCTGCATAATCATACAAATACATTCATAATAAACGAACGTGTTTGTTCTTCATATTTGTCCGATACTATGTCAAGATTGAAGCACTACATACGACCATCTTACGTCGCCTGTCTTGTGCCCAACGCTTCCTGAGACTGGCGGGTCATCACACCCCCTGTACCCTGAATGGATGTGTGGATGGATGGATGGATGGATGGATAGAGAGATGGAGTTAGATATTCCAAAGGACGTTTGGATAGTTAAAGCATGTTTTTTTTTTAATTTCCATGCATACACGTAAAAACAAGGGCTTAGATTTGCTCTGGACATTGGTGGGGACCTATGACTAAATGGATTCAATTATTGGTGGGGACATTTCAATCGTCGGGGGATATTGGTGGGGACACGTCCCCTCCGTCCACCCTAAATCTACGCCCCTGCGTAAAAATCATTAACACATGCCATACGTTTGAACTGTATACACGAGTTCAATGGTATCCATCTGTGGTATGTACAGACAGACAGACAGATAGACAGATAGATAGGTAGCCTGCGTTCACTACCGAAAGAGACCTAAGAGACGTGCATAGGAACAAGTTCGCACTTGGACGTGGGTATCAGACAGGCAATTATCCAAGACGGACGGTAGATGGTGGATGGGCGTGTGCCTGTACATTTGCGCGCCTCGCGTAAGTATGCCTGACAGCTCTGTTTCCGCCCTCGACCTTAGTGTATATATCAATGAAGTTTTTCCGGTAATATTACATTACAACAGAAAACAGCAGCCTGCAAGTAACTATCTCGCTCACACCAATTTCTAGACTTATTGGAATATATTCTCATTTAAGAACCAAATTAGCTTCACAACTGTGTACGAATTGCAGGCTCGGTCAGTCCTATAGGTGGCACAGGCCGACAGAGAGGAGACGCCAGCTTGCCAGCCTGTGTCACTGTGCCTTGCGCTTTGGCGAAGGGCGCCGGCCTTGATACTCGCCTAGGGCGCCACATCGGCTAGGACAGTTACTGAGGAATTGCCATTGCTTTCCGCCTCGTGCTTTAGTAACAACGACACGAAAACATTTATGCATCAAACTGGTTAGATTACAAAAATCGGCCCACTTTAACTGGGGAGTCCTAACTGAATACGGTGACTGGGAAAACCAAAAAAAGATGAAGGATATGTCTATTTTATATCGTAATACTGTTATCTTACGCTGGCCAGCTGTATACTTTTATTATTTTTTGTTTAATATTATTTTGGAGTGTGTCAACACATGTTCGACTTGGAGGTTTACACATAAAAAAATTTTTCAAATATGTAACAAAAATTTATACAACGCCCCCCCCCCCACCCCAGAAAAACCGAACTGCCAGTGACACGGACTGACTGACCATAGTCTCTGGAAGCTTACCAGCTAACCCCACGACTCCCAATTACCTGGCCTCTGTTGTCTTCAGCGGGCTCCCTCGGACGCGCAGTGCAAATGCCAGGAATGAGTTGTAAATCCGAGAAGAGCAACAGATGTGAGCCGCCAGTAAATCACTGGGTTTCTGCTAACTTACGGCTCACAGTGATCCGACAGGGTGTATAATCCGCCCTCATTTTCCTGCAGAAGTGCCATGTTACCTAAATGCGATTTCCCACTTTATATTCGCTTCATAATAACTATTACTTAATAAGCAAGAAATCAGGGGCAATATGCAACCGGGGATTGTTTGGACTTATTTTTCCTTTTCTCTTTTATTTTTAACGAAGCACCACATTAACAATGTGTGCAATTTTGACACTAGGCCTATTAGTTTTAATGCCATAATTATTCCTGTTGTAACTGCTATTTAGCGATTCTTCCTAACACGGCACGCAAAAACGTCCAGTGTGATCGTGGGCGAATTAACCATCCAGTTATGAGAAACTCGTGTTTCGCTTGACATGGGCACCCCAATGGTTTTCAGCTTGTTGCTATAGTACCATACAACAAGAATCCCGTCACAAACTTCCCCGGCGTTTTCCCACTTAATACCCAAACTTATACCCTTATTTCCCAAACTTATTACCTACTGCAGACCGACTGCAAAAACGCAATTAATAGGCTCTAACTACTTTAATTATAAATGCAAGCAGATTATATTTTTATTATATATTAAATAAAAAGTGCCGCATAATTGAAAAACAAACGTTGTCAGCCCTATGTAGCTGTGTGCTAATGTACTACTGTGACTACGTTTGCATGCTAGTTTCTGCAGAAAGGTTTTATTTGTCATTAGGCAGTACCCAATTTCCACCGCTCGGAAAGCGCGTTCCTTTCCATTACGTCTATTACTAATCGCACCATTATCCAGAGTCAATATAGTATGCACTATGATTTGTCAAATTTGAAATGTCCACACATTTAAGAAGAAAAAAAAAACAAAACAAATGACCACCCGAAACCCGGCAAATTAAACAAACATGCCTAAAAATAATATTCGAAATGCCGGTGACATGACTGTATAGAAACACCGGTTACTCCGGTTTAAATTTATACGGTTGGTCTAGGCTATAACTTTGACCATCGTTATAATCCCGGATGTATATTTTCTGACAATGTGGCTACATTGTCAGAAAAAAAGTACCAATATGAACCTTTGAGGGAACAATTACTTGTTACTGGGGCTGTTCCTTCAAGGGTCTGCCAGTTGTACCCTAGCTGTACCCAAGTGTAATTTAAGGTACAGAAATGCCCCCTGAAAAACATTTTGTACCATTGGTGGTATATTAGTGTTATTTGTACCTATGGAAACAACGCAGTTCCATGGCTGTACCATTTTGGCTGACAGTGTGGGACCAATAAGGCGTTAGCCTTCCACTGCACATAGACTACGGAGTTACTTCAATTGTGTAAACTGTGTCACCTTGAAACGATTGCAATTATGATAGAGCCCGGGCACACGGCAGGTTATCTCAGAATCAATCAAAACATCTGCAATCAGGGCGGACAATTAAGTAATTGTGATTGTTACATGTATACGTGTGGGGCGAGCTTAAGTTCGGTAATTCTGTAAATTTGGACACACATTTTTTTAATGAGTTGTCGTTGAAATTACTGGCTTGTCGGTTTCCAAAGTTTCTGTAAAAAAAATCGAATGTCGGCAACCCTGCACCAAGTAGTTTGTCTGTAAAACTATAGGCTATTAACCATTCACATTATCAGTGAATCACTAACTTTAGTATGGGGGGTCAATATTTCTGCATTAAATAAGACCCCCCCCCCCCACCACCACCACCACCAAATTCGCGCATGCCAATGAGGACAACCTGGTGAACAGGGGATTAGTGGCGTCTGCTCTGGGTGGAGCCAGTACTTATCAGTTTACCTTAGCATTGAAACATAGCTCGAACTCCATACAATTCCTGCAGATTTGTTCGCCTTTCTGAATATTTTTTATGTTCTGTTAGAATTTGGACGCCACACAACATGAAGATAGAGTTTAACGTTTCTAGTCCATATTACAATAAATCGTCGTCGGAATACATTCAAGTCTAATTTTATGTTTTAAGGAGAAATCACCATATGACAACAATTGGCTAGTAGGCTAACACGCGGTGAATGACTTTGAGTGAGTTTTGGTGCGTAGTTGTGATAGAATTTTCCATAGCATGAAACTCCGAATACTAGATAATATTAGGTCGCAAGTAATATTTTTATGAATTCATTACAAAAGCATGTTAGTGGTTGTTGTCTGGGAGGGGGCTTTGGGAGGGGCGAGTACTGTCGGCAATGAGAGAGAATCCTTTTATCTCTCCGGGGCATTACGCCCCACCTAAGCCAAACAGAGCGATCACTCAAATTTCAGATTTTAGTCATTGCGCCCGATCGCCAAGATTTATAAATTCAAACCAGAAGGTTATTTAACATGAAAAAAATTAACAACCCCCCACTCGGTTTTTCGGTTTACAAAACCGTTATTTGGGCAATGAGACAACAGTCCCTTCCCCCCGCGTTTGTGTCAAAGGTATATTTTATACATGCTAATATATAACCATAACTATGTCATTTCACATGTATCTGCCAATCCTGAGCAATTAGCTGCAGGAGTGTTCGAGTACTTTTGACAAAGGCATGTAGTCCAGAAGCCTTCATATTTGGCGTCCTACGAATAATTGGTGGTATTATTGACTACACTAAAGGTCATATGGAGACTATAGATCAGGACTGTTCGTCACGAACATATTTAACTTTATTTTGTCGGGTATGAATATTTACGTTCCACGAAAGCTTAGTGGAGAATTTTAAGGAGATAACTATTATTTCTTGCTCGGAAGTAACCTAGAGTACTTTCCTACGGCTACCAAAAACATGGTTTGGGTAGTTTTACACACACAATAGCAGGCTGAAATGCTGGTAGTGGGATGGTACGGCGCCAATGACACAGTGGCCTTCGCTTCTCAGCCACGAAGCAGATAGCAGCCAGGTCTGACGACAAAATAAATATTATTAAAACTGAACAAATGTACGCCTGTGTGAACCCCGTATCTTATGCACACACATGCACAACACGGTTAAATTGCACATTTTGCATACTTTTATATGCAAAAATGTGCAGTTCAACGCTAGCCCACAAATCCCACAAATCAAATATCCCTGGAAAGGCACGGGCAGATGATAAAGGCGATGACACAAATCACGTAAAACTCAAACCATGTCGTAAAGAAAAACTCTGCACCCCAGGTGATACGAAAACTAATTAAAACCAGTAATAAATCCGAAAATTAATAATACAGATTTTAAATGGGAGGAGTCCCGCAGCAGAAAACACCTTCATAAATTAAAATGTGCAGAGCGAACCGGTAGTTTGTAAAAATGTAGGCCCATATGCAGAGAGAAATAAGAAACACAGCTAACAGGCATTCCATCTTGGAAACTGTCCGCCTTGGACGTTTTTAAATGACGGGACATATGTTTCAGTACTTTGCTGAGGATTTGCGGTTCCTTTGCCCTATCGATAAATGACAGGAGAAGGAACCGGGTGGATTTCCTGGACTTTATGCAGAGAGAATATGAAACTAATTAATGCATACAAGGTAGGTAGTTAGCGATCAAGTGGGCAACTGGGTAACAGTGACTTCTTCTGAAGCCGTCCAATTTCACGTAAAATAATTTCAAGTTAATACCAAGCTCCCCCTCCCCTCAAAAACATTCGCATCACATTTTACATCTATCTATCTTTCTATCTATCCATCTATCTAACATCCATCCATCTATCTCTATCTATAATCCATCCATCCATCTATCTATCATCTATCCATCTCTATCTATAATCCATCCATCTATCTATCTATCTATCTATCTATCTATCTATCTATCTATCTATCATCCATCCATCTATCTCTATTTATAATCCATCCATCCATCCATCTATCATCTATGTCTATCTATAATCCATCTATCTATTTATCTATGTCTGTCTGTCTGTCTGTCTGTCAAGGTACTCCTCACAATGCTAAACACCCGCAAGTTCTCAGTTCGCCAGGCGGCAGTATTGAGTTTACCCTCCAGTGTCAATGTCCACAGGGATGACACCTACGAAATACTGATTTTTTGGTTTTGAAAAAAAAAAATGTAGTACCATTCGCGTATATGCTGTAATTCAGCAAGCACACACTTCGGATGCAAGTCTGCCGTATTCACGCAAACACACAGCTGCTTTCCTGATAGCGAGTTAACTTGTCCAATCAGACACTTGGAAAAAAAAACATTTAAATGTCTTCTGTGGTTAAAGAAACGTTACAAACATATAAAAAGAAACCAAATAGTTTGTTACCTAGACTTACCCAAAATCACAAAAGTTCCTATTCCTCCTGGTCTTAAACTTGGGTCCCTTATAAGATGCGTCTATTTGTTTTATTTATTTATTTTTGAATTTGTATACATGGTTTAGATGTAAAAGCCAGTAGCCGCTCTGGCTCTTCTGCTGAGTAACAAACGAGCAACGCCGGGTTTTTATAATGACCAGCTAAGTTACATATGCTGGAAGTCTAGACGGGGACAAAACGAATTCACTCAAGGGAAACTTTCGGAAAAATGCCCGAGGGAGCAGAAGCGCCCACCCCTCCCGTCTTCACGTGAATACTGATTAATGAGAGAAAGGGAAATAATTAATCCAAATAGCAAATTCTAAAGTAAAATTTTGAGAATATTTAATTGGGGAAAACTCTTCAGATATTAAAGGAAGGACCAATATTTGTTTTGTACAGCAAAAGCTGCGTTAGAAAGTTGTATGACTGGCCTGGATTTTTCTCAAATTAAACTGCTACGGGTGCGGGGCTGTCTTTTACATGGGACACACTATTGGAGTTATCAAACCGCTATGTTTATTATTTTATCATTAGATCGGGGAAGTGGGGAAAACACGGGAAATACATGTGGGAACTTGTTAGCTGAATGATAAAATAGCAGTCGTATGAATTACAGAACTCTCCATTGCTTTAAACTTGAACGTGCCCGAACAGGAAGCAAACAGGAGGAAGAAAGGCACTTTGAATGGCGAGTCGCTACGCTTCTTTCGCTGTTCAGGAAAGCGTGACGGCCGTTGTTGGGGAGAAAAGGTGTTCTGGCTGACCTCATGCACACAATGGGGCGACTTTAAGTTTAAGCATGACAGCAAGGCGGAAAGAGATCCCTCTACAGTACTTTTAAATGTATTCAAGTCTATGCCACTAATAATGCTTTAAAGCGCGTTTATCACTTATATTTACCCCCTCTGCTTTACTGCAAAGACAATTTCGAAGCATTGTTTATCAAACAAATCTGTCATTTGTCATTCAGGGTGGCAACAAGATGCAACTTTGTTCTTTTAAAATCTGATAGCCCAATTGTCGGAATCGCGACGCATGCATGCATGTGTGTTCAGGTGCCCTAGCTTTAAACTTTTTAAATTTTTTTAAATGACAGCTACGTGTAACCTTTAACACCGCGCGAAATGCAAAATGGGGGGGGGGGGGGGGTTTACTGAAATTACTCTGGACGCGCTTATGACAGAAATCAATGGATCCAGGCGGCTGGGTCCGTCTTGTCAGAGCCCATTTCAATCACTCGGGACAGAGGTAATGACAGAGGCCATCCCGCACAAGAATCTGCTGCTAAAATGAACATGTGCATTCACCAAATTAAACTGCTTTAAACTTAACTGCAGCTGTCCCTTAGGACGACCTTAGAAAGACGACTGACTACCACGACGATGATATTAACGTGTGTGTATATATGTATATATATATAAGCACAGACCGTCACAACTTCGTAGAATAACATATAATATGATCACAACACAACAGGACCTGTTAATGCAACGCAAGTAGAAGACGAGGCGCCCTGACATTCCTTAATGTTTTGCAATTGCAGGGTAAGCAGTTTCACCAAATACAGGTGATTAGACAAAATCTAGGCGACCACTTTTAAATAATGGGCAAACTCCGGGGCTGGAAACGTTTGTAAGTTTATACGAATGACCAGTTAGGTATTTAAATTTTAGAGAGGAGCGCAATTCATATTACACTGTGGATGAATTCCAGCCGACAGGTGAATTACTGTGTTCATCTGAGTTTAGCACCTGCTCGTGTTTCCACTTGTTGAGTTCTGGGAAACAGCAGTTCAAGTGTTTGACAGATGCTAGTGGTATCTGAAGTATCCTAAAAACGCGAGACAATTAGGATAGCCGGGGATACGAAGAGGCGAGGTCACGCAAATCCATGTCAAACACCAAAGGCTACCCAAAGAATAGCTTGCGTATTCACATTGGCATGCCAGTTTATAATGCGGAATTTGCTGTGTTTGCGGAAACTTGGGGCGCAACGTTTGGCGTGGTCGAATTATTCGGGGACTTTTATCATTAATTATCACTGGTAAAACCCCTCGTTTGAGGTCCATCAATACAGCCGTTAAAATATAGAATAGGGCCTTCTGTCTTTGCGGAGGTGCACGACTTGTGAAATTCCTCTGCTGACGCAGTTCAACGCAGTCAGTTTTGGTGTATTACTAAACTTTCTAAATTTAGTAATATAGCTACTAAAGAGCTCGTCTACGGATAAAATATTCTCAATTCTTAATAAGTAAACAGATCATGTATCTGCAACGTCAACTGAAAATCGCTTTCCGCTCAATAGAGTAGTTTTTGTATTAATCGCTTGCACAATGCGTGCAGGGCTTTTGCTTCTTACTTTTCAAATGATGCCATTAGAAAGTACACCACCCACTGACTTGAACTATAATCGTTTAGATTTATGAAGTAAAAACGATTTTTTTAGTGGCTGGTATTTTAAGTTGCGGTAGACAAATTGCTGTAGCTCTACCTAAAGTCCATGTTTGTAAAATTGACAACATTCTGAGCATGTAAATTCAGCACCATTGTTATGACTCCAGTACAATTAGGAGTCCTAGTCTTTCTGCAATTCAATTCATTTATTATCTGGGAATCAGCAATATAGCGCTACTAATTGGGAGCAAAGTTTCTGGAACTGAAGGTACAAAAATGACACAGAAAAACAAGGCTCTGAGATGCATTACGGTAAGAATAAAGCAGAGAAGCAGTGGCCAGAGGTCTAGTTAATAAAAGCCATGAGGCTGACAGAAGTTCTAGTATGACCAAGCAAACTGAAACGCGACCATTTCTCAGCTGTGGGGGTAAAACTTCCCTAGGACTTTAAACAGGTTCACACCCCAATTAAAATGGCACACTAGGAACAGTCCTGATTCCAGGGCTTTTATAACAGAATATAAAGCCTTCATACTTTCCCATGTATTCAGATTTAAGGCAATGATAGTTACAATGGCAAAGAGTCAACTGGTTAAATCATTAAATTTGTCACCAAAATCAGTTTCAACTTTGCAAACATGCCATCTATTTTGAACACCATGCAGAGCAGGCCTGATTAATGACCTAGATGTGCAAGCTGATGAACTATAAACTATACAAATGTAGAAGGCACCCCGTACAAAAGGCCCTGCTATATGAACCTAGAAATAACATGACAGATTCTGCCTCAGATCTGTGCTTCCTCGCAGGAGCAGTGCTTTAACAGTAAATAGCAAATCTCATGATACTTACAGTGCATAACAAAATGAGTTTCTCATCTAGAAATGTAACAATTGCTAAAAACAGCTGCTTATCAGCTTATTCTTTGCAGAGCCGACTGCGTATTGTCATTCATTTATTGTCACTGTCTAATGTGTAAATGTTTGTTTTGCTGTCTCGATGTGCATGTTGTTCCAGTGTAAACCTGCAATTTTCTTCAGGATTATTAAATTAACTGCATATCTATCCATCCATCTATCTATTTATCTATCTATCTATCT
>JAODKN010000079.1:15933718-15958527 GCA_026774425.1 Petrocephalus zakoni
TAGCTATATATCCATCCATCTATCATCCATCCATCCATTTAGCTATCTATCCATCTATCATCTATCTATCTATCTATATATCTAACTATCTATATATCTATCTATCCATTTAGCTATATATCATCCATCCATCCATTTAGCTATCTATCCATCCATCCATCTATCTGTCTGTCTGCCTAACCGTCAGTCTGTCTGTCCTTCCATCCAATCATCCCTTAATGTTCTGTTCAGAGCAACTGAAACGAACCAGGATGGTAAATATTTTTAGAAAATAATAACACTTCAGACTTGCAACACCTGCACCAGGCTTTGTAGTAACTGAAAGGAGATGTACCTAAAAAACAATAGAGCTATATCATTATTTTAAAAAGGTAAACACTCGAAAGAGAGCGCGTCTCATCAGGACGCTCCCCGCAGGGGCCTGAACCAAAGCCCCAGAAAACGGACCCCACAGGTGGGCTTTAGTGTGCTGCAGGATTATTATTTTTTTTTATTATACTGCAATTCATTTGTTTTCACCCCCCCCCCAGTCTATGTTTCCCGGTGTACAAGACGACAGCGCGATTTGAGAAAGGACACGTTTCATGCCGTGCCAAGGCCAGAAAAAGCACAGGGCGCCTTCACATGCCTTCAATCCTTTAACCTTTCGCGTCACATGGGCAAGAATGCGCGGATCTCGGCGCCGGGATCTTGACAGCGCGAAGCGCGGCTCTCCTGACTGTCACGCTGCAGCCTGTGGCTGGGACACGGCCTCCGATAGGGGCGCAGGCGGCCTCAGCTTCCCAGATTTAGGTCCCGGGGGAGTTTGAATCCTTGTCACCGTTTGATGTGGGATCCGGCGTCGCTGCTCCACAGGCACTCTCGGCAAACAGAGTATCGTTTTAATTTATCTGCCGCGATCCCGAAGTGGTCTTTGAGCCACCCCTCCTGCTGCACGTATGTTTGTTTTCTGACGAGTAGAGACGCAGGGGGGGGGGCTTGGGGCAGAGCAGGAACTGCCAGAGTGTGCTGCAAGGCCTTCCTAACCACATGGTTGCTTAGTGATGGTCGAACAGCACCCGGAATCGCCAGCCTTCTCTAACAGGACTTGCAAAGAAATGGTCACATTCTTTACTTGGCTGAATTTAATTGCATGTCGGCTCTGTTATTTTGACCGACGAAAGCCGTGTCTTTTTTTTTTTACATTACTTTCCTTACCCATGGGCAGGGCCTGAGCACTCTGTCGTCTGTGTGACTTTTCAGGAAACCAGCCACCCTCTTAAAATTTAAAATAGGTCCTTTTTAAGAAGTGGTAGGTGACTCTGTGCCTGTGATCAGAAGGTCACTGGTTTGAATCCCAGCATCATGATTTCACAGGCAGGCTCTCGAGGAAGACCATTAACCCCCCCCCCCAAACTGCTCCAAGGACCAGTTAACACCATGTTCTCAAATTTACACATAAAAGCAAATTCCAAATAAATGTAAATATCTCAGCATCCTTGTTCAAATGAGTTCTATTGGTCGACCAGAAATAGGTTTGCTTGTGCACGACTGGGCCCGTAACACAAGGCTCCATAATGGCAGCCATGTTGTGAGTCACATGTCAGCCACATCAGCACCTGAAACCTCCTCACAAGTGAAACTCAGTCACTGAATTAGTCACTATAGAGCTGCACTACAATAAGTATTACCTGCCGATACATTGACAGCTTCATTTCCATCAGGCAGAATATCATATGCTGCAACCTGGACCTGCTATTCATCAACAGCACGTGTGACTTTAAATGATTAATGATGATGGTGTGTGTGTGTATATACATATATATATATATATATATTTTTTTATGGAATCCTTAAATATTGACAGGTCACCTGACCTTCCCGAATCCACCCTTGAACAATGTTCTTTCGATTTTTTCCCCATAAAAGTATTTTTGACCAATATAAATCGAATTGTAGCCTTTGGTTCTATTAGTGTTGAAGTTAATACACAAATACAACAGAAATCTAAAATAGTTGGCCTACTTTTCAGTTTCAACCATTTTATCAAACGGAAACGTCATTAATACGTTAAAAATCGCCTGTTCTGACTAACCTTTGGAATGAGGTAAAGCAGGGTAATCGGTCAACCAAAATGAAACAGGGTGCGAATTCAAACTTCTCTAACAACCTAGAAACTGAGAAAAAAATACAACGTAGTAGTGGTAGCAGCAGTAATAATCATAAGAATAAATTTTTAATTCTGCATATTACGGCAAAGTCTAAGGCTATTCCCATTTCTATTTAAAATGGGCTTTTTAGAGAAATTGTCTTAGAAAGGCGAATGCCCAGACAGAACCCACTGTTCTAGAGGACAATTAGCAGTACAAGCAGGTTATCATTTATGTGACAAGTGATTGACAGCTACGCACGCGCACATCAATTAAAGAAAAATGCGTTTAATGCGGGCTTCAAATGAAACGTAATTAAACGCGTCGTGGCCGAGACACAAACTAAACGTAATATTTCATGGTCGGAGATGACTGGAATTTGAATCAGCTGTGCTAATACACCCGTTTTAATGAAAAGCGTGACATTTGGCATTTTGAACCGATCTTACGTTTTCGGATTCGCGGGCAGCTATAGCCGACAGGAAATGGGAAATTTTAAGTTATTACAGACATTTATATTTTTAAGCTTATCTTTTTAAAATAGTAGCATCTGTTAAATAACCAAGTTTAACCGTAGGCCTAACGCAGCCTTTTCAGGGATGGGGAGCAGGCGGTGATTGACTTCTCTTAAGAAGGATAACTTCTCCACTCCTATATCTGAGCACATTGTTATTTGCCTTCTAATTACCGTATTAACACGAATTGTGTCTTTCTAATTGAAAAGTCTTCCAGACTGCACGATTACTCGTCAAAACAACAGCACTGGCTGAAATAAAGCTTGGGCTGCAAAATAAAACTTTCCACTAGCTTCCTTGCTTTAATGAAATATATTAACGGTTACCACCCACCTTACGCTCTAGATGACTTCGCTCAACCTCGTTAACCTACCAGAAATCCAGAGATGCCTGAGCTAAAAATAAGAAACGAATAATGCCATATCGTTTTGTTTAAATATCTACAAATTGTTTATCTGACTGCAGCCCATGGGCAGTAAGAATGAGTGCGTTCAAAGACAAATGACCAAGATTTTAGTGAAAGACAGGGACGGAAAATCGATTAAGTTTTATCCTAAGAGTCGTAATTACGTTTATATACAACAGCGTGTAAAACGGGGCTGCAAAAACGCGCGATTAGACTTTCTGTAGTGGTAGTCTCTGAGAACTAGCCCATTCTGTTGGGGTTTATTTACGCCAGGACGATCAGAGGGATTTAACAGTAATTAAAACCTATGGCTTACACTCCGCCTACACTTAGCTCCATAAACTTCCACGCCCAACATTTCTCCACCCCGGAAAACAAGATTCACGCGCTTAGACCAAAACCCTAAGTTTAAGATAATGGTTGTTTAATGGTTGTTGTGTGGTTGTTTGACCAACAGCCGAGTGTGTGTACTTTTATGACAGTATATACATTTATAAAGACTATTGCCGCCATTGTACAATGTTGCCTTGGGGCATACATCTTCAAATCTAGCCAGTTGTTTTAATTTGGCACGATTTGCAGAATTTCATTGTAATTTAAAGGTAGGAGTCTTGCTTTAGGGAACTGCGGAAAAACACGAAATAAATATGTATGAAATAAACGCATTAAGATGAGTGGCACACCCGGCTGTGTTTGTCCTTCGGCGATATTTGACCAAAGAGATGAACCTACTTTAACTTTTTTTCCTCGTTACCTTATACACTGGCGTTAATTTCAATGATCCTGCCAAACCCACAGCCGAAACAAGCACCAAGCCTATCGCACAAAGCCACAAAGCGATTTAACGGAACTGAATAGAAAAGACCGCTACAGGTCCGTGCGTCACAAATTACACTTCAATGGGTGCCATTTATTAACCTAGACAGCGCACAAAACCATCCTGGTTTCTGGACTCCGCTACAGTCCACCTTTTGCGGGGGGCAAAGACTGGGAGCCGGTCTATTTCCGGCATCAACAAAAAAAAAAAGCCCACACTACTACTGTTCAGCGGGGCACATCTGTAGTGATCTCCAAACTCTATGATCTGTGAACTGGCAAAAGCTACGGCGTTCATTCACAAATCCTCTTCAGCGCGTAGTCCTTTGTTGCGAAACCTCCACACCCGGAGCGCTGAGTGATTGTGACGTTTGGAAAGATCCGTGCACGGCCCGGGAAGGGCTGAGAGGAGTCGGATCCTGCGCGTTCACGCCGATCCATTAAGCTTCCATATTGTTTTAATCACCTCACAGCATATTTCCCTACGAGATCTGTGTTTTTTTCCTTTAGTCATCGGTTTTGAACAATAAGATATCAAAATGAAACGTGTACAGTGAAATGATTGCGACCTGCTCCATATTTCTAGAAAGACGGGCAAACTATTTAAAACGCTTTACAATAGATTGTCTTGTCAAATCAAGTGATCAATAGACACTGTCTATACTGATTATCTTCAATAAGAACTTCGGGACTAGTCGAGCTTTCGCGAAAAATTGAAAGGCTAACTCTGGAAATGTACTAAATTTAGTGGAATATTGAGTTCATTAGAAAAACGGTTTGTTTTCGAAAATTCCCAGTTTTAAACATAGCATCGCCTTCTGATTCATTCCCCAAGCATAATTTAAATACAGGGAAGGTTTGTGAGACGGATAAAAAAAAAAACGATTCCCGGTAGACTTTTAGCGGGTGTAAAACTCACAGAAGCGAAGGTAAACTAAACTTTGCCCATATTATTACCAGAAGGCGTATTTCACCTGCTGGTAACATGAATACACAACGTAAATATTCACAAGGCTCATTGCCAGAATAATTAATGACTGTTTAAAACACGTCTTGCACATAAAATATTTTAATATTTTAACTGAGATTAAAAGTTAAAGGGAAATTAACAAGTTAAAAAGAAATTAATGATGACAGATACCAAAATATCCCTAAATATTACATTGAAATGTTCAGAAGTTGCATATATAACACCGCACGCATAACTTTATGGACAGAGCCTAAATCCAGCATACAGACCAGTAAACGTATTATTTTCAATAACCTGTTACCGACAATTTGTGAAACAAATGACGCTTAAAACGTTTTCATTTAAGAAGATCAACAGCTTCTCCATTTATTATTGATAAACTAGTCTAAGTTTTAACATTGTTTTGCTAGTTGTTTAAAGTGTACAGATTTTATGTTTTAGGACCATTACGAAAAATATGGTATCGCCGCTTGGATATTAACTGAATTTTATTTCCTAAAGCTAAAAAAACACTTCCAATAAGTGCCTTTCACGAGTTAATTGGATTAATTGTATCCGTTTGTTTAATGTTCAAGTCAAAAGAAAAACTGCTACAAATTTTGTGAAAGAGGACTACTGCAGAGTCAGTAGTCACGAAAAAATCCTAATTGTTCTAAAAGTATCCCCTATGCTTCACATTACGGAAACAACAGGTCTGTAGGGTATTCGGCATAATTAAAACCGCCAATGTAGCGTTACCTAACTCTTTAGAGTTCATTAAAGTGCTTAGCTTTGACTTGTCCAAGATAGAGTGATTTAAAGGTGTAAATCCCTTGGTATTCCTTGGAAAACTATCTTATTTCCTATGCCAAGCCGGTGTCCATGCCGGTAGAGGTATAGGATTCCGGTCATTTGGCACGTTGTTTTGTCTGAGGGATAAAAAGTTCGGAAGTTTGAAAAACGCTTTTTTTTGTAAGCCAAGGTACGAAAAATACCGCAGGTGGCGAACAACACCAGATACCCTGCTTATAGGCTACCTCCAGTTAGCATCACCCACTCCCGCAAGTAACACTGTAAGTTTGAACTCAATAAGCACATAGCCTCCACGCAAGGATGGTATAACCACGAAGTGCGCAGACGATGAATTATTCAGATCTTATTGCTCGTGTGGCTGGTTTGCACATCGCTAAGGTTACTGCTGGCAGTGCCTTTACGGGGGAGGGGTTATTTCGTTATCTATGAATAGGACAAGGTTTGTTCATCTCAAAATATAGGAAGGTCGTAGAAACTGGTATAGGTTGAAGCATATAAGATATAACCCAGTTTCGCCAGAACAACGTACTCTTTGCGAAATCATAGAAAAAAACCCAACTCCCTGGATATTTCCATACTTTTGTGGTGCATCTCAGTCAAACGCACGCCTTTATTACCCAGGAGTTAGGTCTATAAGCTTTCAGCTCTCGTAATCTTATGGTAAATTACGAAGACTGCTCATTTGCTAGTGTGTGTGGCGAACAATGCTACCCAAAGACCTGTATGGTATTTGAAATGATTCTGAGACGCCAGAGAGGTAACAAACATAAAATATTTCGCCCGTAGCACATAGTCATTTAAATTGTAAAATGCTGCGCTTTGTCGTGTTATGTCGTAGTCGGATTTTGGGAGAAGATTGGTGTAGCATCTCTGGCCAAATTTTTTGGCTGAATTGTTAATAGGCCTATTCTCAGACGTGGGCCAGACTGGTTCTGATTTAACCCTTTACAGTATCAAGCTTTCGGAGCTATGTCCTTGACCATTTCAATGTATTACACTCAAGGACAAAGTCATCTAGAACCCCATTTCTAGGTAAAACAACGGTATTGTACAGTCATATGTATGTATGTATGTATGTATGTATGTATGTATATATATATATATATATATATACACACACACACACACACCCACATGTTTCGATGGTTTACGCCTACTTCGTTATTCAGATAACGAATCGTGTGCACTGAGGGATTGGACTGTGGACTGAACTTAGATAATGATGTACATTCAGACAGTCTGACCATCCAAAAGTATTAGAGAACAAAGACCTGCGGAAGGTCGAAGTGCAAACGTAATAGCCACAGGTCTGCATTGCAAATTGGTATTAGAATGTTGCTATTAGATGAATTCTAACAAACTGCTTGTATACAGCCACCTGAATTTACATCAGAGTTGATTTGTAACTAAGCAGCCCCCGTGCGATGCGACCGGTTTCTGTCTATAACGTTGGATGTGGCACATCGGGGTAGAGGGCAGGCCTCGGTAGTAGCTGTCTGTCTTGCCTGAGTTGCCTCCCATCGTTTTCGGGTGATTTGGTACTGAAGATTATCATAGCATCGACCGGCAGGTCCGTAATTATCAGAGCGTGATGATTGCCAATCGAATTACTTTCGTTACTCTCACTGCCGGTAGGAGAGTACGGCTAAGTTTCCAATTTTCTAAAATTCTTTCATGTTACGGCCAAGAATTCTTAAGTTAATAGCAAGGGTGGACGCCTAGTCTAGTATTAGACTGTTTTGAGTAATTCTTTATAGCCTATAAATTGCTGAGAGATAGCCTACCTAACACAGAACAGCGAAAAAACTAAATTAGAACGACAAAAACATGCCTGCTATAAAAATCTGTGTTCCAGTTTATTTATGAAAATAATGAATAAATACATAATTGTGTGACTAGACAACGAATATGACATTATTTTATTCATTAACATAATATTATTAATTGAACTGACCGATACGGTACACTTACAGATACTTGACGGTATTACGATAACAGTGACGTGGTATTTAATCTAAAATGTATGGTAGCCTACATCTGTTTTCATGCATTAATACAAAGTTGGCTCGCAACATCCCTCAAGGAAAACTTTTGTGTTTAATGGAGGGTTTCACAGCAACTTAAGGAGGCGTAATTACAGTATCCCGAGCGCCATTGGACAGTAGTGTTTGCTAGAAGATGACATTTGGGAGTCACCTTAACAGTTCTTTCCTGTAGTCTCCGAGTGGCAGCTACATTGCACCTACACTGCTAAACATCTACTTAAGTCATTCAAACTTCTGCAGTAGAATAGTTTCGAAACAGATGGCAGCATCGCCGATAGGTTAACAAGCTCATGCATCGTTTTTCACAATACAATGGGCGTATCGTACAGCGTAGGATTCCTACCCTTAATATACAGTGCCGTATTCGTCTACATTGCGTTTGATGAAACATGAAACGGTATTGTGTACAAACGTTAAATAACGGAGCACCTGGATGTTTCACACACATAGCTTATAGTACTTAAGGAGGTGCAGATTTATGGACATTCAGGTCCCCTGACATTTTAACAAGGGCAACACATCCTCTACTACCGTTCATTACTATAGAAGTACTGCGTTGTAGCCGTCAACAAATTCCTTTTACTCTCCACTGGAAGCAATTTCAGATTACAATTAAATAACACGAATTTACGCATGCATACACATGAAATCGGTTATACGCATTGATCAATCCAAGCAGCGTGTTTATGGGATCGTTCAGCGAATGCTGTATGCATCACGATCATTTCCTGAAGGCGGACAGACGCTGGCGCCCAAACTCAAGTCCCCGCGTACAAGTTGCCGTGTGTTTTGTCTTTGGCGCTGCTCGGTACCATGTGTCCCCGCAACACAACAGTTTGTTTGCATCACTGATTTCTTTTAAAGCGGCACCGGCCTCCTTTCTCCATGCACGCCGACCCCCTCCTCACTATTAGACCCAGCAGCCTGAAGATTCCCCCTGCATTTGGGGGATGTCTTTCACGCTGCAAGGTGGCAAACGAGAGAGAGACCACAGTCTGCCGAGTATGAATTTGCTTATCCAACAATAGGTGAATTAAACGGGCATCGCTAAGAAAGCTTGAGCAATAGTCCAATAGATCGGCAGAAGACAGTTAAATTAGCTGAGTCTCATTATCTATATACATATATACACTAGGCGTGCCTCCTACTAGTGTTCTTTGATAAAAAAAAGACTTGGGAGTAAACGGCTCCCCCGCTACGCTTCTACGGCGTAGTAACTAAAACGTTTCAATTTAGGATGCTTTTTTTTCCAGTGAAGGAATTATCACAGAACTGTGTCCAGCATATTCCGTCGTATCACAGTTTTCCCGCAAACCTCCGCTCATCGCTTTCAACGGCCGCGCGTTGCTGGAAATTTGCGTAATTTGGGCGTACCTCCTGCCAGCAAACTCTTGCGAAAATGCTGTATTTGGCTTTGGATCGGCACACCAGCGCCAGCGTCTTTTACGCAAACGCGCCTGTGTGTCCTCACTCTCGCTATGTTTCGCAAGGTGCTCCTCGTCCTATTCACTAAACATTTCTGGGGTGCGAAGTGGGTTTTTTTTGGATATACAATACTTAATTTTATTACTAAGTGGGCCGATTACCATTTTGCGACTGGTAGACATAAACCTGAAATGCACTCCGTGGTTCAGTTTAATAAACAAGCGCACACCACGCTTAAACGCCCGCTCCGTATCAAAAGAACTCTGTCACTTTAAAAGAGGAGTACAGGCGAGGCTGAGTGCTGTCATTTACTCGCGAGCTAGTGTCATGTGGTAAAATTCCTGCCTTCCCATTGGTCGAAGGCACGTGTCTAGGATACCGGACTGCAACGTCACCCGAGGGACTCGTATTAAAAATAAGAACAAAAATCCAGAGTGAAAGTATTTCAGGATCACTTAGCGCGTCTTTATTTATCCTTAGTCTAGTAATTGAAGCACCGCTGGTGGACTGACTCAGAAACGGATCATGCTAAATTGGCTCCCCAAATGGTATTTATAAAGCAGAAAAATAGAGGATAGCCCAGCTGGAATTGATGAGCAAAACTATGATTTTTCTTTGTGAACACAAGAAAGGGGCACCCGGTGTTTAAAAGCGTTCAGAATCTGAAGGATACTTTCCCCTTTAAATTTCATTAAATTGTTTTAAGGAAGCAAGAAAAAAAATAAAAATATAACTTAACGGAAGCACCCTAAAATTGGAATTTGAACACTTTGGACTGGAAAAGCAATAAAGGGGTTAAAGAAAGAAAATTGGAAAGTGTATCAGTATGGAAGAAAATGATCATAGCAACAGAGAAGCGGAGCGTCAGGAGTCGGGCGATGAGTCCGACAGAGCTATTATCCCCCTTCTACAGGCGCCGGGGAACCTGCAGCTGCCCCACCGAATCACAAACTTTTTCATTGATAACATTTTACGGCCGGACTTCGGGCGCAGAAAAGAAGGAGCTTTGGACGAGAGCAATGTTTCGCGGAGAGAGGATCACAGCCCCTCGGCCCCCGGAACGGGCCAGGTAGGAGGGACTATAGCGGGAGAAGGGACCTCCAACTCTCCTCCGGTTGGAGGGGCAAAGAAGGTTGACATTGCCGTCGACCAGAACGCGAAACCTCGCGTAGGTAGTGGAGACCAGTGCCTAAGCTCGGACTCGGATAGTTCGCAAGCCAGTTCCACGGTACCTTCCAACCAGTCCATGCTGTGGCCAGCCTGGGTGTACTGTACTAGATATTCGGACAGGCCTTCCTCAGGTAAGATTTTCTTTAAAACTTGTCAAAAAAGGCCGTTAATGGCCTTAAATGCCTTCTAGGAAGAGTGGGTGCAAAATGAGTATTAACATGAACCAGAGATTACCTGGGAAGTTAGGCTGATTTCGTTTTCAACTGTACTTCAGGAAATGTATTGTGGTTGGATGACGTTGTGAACTGAATGAAAGAACCTTAACATGCAAAGTCGGCTATATTAGAAGAGAGAAGTATTATCAGAACGCATCGATTTCCTTGCAAGCCGACCCACACGCCCACCTCCTAAAATCTACAGCTAAATGATACCAACAATTCTGACAATAAAGCCATTAAGAAAAAGGAGTAAAGAGAAAGCTGGCGGTAATAATGTAACATCATGAGCACGTTTGATGAAATAATAATTAACCTTCAGTGGATATAATGGACTAAACGTGAAATGCTAACCAGTATGCATACACGTTAGTTAAGAGCAGTCATTATGAAATCAAGGCAGTTAAATACAGAAGAACAGATTAAAAGTGATTCAAACAAATTTTATTTTTCAACCGACATATGAAGCCCACAAATCTTTTTTAAAAGATGTATAAAATATTTTAATTTTACATCGTGTTTCTATCGATTTTTTGCAACGAACGCTCATTTGATTTTAATATATTTGTCCTTATAATAAATAATTAACGCCACGGAACACGATAATAATATTTGTTAACCCTTTATATATGTACGAGGCACGGTTGAGTATAGCACATTGCTACGAAGGGGTGCAAGTTGTAAATATTTAGACAACTGTACTTTCTAATAGCGTATTGTAAAATGGTAAGAAAATTCCCCGTAGCTATAAGCTAGTTTTATGTTTTGATTACACATTCAGTATCTTAATAACAGCGTTAACTATCTGCATTAGTTACTTAAAATAAATTATATGGTTTGGGAAAATCTAGTTTGCGCAAAATGCAAAGGAAATAAAATTCTTTCGGCGCTAGAAAACGAAAAGGTAGATTTGCGCCATTGTTACGCCGTCTTTGTTAATATATAATTAGCATATTTTTTTAATCTTTTGAAGTAGGCCCCGGATTGCACATATTTTCGTATACATGAAAACACACCCAACAAAACTCTTTAATGCGCCGTTTTGTTAAATATAAATATATTGTACATTATGTTAAATGCATAGATATCTTACGTAGCGAACGGATCCGTACGCAGAAGACATTTCCTTGCGGCGATTTTGTAAACATGGTTCTTCTTCGTAATTTTCGGTGTTGGCATATTAATTATTTATTTATACTTCGTTTGCTTTAAAGTTAGACGATGCACCAGCTCACGTCTCTTCAAATTCCAGTTTTCGTCCCACTGTCTGAACTCCGTGCCGTGACTCCACGGCGATATTAACTGTGACGCTTTCCATGAATACATAAGACAGCGAAAATTGAAAAGAGCGATGTGCGGGCTCCTATTCTAACGTGTAAAGAACACTTCACTGTCTTAAGAATTCAATCTCTTGGATGCAACCGGGTTTCCTCTAATTTGCACTGTTATCCATTCATGAGGCTCTTTTAGCAAATATAATCTGTTATTTCGCACAAGTGTAATGACTAATTGTACGATGAGTACGATGCTACCCAGTACGTCGATGTGAATTTGATTATAGTATATATATATGCAGCGGTTCTCCAGAATATTCAGCACTCAGAGTGCCCCGTGATTCCCTGTACATTTATGCAGCCTATGTCTGAATTTAGTAGAAAACAAAACATTACCGATAAGACGATTGATCGGTTTCTTCGTAATGTTTTGTCTAGACATATTTTAATCTGCACTTTTTGGGGGACTGTCTCTTAAAAATCAGTTAGCGGCTGTTGTTTCAGAAACGCATAGTTTTTAGTAGATACTGGTGAATCGACTATATTACATTAATCGAATAAATAACCCTGAAATCCGTAAGAAGTTTCATACGGAACGCTTATGAATTCTGTTCCTATGGTTACAGAATGAGAAAAGGCCGCCTCAACCCCTCCCCCAAACGTACTCATACATACCACCCTCCCTTGCTGGAACACATGACCTCTCTTGAAATAACTCCTCATCTCCATGTGTTTATTACTATATTGCTACAATTGCTTCACAGCGCCGAGATTCTCAAAGAGAAATGGGACATTGCAGTGTTTTATTTAAAGTAATTAAACACAGAGACGTAAAACGACATTACTACTGTTTAGTTTATTCCTTCGTATTTGTTTATTTGATGCGTTTAGTTGCAGCGTGACTGTGGGGAGGAGGACCCGCTTTTCCCCTCCGGTAACTAATCAATCCGTTTGTTCGTTATCATGCTACAGGACCCCGGTCTCGTAAACCAAAGAAGAAAGGTACCAGCAAGGAGGACAAACGACCGAGAACAGCCTTTACAGCAGAGCAGCTCCAGCGGCTCAAGGCTGAGTTCCAGACCAACCGATACCTGACCGAGCAGAGGCGGCAGAGTCTGGCGCAGGAACTGAATCTTAACGAATCTCAAATCAAAATCTGGTTTCAGAACAAAAGGGCCAAAATTAAGAAAGCGACCGGGAGCAAGAACTCGCTGGCTTTGCACTTGATGGCGCAGGGACTGTACAATCACTCCACAACATCAAAAGAGGACAAATCAGACAGCGATTGACATTTGAAGAGTACAGAGTATATAAAATGCAATAATTTCCAAGGGCCAGTGTATAAATATACCAGCATTAATGGTTTTAAATATATGTATTATTAAATATACGTCTGCAATATCATGTATATATAATTTACGGAAACAGTGTTGTACAAAGCTCGGTTTTAAATATATTATCAATCTTGTTATTTTCTTCTTGAAAAAAAATTAGATGCTTCTTCTAAAGAAAAAAAAACAATTAAGTTCCTGTCCTTTTCTAACGAAACACCAAGCGCTTTTGATTGGCACTTGATACACAAACACATTTGACTATGAAGAAAGAATCGTCTTGCTGAAGCCCAAAGATTTTTTGATGCATTCAGGCAACTGTGAATCGAAATAAATTTGATTGCTAAGCTATATTTTATTTCTATGTTTGTTTGTTTGATTTACTAGGATCGTTTTTTATCGTTTTACGTAATTATATCGCTAAACCGGACATACGCAAGCGTTGGGTAATCACACGGAGGTCAGGCTGCGTGTATCCATGAAGTATATCATCATTTTGTAAAGATCGAACACGCTAATATAGTCATACTGATAACTTAAAAGTATATACGTACTATATAAATGCATATATATACACATATATATATATATATATCAAAGAAACTTAGAAACACCGGAGTGCCAGACCTCCGATCGCAGGTTGTCTTTAGCTACCAAATTTGGTAAGCTTCGAGGTGGCTACATTTATCAGGTTAAGCTCACAGACTAGAAGACTAACTTAAATGAGAAATGATAGATAATACGGTTGCAAAATTAGCATTTTTATGTAATTCAAATGTACTAAGGCCTCTAAATGAAAATGATATAGTTTTTATGAAAGAGCAATATAATATTCTTTTTGTTTTGTAGCACGAGTTTAATTTCATATAATGATGCCTGTGAACAAGAGGTAGACAACTTTGTAGCATAGAGACAATGTTTAAATACTCTTCAGCACACCATTTTGGACAATAGCAGTAAATCAGTGCCGGCATAAAAGATGATCATTTGCGTCATTTATAAATAAATATATACAGAGATACATAGAAGTATACATTCAGACACATATACATAATTATGGTTGAAACAAATCGAATGCGTTGATCTCTAATGTATAACAACGATTTAAATACTGTTTTATTGTTGTTTGCAAAGACCTTAATATTTGTCGAATTTTGTATTTATATAGATTATATTGAAAATCTATCCAATGACTCATGTTGCTTTTGAGAATAGATTCTGGGTTGTTTACACGCTTATTTATCTTGCAATAACTTTTTGTGAATGAAGCGTTTTTTGGGGAGGGGGGCTTTGCATGACAGCTGCAATTTGTTACTTATGGACAGATAAAGGTGTTTATTGAACTTGGATCTTAGGTTATGAACGTAAGCTGAAGATTTAAGTTGTAGATTGTATCCATACCAAATTGTGGACATTTTTTTTTATTTGACTCGTGTGAATTGTGTTTAATTGTGTATATCTGAAAAGTGTGTATGAATTTCAACCCACCAAACTGAACACACTTTGCCTTAAAAGTTCGAAAACGAACTTTTTATGAAAAAGAACTGTGCTCTGAAACAAAAGTATTAGAATAATGCATACTAGTTAATTCAGGAAGGAGTGCTGCCTTTATTTCAACAGTTGGTATGGCATATTGAATTTATTCATCAGCAAGTTATATGAATGAATATGTTATAGAAAATACGAGAAATGGGATTGCGTTGTACTCATCAATGCAATTTTTATTTTATGTTGTTTTGAAATATTCTTTGTTTAAAAATACATGTAAATAATTTGTATCACTTATGTTTAATTATGTAATTAACTGTCACCTTAAAACTGGAAAAGCAAGCGAATAAACCTCGACAACAACACTAATCGAAGTATACCATGCATGCTTTCTGAAAGCTCAAGTGGAAAAGCTTGATGAAAGGGCATTGGCTTCTACCAAGTCTAGTGTACAGAACATGGGACATCGGCAATCATCTTAATGAGAGCTTAGAAGGCTCTGAAAGTGAGAACTCAATTTGCATCTCCCATGAATTATTAAATCGTTTGCGAGCGTGCGGAAGTGACGTCACAGTGGCCGATTCGGAGCCTCGTCGATTCACTGGGCTATAAAACTGCGAGCACGATTGCACAACTTGAACTTAATGACGAGTCGCTTTAAATCGTCGGCTCTGTATAGCAGAATGAAGTTTGGGGGTTGTAAGGGATGGATAAGACACTCTCCACTGATAATTTGCTTTTAATATAGAGTAAGGCTCCGCTATATATTTTCTTATGAGGCTCCTCCCAAAATTACTGATAAGAAGCCCTCAAATTTTAAGCATGTAGGCAGTTCACATTTTAAAGTCTATTTCTCTGTGTTGCATAAATAGGCTATAAAATGTGTTCATCTGCGTACATTGCATACTGTATATGTGAGATTGTAAATGAGACATCACAACGTTCTTATTTAGATGTTTACGTGTTATGCAAGGAAGAAACTAAAAAAAATACGAATGTTAAAATTATTTATATTGACAGCAACTGGGTATTAAGGATTCAGTTTATGTACTTTCATTCGAAATCACACTCTAACGATAACCACGTTTTTAAAAAATAGCGTAGCTTGAAAATGTCAAATTTGAATGTTAGCTTTGATAAAATTGTCATGTAGGCCTATAGTATTATTGCCCTGCGGTGGACTGGAATCCTCTATGGGGTGTAACCTCAGCCTTGTGCCCTGTGATGCCTAGGACAGGCTGTAGGCACCCCCAGTGAGAGTTGGACGTATAGTAATCATAAAGATAGTTGGATGTATAGTAATCATAAACCCATCAGGTTATCAGTATTTACATGCACAAAATTATACAAATCCCGAAAACTAAGCTTTTTGTACAAAGGTTTTTTTTTGCATGTTTACCGAAGCCTCACAGGTAGCTATAGGTCTTCAAAAAATAATATAAAAAAATATATATATAACTTATAAAAAAGTTAAATAATAATGGTAAGCTGTTTTTCAAAAACGATTTTTGGTCATATACGAAATGTATGTTGGTTTCGCGAAAGCCTTGCATGTATTGTTAAAAATCGGCAAATATAATGGGTGTACGATAAAACTAACGAAGGACTGAACCATTAAAATATATAACTTTAAAGTCGATATCTGTTTACATGTAATGAATCTAATAATATCCGTACAACTTTAATGGGTAATGCACGTAGGCCTGACAGTCACCACGTCTTCAGAATTTTTTCTTTAATCATCATTAAATATAGCAACTTCCATTAGTCGATCATCCGGGCTCGCTTTCGGTGATCCGCAGTACTTTTAGAGACGCACATAAACCAGCACTCTAGACAGATGTTTGACAAAAAGCATCAACCAAAGCATGAAGAAACAATACAAGGAAAATGAGGAAGACATCCAGCTAATCCACTGAGGGAACCTTTACCTGAGGAAGTTATAGAGGCATTTCGTCTATGACATTTGACTTGATTTTGCTATGAGCTAGTATACTTCACCTGTGCCAATCATAGCGGGTAATATATATCTGCAGTGAAGTGTTTAGATCTTGTTCACGTTGTTCGAAGTGGTCCGGTTTTAATGCTTTTTTAAAAAACAAAATAAGATCACAAATAAATAAACGTCTGTATCATACATATGCGCAAATCGTTATTATACAAAAAAACATAGCTGTTGAGATGTATGCTCAGTTTTTATAGGATTATTTCCAAAAATTATACCTGTAAATGGACAAAAAGGGTCGACCAATGAAACTTAACTTAATTTCACAACAGGCAAGATATCTACAAGTGATGTGACAGCGAGATAAACAAACAAACAAACAAACAAAAACTTCAGTTCAGTTCATCGTGGGATTATTTCGCTGTTACCGTATTTGCCATTATGAACAATTCAAATATACGAATATTTAAAAATACGGAAGAGAGACAAATGCTCCCAATTTATTGGCTCTGCGAAGCACGGCCACGTCAGTAAAAAATGAGGCTGTGCAAACACACCAGTTTTATTACATATATTATGCAAAAAGTCCCAAATTCACTATTGTAATGTAATGTATTGTAGTGTAACCCTCTCCCGTAAAAGCAAACGAATACCCATCACAGGCAATTAAACTAAGACACTGTAGTTTATAAGGCTACATTACCTATATCGGACGTCATCTATTTATCATAACAGCGGCAAAAAAGTTTATCACTTTTTTCATTGTATTTCCAATACTCAATATGCGTCTACCCAAGTTTTATAAACAATTTACACCGTCTGTAAACTTAAAAAGAATTATGAATTTGTGAAAAGTTTATAAACACACTTATTCAATAAATACTCCTTTGCTGAACATCTCACTGTAAAAAGAAGTAACAGGGAAAACTTTGAAATAATGTGATTAATCGATAAACATCCTCCGGGTCTTTTTGTAATAATTTACACAAACCAATTTGTATTACGGAAATCTGCGCCTGCGCGTGTCACGTACAAGCACTAACAGTTGCGCCTAGGAGCAGCCGGGAGTTGTATTTGACGGGCTACCAGGGTCGCGATCGCTGCCTTTTCACAAAATACCACAGGGGAAAAAATCACACGCACATAACAATGGCTGAAGTGGGGCGAGCATTCAGCCTACTGTGTCAATCAGGCCTACCTGATGCTTCTAAATAATTTCTAAAAAGTTTCTGAAAGCGAGGAAGCAGCTGCTGCTGGAGGCTGTTACCCAGCATTGACCTGCTCTTCAGGACTGAGGCTTCATCTGCATATCTTTTGCACCCTGTCTTGTATTGGGAAGTAACGCCCAGCAGTCACTGATTTTTGATGAGAAAGGCGGATGCCTCAGACACTCCATGCTGCCCCTGAAAGGGCACTATAGCTGAGGATGAAGGTCAAAGCCTTGTCTCGTAGCTGCAGGTGGCTCCTTCCTCTCCCTTGAAGCTCCTGTGCCTTTAAATTCTAATCACCCCTTAAAGAATCTGATTAAAATTGACTGTTTGGTGTCGTCTCACCAGATTTTACTCTCAACTCTTCTACTCCTTCTCTTCTGTAGCTTTCCAATGATCAACTAAACATTCGGGGTGATTTTTTTGTATACAAGTCTTACGACATATCTCACAGATTGTCTAATGACTGCTCTGCTCTTTTAATTCTTCTGACTTCAATCTGACGATCAGAAGCCAGAACGGCAGCCACCTCTTCTACCCCGATAAGTGAGGATCATATATTTCATGGACAACACAGCCGCACAAAGACCCCTGTTGGACCTCTGAGCAGAAAACATAGCAGATGCTGACAGTTCAGTTTACAGGTATGTCCTAAGAAACCTGAGCAATTTAACCCCTCTCACACATCACATTTAAACAAAAAAAGGAAAATTAAGGAGGTTTCCGCATAAAAAAAACACCTTCGTACAGGTTCACCCGTGTCATTTTCTGAAACAGCTCTAAGACAGAAACTCTCATTATATCTAGAAAAATGTATCGATACCCATCTAGCTCCCGCACAAAAACACTGCGGCGACCCCTCCCCCACCTACCAGTTATTTATCTGCAGCTTCAAAATGCTTCCTAGCTAAACGTGAATATGCAATGAAGCGGCCGAGCTTTGTGGCGGAAATATTATTAAACTGCTGAAAGATGTAAGAGGTGAAGAATGGGGATGACATCAGGCTAATTTCACACTTGGCACTCGGATGGCCGGGTCCAAGCCACCGCCTTGCCACGCAACGCAGATCAAAGCCCACTGCCACCACCATAAAGGCAAGGAGCACTCAAGTATGCTAATCCCCAGGACAAATATATTTTAATCTTGTTAGAATACAAGTTAATGCTGTAGCTCAGTGGTTGAACTTTGTTACAAGTAGAGGGATCCACTCTCCTGTGCACCTCTCAGTCCCGTCAAGTAGTCTCACAAAACGGTCTGCCACGGATACAAAAATTCAATTCTTGTAAAATAATATTCAGGAAAAAAAAAAAATCACATAGTCAGGTCAGCATCCCGAGTGAAAATCCCCCTACTGAAGCACCTAAATATGCATAGGAAATGAGGTTTTAGCAGGTCGGCCTGTCCCGTCACTGAGTCCTTTACTAGCAGCGCCCCGGTAACCCTTGATCTCTCATGTATGCCGTCAGGCCTGGGGTAGCCTGAGCACAAAGACAGATAGGCATGGACTTAGACCATGGTCAGCCGTCGATTCCCTCAACCTGACAATGACTGACAAAGCAGGGAAGCCCACAGATGTGAGCAACCTCCCGACCCGGTGGCTGCTTAAAAGCCCCAAACGATGCCAACTTCATTCGTGAGGTGGCACGGGGCCTAGTGGTATGAGGCTCTGGTTATGGACCAAGAGGTCGCCGGCTCAAATCCCGTCTACCACCAGTAGCTTCCTGAGCAAGACCCTTAACCCCAAGTTGCTCCAGGGAGATTGTAAGTCACTCTGGATAAGGGTGTCAGCTAAATGCTGTAAATGTCCTGAAACCCCTTTGCCAGGTCTGCGATCAAACTGGTCCTGTTCAGCTTGGTCCCACTTTCCTGGGAAATGCGCACAAGACACTAGATGGAAGGATGTTCCCATCACCCGGTTAGCTCTGTCCGACCTCAGGCCCTCTATACTAACAAATGCTTAGAATCTGAATTCCAGCTCTCAGAAACCAGGGCACTCTGAGGAGTGATGAGCCAATATATTGGTATTCGAGAGTGAACAACGTTACAAAAAACCAGGCCCAGTTCCATTGCAAATCCTTACTTTCACTAATATACACGAGAAAATCAATCAAGATGACGCATTACTAACGAAGCACCTCAAGTTAACAGTTCTGTCCCCCGAACCATCAAAAACTACAAACTGCTACATTCTTTATTACCACAGGCCTCAGCAGGAAAAGCAGTCTGAAGATCAACAGATAGCTGGGTGAACATTTTATTTATCATTTGTCTACTAATGAAATGAGTCAACTTTGGGATGAGATACCATTCAGCGTGATTTCCGCTGTGGTAAAAGTAATCTAGACCCTGTGGCTGATGGATGAAACTAGATTTGTCTCATATGCTAAAATGTTGTAGCTCATAGACATGTATAACGCCCATCTTTCCGGGCCTTAGCTACCCAGTGTACTTCATATCCTGGCAGTGCTATTACAGGGGGGCGGCTCAGACTGTGTCCTCTAACTTTAACCCGATGCCCTTCATATGCTCTTAGAGCACTTGATGTTCAAATGACTCGGCCAGTGCTAACGGCAAATAGTGCAAGGTCAAAGGTCACTGCTGAAACTGAACTGTCTCCCTCTCGCGTTTGCTCGTCTAAAAGAACTTGGCTGCCGAGCATCTAGCACTCGATTTTAGACAGGCGGCTAAAAATGCTGCCATGATAGCCGGCTTCAGCTAGCAAAAGCGGCCTGTTAAAGGTTCACCTTTCTCAGACACGTAACACCAGAACCCTCACAAGGACGAAGCAGCTGTGATTCGGGTTTGAAACCCACTACATACTGGCTGTACACATCCCTGCCTAAGAACTCCATGGTCTTACCCCTTGATTTCAATGGAATATTTTACAGAAATTTTGAAGTCAAGTACCTTGCTGGAGGCTATGGCAGCAGGGGTTCTGCCTTTTGGTCCAAAGCCTGGTCCCTAAATGCTGCTCTACCTGCTGGACATAACTATTGGTTATCATTTGCGTTCTGCACCGTCCGTGGTTTCTAACCGAACCTTCTGAGTAAACATGCCTGAAGGACTTTTCCTAAACATGGTTTCAGTGCCATGGGTCCATGTGAAACAGAACAAATGATAACACTCCGATAGTTCTCGAATGTTTCAGTGACATCATATTGCCATGACGACACTGAGACATGCAATTTTCTTGCCAGGAAGCTTGAAAAGCTATCATTTTTTGCTAGTGAATTAAATTTTAAAAGATCTGAACGCAAGGGATACAAATCAAGATTCATGAGATTCAATTCAAACTAGTTATTTTCTTACTTTGTTGTTAATCTAAAAAAAACTGAGAAAATACGTGAAAATGTGAAACAGCCCTATGTGATAGTAACGTGTGTAACAGTTTACCACATTAAGTTTATTTCATTTTATTAAAAAAAACTATTAAAAAAGGCACGTGTATTTAACTTGCTATTTTCCTTCACTTATATCTATACTGTTTGCCATGCGACATTTTTCTAAAGTGTCCTTGACAGGCCAGTTTTTTTTGTTAATTTTTAGACTATTAAAGAAGAATAAGCTTCAAAAATAACTGACCCAGAACACAACCAAAGTCAAATATCAATTATGGTGTGCAGGCCCCTTAAAATTCAGAGCGTCCGCTAGACCAGGAATTTAGCTATTCGGATGAATGCTCCGATTTGAACAGATTTGCTCGAAGCTAATTCGAAACCATCTAAAGTTCGTCAAGCCCATATACTAACCCTAGAACGAAAATAGAACAAAAAAGGCGAAACTGGCAGACAAAAATCACTCGCGTCATTGTTCTGAAGCCACAACACCGCGAGTCTAGCCTCATGGCAGTAGCAAACTGTGAATCACAGGCTTCTCGTATAGCTAATCCGTCAGCAAGCTGCCCTGAATGAGGTTCACGCGTTTCCTACGTGCAAAGCCTTTGTGTCTAGCGGTCCACTCATTTACACCTACTCAAGGACCTCGCTCAAGGGTAGCATTGCGTGCCAGGACAACTGTGTGCATTTGTTTGCATATATGTATATGAGCATCTCAATGTTTTTGAATTGCGAATTAAGCATAACTGAGAATTAAATCCACCTGGTACAAGCATTTTTACAGATTTTTAGATAAAAAATTAAGTCAAGTAAAGCAGCAAGTAAATATAATACCAAACCTCAAAATTTCAAAAAGTTTCTTTCTAAATGTATAAATAGGCATATATTTATGTATTTGTTAGCATCCTCTCTCCAAATGTAAATGTAAATGTTATCAAACATCAGAGTAGATTTAAAGTCATTAGATGTGATTGATCTGATTTGGAAAAATCGATCACTGCGTATCAAATAAAATTTAACGCCATCTCATGCCACATTTGCCGCTCTCAGGGAGCTAAACACCCAGGAGTTGACCTTTGCATCGTAATTATTTTGCACCCCTTTGATGTTGACCTTTTGTTCTTCAGCCTGACCTTCTGAGAACACACTTCCTCAAGTAATGTAATGATTACGGGGGGAAGGGGATCAAGACATTCCCACCCTCGTCGAAATAAGTCGCCATTTTTTGCTGCGTAAGAGAAAATTATGCAACGCTTAAAAAAATTGGATTTATTTCTGGGTGGAGGGGTGGTGGTTAGGTATGAAGAATTCATTGAAATTTAGGTGCAAGACATATACCCAGGCAACCCACATGGACACTCTTATACGTCTGCTCACCCCACGGGCCCCACCCAGCTCACACATGGCATGCAAGAAAGCCAACGGCTGCACAGACGTCACGCGCGAGTGAGCGAGCCGTCGTGTGACTGTGCCGGGCTTTGCTCGGAAAGCTTCTTTATCACTAAACTCAACTGCGAAGGTAAAACAAGCAGCAAATTCCACAAAGTGATCATGAGCGATGATGGTCGGGGACATTTTGTCCTCTGTTTGTGCGTAACTTTTGGTGCTATTCCAGTTTAGCAGAGATTGGCCTGGTTTATCTTAGAGAGTGTCCTGGCTACATAGTAAGCATGCCTATTTTCTCTCATAAGGGTGTCGCCAATAAAGCTGAGTACTGATTACTTACTGAACTTAACAGTGACACTAACACTGACAGACATAACGTAATTTATACAATGAATGCTAACTGACAAACATGGAGGCTGTGCAGAACAACGGAGGGAAAAAAAAAACGACAAAGAATCTCGCAAATAAGCTGTAAATGTGCTACCATGTAACGAAAAATAAACCGCAGTGGAATAAACATTTCACCACTGTGTCCGTCCTCATCCTTTGGGTTTAGCAACTGTTTTGACCAAGGGACCCCAAAACAAACCCCAAACAGATCACGTGACCGCTAACAATAAAAAAAACCCATAATAAACCATTAATTTCTTACAAAGCAAACTTTATTAATTCATTATTATAATTTTAAACAGTTTTTCCTCCTAGCTAATTGTAGCCAAATATACAAACACAAAAATAAAGATTGGTAAAAAAAAAAAAAGAAATCTGTTGGTTCGGCAGTTATTTGGCCATCCTTTGATTAAACGTTTTAAGGGGGATTTCTGTGCTGGAAAAAAACCTCAGATTGCCAGAGGTGACCCCCCCACCCCCTGCCCCGTGCTGCCAGTCATGGCAGTATGGAGGCCGAGCAACTTTCCCGGTGCAAGAGCAGCTTCCCTGTCTGCAGCAACGGTACCTGGTTTACCACTGCGCCTCCCGCTGGCTGTAACATTGCGCCTCTGGGGGGGTGCGGGGTTGGCAAGGAGACATCGGAGTCCCATTTCCTTGGTGCCCTGTGTGGAGAGAACAAGGATAAACAGAGGGAGGGGGGTAAGGGAGGTGGAGAGGGAGGTGCGCAGAATTAGCAGCCGGATGGGTGTTTACAGTCCCCGCAGGGGGTAGGCCGGGACACACCACAGCTCGCAATGCAGATGTTAAAAACTAAAAACCACAATATTAAATTGTTAATTCGTCATTAAAAGTTCTGACCAAACGTCAAGCCTGGTTCCATAAACCGACATGGACTACACCAGGAAGGGCGTGGGTATGGGTGCCTGTACCGTGGAGAAGACGTGGAAACATCTTGCAGTAACGTTTTAGTGATGTTGGGAGGGTTATAACGCCACGTGAGTGTCATGTGATCAATCATTATAATTTCAGATTTGATTGTTTGCTTTTAAAAGCGCTGATGCTTTCAAATTGTTTGATTTTGAAATTGTTTGATGATTTGAACCCCCTTAGAAATTCCTCCTGCCACCCTGGTCAGTGATATCTACTGAGGGGAACCCACTGGTAGGGTTGTTGGGACCCCCCCCCCAAATTTATTTCTAACCACGAGCTTGGTTCAGTGCATTGCGGTATATGGAGGCAGGGTGTGGTTCGGTAGTTGTGAGCAGAAACATGCCGCCTTGGCAGCCAGGTTGCTGGGTAGCTCTCCCGAAACTCTGCCGATGTTACCAGGGGCCCTAAGTGACCCTCTGCATACATATCATATCATATAATAATTATCCATCATTCATAAATCCAGTACAGAGCTGATGAAAGCCTGAAGCCTAGCCCAGGAAATACAATAATAATATAATATATTATAATAATAATAACAATAATATCAAAAAGCAAGAGTATCCGTATTTCATATGTGTTTTCAGCAGTATTGAATACATTTCTGATTGGAAAATATCCCATAATCCCGAGCTGATAGACCTGGGCGATCACGTGCATCACTCAGCGGATGGGTGGAAATGGGAGCCGGCGCATGTGGGATGCCAGCGGCCACATGGTTAACGCGTCGATCACATGCATGCCATTTCCGTGGAGAGGGCTGGGCTACCCGTCAAGAGAATCTCCGTCTCCCTGCGCCCCTTTAATTGAGTACCTTATAAGGACAATCCAATGTCAAAACAACGAGAGTGGATGCTCCCCCCTTTGCTCCCCCCTTTACGCCCCCCCCACCCCACACAAAAATACCCAGCCCTCTCTGCTGCTTTATTCATTTGGCAACATGGAGGTCGGCGAGGAATTGCAGAGAGGTACCTGATCTGACACTACACCGCCCATTGAGCTGTGTGTGTGGGGGGGGGGAGGCTGGTTGGTGGGGGG
>JAODKN010000079.1:15961525-15981495 GCA_026774425.1 Petrocephalus zakoni
CCCCACCCACCCCCCCCCCCTGCCAGCCTGGAATCCTTATCATGCGATTCTGAAAATCGCGGGGAATTTAATTCCCTTCCTTAACAGTCTGAGGGTTTTCAATGGGAGCTGTCAATAAAGAATTTCCTGTGGAATAAAGAAGGGCAGCGCCGTCATCCCGCAGAAAGGACTTCCCAAGCCTGCTGTCCGCCAGCGAGGTCCCACATGCACCACCATTGTGATTCCATGGAAAAGGCTTCCAAGTTATTGTTCATAAGGGGCTTCTAAAACTTTACTTTTTTCCTTACCGGATGCCATATCTGGGTGGGGTGGATCAATAATTAAGTGAGTAAATAATCAGATGAACTCTGGAACGGGACGCGATAGTGGAAGTTATACTTTGTAAGACATACTGTTACTCTGCCCTGGGCGAAACGCTGTCATTACAAATGAGGGTATATTTTATGAACACCACTGAGTGACTCCAGCCAAAACAGATGGCCTTACAATGAGTAAATTCTTTACAATTAGCTTGTCCTGGGGCTTTCCAATGCATAGCACTTGAATCATATTTAGCTTGCCCTGATACTTCTTCTTGTCCTTACGTGACCTCTGCTTTTACTGTTCCCAATGAGATTTACAGATGCCAATGAGATTTACGGAAAAAAAGAAAAAAACGGACCAGCTCAAACAAAATTCAAGGGATTTGGCCGATTAATCCCCGCGATACCAGCTGCATAAATGAAATGAGTGCAGGGTGCTTAGCTAAGTGAGCATCCGCAGAACGAGTACAAACAAACAAGCTGGGTGAGCGAGCCGTCAATGACAGCAGAACGAACAAGAACAGAGAATTATAACGCAACTGCAAGAGCAGCCAACAAAGCAGCGTCTTCGTGCAAATTCTCAAAAAAGAAAAGAACAAAAAAGAAAAATCAAGAAGCACAAAGCGACCTTCCTGAAGAGGTGTGCGACTAAGGTCAGTCTGTGAGCTGAACAGGAACCGCTACGATACCTGGTCCCAGAGCTTGGCTGGGCCCCACCGCCGAAACACCACCACCAAGGTTTCACAGGGTTTAGAAGTCTGTGTTCGCAGTCGTCTACGGCCCAGTCCCTTCAGAGCGATGCTGGCATTTAGCGGGGCCGAGCACCACCGAAACGAGAAACCGGCGTTCCTGCTCTCTCTGCTTGTCTGTCTGATGGCCACAAGCCCCCTTTTAACTAAGGCTTCAAGAACCATTGAGAAATGTGAGAGCAGCAGCATCTCAATGGAATGCTGAGAAGACGACGATGCACAGAAAACTGCCAAGGAAGAACCTTTTACTACTATCAATAGTGTTGTTATTATTATTATTAACATGATTATAACATTGGTAAATGAGCTATAATAAGCAACAGTGAGCAGCTTCATCTTGTTTCTGGAAAAGGCCAAACCTACACTACGTGAAGCAAAACATCCCGGGTCATTATCTTAGATTAACAGAATTATTTTCAGTTCCTATTAAATACTTATCAAAACAAGACAGAAGGGAATAATAGGAAATAAAAGCTATCTTTCCATCTTGTTATCCAGTGCAAGACCATGGCAAGAATAATAATCACAATAATTATTTATTATCATCGTCAACATTCTCACAAATAATCGCATTTTTTCAGAGAAACCCGTGAAATGATCCTCACGGATGGTCACTCCATCAACGCCACTCAAAACCTGTTTGTTGTGACACAAACAGCTCAAACAATGGGATTTTAATTGGCTTATGGCAGTCATGTGACATCCGCTGACAACTTTCACAGGCAAACTCAATGAACAAGTTAAGCTTCGTGTCAGAGGATGGGACAGACAGGAATGAAATCGGTCATAGCACGTGATAATCTCTACTTCTTACCAGTATTGAGTTCGATGGGTTTGAAATTTATCAGCAAAAGTTGCTTAATCCCTCAACTCTGAGAAGCAAAGTAATCAAAGGTTTTGTTTAGTGTCCCTTAGTGCTGTGGGGATACTCACACTGAGCTGCCCTTCTGTCTGTGGTAACCCCTAACTTTATACCTCCACAGCACTTTGACTGCTTCTCCTTTTGATACAAAATGTATTCATACTTCTTGGCGTATCGTGTATTATTTACTTTTCTGGTTGTTTTTAATTTAGTCTAATGATCTTGATAACTAATTTTGCACCTTTAAGACTCACTCATACATCTGTTTATGTTATTCTTAAAGTATAGTGATTCTTTGAATTAGTTAATAACCCAAAAAGTTTTTTTTTTCTTAAATATGATGTTACAGAATGAGAATAAATGCATTTAGATTTGGGTAAATCAATTTTGGAGGCCTGGGGAAGTAGCCATTGAGATCTTGTAGTAAATTCATTCCAAGGTGTCCTGAAACACTTTGAGTACAGATAAAGTAAACCTTCTCCTAGCCCCTGCAGGGATCTATTTTGTAGATTCATACAGATTCCTCTGACTTTCTCAAAGATGTTTCCCCATGAGACAAAAATCTGAGAAACGTGAGTCTTGTTTTTACCTAGGAGATATGGAACAAAAGTAAAAAAAAGATCTCACTCGAGTGTTTCCTGTCCTCTGGGTCCTGCCTTCTTATATTAAACTTAATAGAATAGAATACAAGAAAAGGATATGTGTACCTGAAAAGGTATATTGCAGCTCCAAATGTGAATGTGGAAACTATCATATTAAAAATGTTATAAAAACTTGCATGTAACAATACATTGCAATGCAAGCCAGTGTTTTTGTTTCCAATAACCTTAAGGTTTAAGAAAAAAAAAACATTTGGTGCAAACGGTTCATTGTAAATGAGACTTAACAGTATACTGTCACTATATTTAAAATGAAATGTATCAATAACCATATCATCAGACACATAGTTTTGCGGGAAAGGTAATGATCAGACTTGGACACAGAACTTGCGATTTAGAAATAAAATCGGCATGTAAGGCATTATATTTTTCTTACATTTCCATATTTAATTGTGTGTTTGTATAAATCCCTTCAAAATTAACACTTAAATGATATCGTGGGGTTCAGGGCTGCGACGGTGGGTTGTCGGGTAACACTGTCGTCACACACCTCCAGGGATGGGGGCTTGCGTGGAGTTCGTATGTTCTCTTTCTGTTGCGGACATTCCGGATTCTTGCAGTTAGGCTAATCGGTGTGCATAAACTGCCCATAGTGTGCCCTGCAATGGACTGGCACCTCATCCAGGGTATACCCCCGCCTTGTGCCCTATGCTTCCTGGGACAGGCTACTGTACCCATCTCGTTATCATGCCTAGGAAAAGTGGTTGGACAATGACCAGATAATTGTGTGCACCAATCTAAAATTATTGGAAATTATGACAGAAGTAAACAGATCAATTATAGTTTGCGTCCTTGGCATGATGAAAAACCAAAAAGCAAATGAAATGGCAAATAGGTAAAATGTGAGACCCAATTTACATATGCCTGACCAGAGAAATCATTTACAACTTCGGCTGAAACTGCACAAAGAAACAGTTATTGTAAATGATGATGAACAGCCTGATTAATAGAAATAATCATGTTTAAAAGGATTCTTATTAGCTCTGGATTAAGCATAAAAAAATCTGACATCATCGTCAGTGTTGGTCTGTAGAGTAATATATATTATATACCGTGTGTGTAAATATCTTTCATTTTTTTATGCGGCAACTTTCTGAGGAACTTTGATGTCTCCCGTTACAAAAACGCTACAAAAATAGAACTAAAAAATACAATTCCATTACCCGGATAACTGGTAGTAAGATGGATGGAAGGATGGATTAAAAAAAATTAAAAGCTTAGCTGACAAATATGACGATAAAAATCCTTTGCAGAGGTCGGGCAGCCGAATATTAAAATTCCAGCACTGGTAGAGTAGCTGGACAGAGGACTAACGCCATCGGGCCAAGACCCGGCCCGAGGTAAATGTGGAGGTGCCATGGATGTGGTGTCGGCTTCGGGAGCCCGGAGAGAGGTCCAAAACTTGGAGTCAGGTTCATCAAGTAATTCAAAGCTTGGAATTATTTGCATAGTGCAAACATTTATAAAAATATGTAGCTTAATCATAAATGTCTGACAACAGCGATTAGTAAATAGTGGCCTGTTTAGCCTGACGACCCCTTCGACCTTAGAAATGACTTTATAATCTCTGAACTCTTGTCTGTTATAACAATACATGACAAGTGTATTTTCACTCTCCACTCAATTTAAAATGATCCTTATTTAAACTGACTCTTTCTACCAAAATTTCCCAATTTTTGACTGGCTGCTCTTTGGTTGCTATGAGATAAGGTCACATGCTAAGCTTGCTGTATAAAATCCCGTGTGGTTCCCAGAGGTTCATACTGGCACAGGTATATCAGAAAATTGGTAGTCATATGTGAACTGGCTTGGGCACAAGAAGTACCACAAAACATTTTGTAGATACTTTTACTAAACTTTTACAGAAGCTATGAAAGTACTTTTATTAAAATACCGATTAGATAATATTACAAGTAATGCGTAAGCTACGCAATATGAAAGACATGCTGAGTGTGCTATAATTGCAAAAGAAAAAATATGAAAAATTCATTAACTATGTTGCCTTAAAATACATGCCTAGAAATTAAGAATTCAAATTAGAATAATATATACATTATTATTAACTAATATTAACTAATTAACTAGTATTAACTAATATTTATAATCAGAAAATGTAGTTGAAACAAAATTTAATTGAATGGACGAGAACTTGGTCAGCTGTCGGGGCGATAAAACAGTGCGAGTTCAGGCTGTTTTTGCTCAAGAAAACAAGCATTTTTTCGTTATCATTAATCAGGCAGTGTATAACATACCAATGATAAAAAATTAAAAATGCTAGATGAAAAAACATCATTTTAGAGGACCGTAAAAATGTGAAATAAAAATTTTTCGCCAGAGACTAACTTGTTCTGATATGCAAGTGCCAAAGTCAGACAACCGGGACACACAAACTTATTAAAAAACAGAACAACCTTTAAATTTAGCAAAAACAGAAATAAAAAATTATTCAAATGTCTAGTACCCTGGGTGGAGGCTTCGCTATTTGACGTCATTGAGAGACGTCGATATCTTATTAAAATATATGGTTTCTAAGGTTTTTGTTTAAATGTTGCACATCATCTTGTTTGCCATTCACTAAACAACATCTTCAGCTGGGAGGCAGATGCTGGTGAAAAATCAAGTAAGAATGTTTAATGTTTCCATGTGGCAGCAGCTCCACATGGTCACAGGACTCGCAACATCACGACTGCCATTTGATTGCAGCTCATTCGTTTTCATTGACCTGAATAAAAAGTTGTATAACACAGATCAAAAGTCGCGAACGTTAATGAGCATAAGTAAAAATCAACAAAGACTAAAATGTATTACATTGCAATGTATTTGTTTTTAATAAAGAATTGAAAAAAAAAAGCCAGTAACTTTAGTAGCTTAATTAAGGAGCTAATTTTGGCAATTTATTAGATTTCCACTTGAGGCTATAAAAGGAAGTCCTCAAAGATATGGGCAACTCTGCTGTTCCTTGACTAATTGGAAATAACAATGCCGAGATACCCTTTGTTAAAAACCTGGACACTATGTCACTACCAGGATTTAACCGCAAGCAAACTGATGGGTGATTGTCTGCAAAACCTGAGAAGATTCATAGGAAAAGCAGAGAGGCCACCAGGCAATGAAGGAGGACAAACAGGCACAGGAAAAAGTGAGGAGAAAAGTCGTGGTACAAGAGCAGAACCGCTAGAGGGACACTCGGCAGGAGGGGGTGACGCTGGTTCCGGGGAGCTGGAACAGTGCAGACAAATACTAAGTTTATTGAGACGGGAATTTGAAGGCTGAGTGCAGCACCAGATTTCCTAACTGCCTAAACAGAGCCTGGAAGCCTGGACATGCCTCCTCTGGAGAGCATCAAAGCCGAGAGCTATGCCCTCTAGCGGATGGGTGGACTCCTACACGATTTTATCAAAACAGTGTATTGCTATTCTTTCAATTTCTTCATTTATCCTACCCATCATTTAGTGGCTTTGGACCTGAGGGTCTCCGTCTGCTAGGAGTCTTGCATGAAGCTGGAATTCCACCACTGGAACCCCTCAAAGTACTGCCAACTTGAGTGGTATCCATAGAGTCTCATTAACTGGTCTGTCTTACTGTCCTGCAAACCATGTGGGGATCTTTGGGGTGGGTAAGAGAGGGGTTGTCACCTTCGAGTTGTGCTGCCCCTGCCACCTACTGCAGAAGTTACAGTCAAAACTGCAATTTAGAACGAGATGTGGAACATTTGTCAATGCTGGGTGGCAGAACATCACAACCAGAAAGACATACTGGTTGTCAGTGGTCTGCTACCTGAAGACAGAGTGGTCCTAGAATGGCCAGTCTTCAACAGACCAACAGTCCCTCATTATGACCACCAGACTCCCAGCAGTCCATTACCCAGAACTCTAGTGAAACAAGTCAACCAATCAATTAATTCACTTTTCAGGTAACAGTACAATAACCAAGAAGCAGGAGATCTTCAGGGACAAGGCTCTGTGCACTATAATAACACATGCTTTTTGATAGTTATCTGGTTTAACAGCACTGATGCCATCAACCCATTAACATTTCACTTCAAAAAAAAAAGAAATAGAGCGAGCTCAAAGCCATGTTGATCTTTATGTCATTCACTTCCATCTATCTTTTAGAGGGACATATAAGAATAAGTATACAAAAAGATATCATCCTGAACATATACATTAAAGACAAACATCTTCCACTCATATCAAAAGGGAGGAGGCTCATTCTTAAGGACACTCCTTCTGTGGATCAATTACTATCAAAAGAGGATTAACCTTGGGGTTGACAGGGAAGGCCCCTGCCTCAGTACTGCCTCTTAGCAGTGCCATAAGAAGTGCTCCTGACTTCATTGACCCTGACCTTTTGGGACCGTTACGTTGTACGATTAAGAAGTGACAATAGTTTGTGTCCGTCACTCACATCTCATGTTAGCATTTACATTCGAATTTACGAAGATGAAGAAATGGGAAACCTTAGAATGAAAAAGCCTGACATCATCCTTAAGAGCCACAGTACGGAGCTAATTTTCACCCATTTGCACACTACTAATGTATTGTGCCTGCTCTTGATACTGTGTGAAGGATACCTTTAACACTTACACATTAAACTTCAGCAATCAAATTTACTCATATTTCCTCATCAAACAAAGAAAATCCCGAATATTTAATACAGGCAGAATAAATGAAAATTAATAAATACAACAAAAAGATTAAAAGCTTAATGTTTTCTCACCGCTAAATACCTCACAAATAATAAATGTAACAAATAATTCACGAAGCACTACATTTTCACAAAACAAAATAATGCCAACAAAGTATAAGCAAAATATAGCTACTGTACGACTGGTTTCACAGAACAAATCGATAACTCAAAAACTGCTACGAAATTACATGCTTCGTTGCGTAGACTTAAAGCCTTGTGCCATTCAAGCTCCCAACCAGATTGGGTCACAAGATGCTTTCCCGCATGGACCAGATGGGAACAGATACTGGTTTGGCGTCAAATTGACTTTGTACTCCAGGGAGTCAACTTCAGCTGCAAGGTAAATGCGTGAATCACATGGAAACGCAACGGGGTTGTCAGCCATGGGTTGGGTAAGGCATTGTTACTTTAACCCACTGTTACCAGTAGCAGAAAACACACGGTAGTGGGTCACAGCAGTTCCCAGGTTCCAGATTTGCTCCCAAAAATACAACTACAAATACAACAAATAAAACAGATTCTTCTAATTGACTGTGCCAAGTGTTAAGTACAAAAGGCTCATCAAGGGTATATAGTTTTAGGTAAATTTTGAACCCATATGATTTAGACAAAAAATGCTATATGCACACTAAACGAACGCAATAATAGAAATCGCAGTTTGTACACTTTGGAACGGACAGCAGCTAGTCTTGTTATAATACTTTAATAAAACTAAAGAGTATACACATGGTCAGCATATAGTTTAACTGTCACAGTAGATGTCTATAAGGATGAACACTGTATATATATCTTCTTAAAAAAACATGTCTTAAAATATTATACCTACAACCTATCCAACACGTTAAATGAAGAAAAAAGGTATAAGGGTGAAAGAGTAAAACATATCAGCAATTGACAGTATTGCACATTTCACTTACAAATGAACAGTGTGAATTGCCAGAGATGCAAAAAATACTATATAATACTACATTTTGAATATTGAAACACAAATCAGTAGTAGAGGTTAACGATAGACACATTCACAATGAGCACATGAGTTTCTCATACGGCATAATGAACATTTCAAGACTTACAGCATGTTCAAAGGTCATTTTTTCCCAAAAATTTAAGTATAAAGGCAAAAAAGTAGATAAAACATGAATACACTATAACGTTAAACATATATAGTTATTGCGTACATGTAAATTTGTTTTTATGTTAGCATATATTCATTCTGCATGCAAGCAAATTTGAACTGCAGACTAAGTTGTTATATATTAATTATATATAATATACACAAAATATACAAAATATAAAGTAACCTGTTATATCTCCAATACAGAGCTATTAAAGACCAATTTTGAAGTACTTTATGTCTGTTGTATAGCCGTTATATGTTTATTTAAAATGGTCCGTCGCAGTATTTGCATTATATAACCAATAAAAACCCACTGTATATGATGTGATATCTGAAATGTGTATTTTACATATCAATTTGAACTATTGTATATTTATTGCATATCTCTTACACATCCTTTAAAAATGTTATATATCCTTTACATAATCATTTTCATGCATATTTTATGCATCCATATGTATATATTATTTATCGGTTTAAAGTTTTGTGTTATGCCCGTTTTATATTTTTTACATAGTCATTTTAAAGTAGTAAATTACATGTCAGTTGTATATCGGTTATATGCTGATTTAACATTTTCTGTTATATTTCAGTTATATATTAAAACAGACCATTCAATTCTCAGTGTATAAGTCAAATGTTAATTTAACGTATCCTAGTACATCCAAGTTATATGTCAATAACTCTCAATACCTGCCCTTCTTATATATACGCCGTTGTTTGTGTGTTGTATACTCATGATATTTATCTGTTGTATTCTGTTTCTGTTCGTAGTATATTCTTTATAAATCCCAGTCTTCCTATTATATTCTATTACCAAGTATGTAAAAACAATAGCTGTCAGTTATCAAGTACAGTAGTCTGGCTGTCAATATTTGAAGAATCGCGTGTAATTAGCGTTAAACACTCTCAATGCATATTTTGAAGAAGGCCCAAAAATTACTACTCACATAATAATTCGTTTAAAATTTGGAAATCCCTGCACACAATTATCTTGCGTGTAAAACTACAGTACAAAAATATCATTAAAAAAATTCTGGTCTTACACAAACGTCCAATATATCCAAGGGATCACAAGTCAGGAAACAAGTAATCAACAAGTCAAACTGCAAGCGCAACTGAGGGTCAACCAGTCATACATTTATGTATTACCCTCTCATCTAAAATCGACGTCCTTTTTGACCCGATAACGTCAGTGCAGAAACAATTCAGTGAACAAAAAAAAAAAAAGTAACTCAAACTCCATCGCATCCAAACAGCTTGACAAGGTCAAGCCGGAAAGGTCCTTAACAACAGTACACTGGTACACGTCCATAGCTGCCTTTCATGTACCACTGTGCTTAGCTATTAATCCTCTGCAGTCCTGGGTGTGAGACTGAACCACACCTAATTCACACTAATGCAGACGTCTGATGTTTCTCAGAAGGGCTCATTCACACTGCAGCAAGTTTCCTAAACTTTCCCGAGGCTGCAGGATGGTCTAGGCAACCAAAAAATAAATTCACTTTACAGGCTGTAGAGCCAAATGGAATCTCGTGAATCTTAACACCACTTATTTAAATGTATTTATTTTTTTTAAACGAAATATGACTATCCCAGTGAATACAAACACAATACCGCAGTATAGTTTAAGGAAGTAAGATGGCTGAAATTGAAATCGGCACAGAAAACAATCAAATGTACAGTAGCACTCTCCCCGTCCCGATAACTTCAGTCTCAAATAATACGTACGAGTTCAGTTGAGGCTGTTTTAAATTAAATCCAATTCGTAAAATGCATTACTGGCAAAACACCTCAGCACCGTGGCACAATAAAGGGATGAGTTGTTTAAATCAGTCAGTCTAGAAAAATCTCCTGCTCCCCAGTAAGAAGTGGTCACCGTAGGTCATTTTAGGTATACATGATTGGCATAAGGGACAAACAGCTCATTCGGATCCTGTCGCCGACTTCGGTTCTGTGCCAAAAACTAAGTGGAGCTCCTAGTTCCGGTGGCGCCACAACTGAACCGGGCAGTAGTGGCCTGTCGGTGGTCCTGATCGCAGAAAGTATGCCCATTTTTTGGGGAGGTGAGCTCTGTGCCTGGTGCCTAGTTAGGGACTTCTGATGTTCCCGCTTCAGTAAAAAGCTATTTAGTAAAAGAAAATGACAACAAATAGAAACCTTAATTAAAAAAAAAACAAAAGCAGTGGTAGCTATATAAATACAATTGTATAAATTTTCAACAAAACTTCCTGTGAGATCAGACAACGAAGCCATAGCTTCAGCCTCGAGGAGACAATATATCTCTCATCTTATATATGCTTAAACATAGGATAAACATTAAATATGGTACTGTGATAATGGCCCAGGTGTCTGTCGCTGGACATACTTTCTAACAAGGCCTCCTCTTCGCTGTCCACTGGCTCTGTGGTAACAGCACCAAAATGTCAGGTGTTCATCGCATCGCCATATCTAGGAGGCCACCATTGAGGTGAACTTCACTGAACTCTGCAAGGCCACGGATCCTGCTCTCAGTGGGCGAACTGAAATACCTCATAGCCGCCGAGGCACAGATTACAGGGCGTTAAGCCAGGGCTCGATCCAACCGCGCACCTTTGTGGCGACCGAGCGGACAGGCGGATTAGAACAGTGCTCCTCACCCGGCCTTGTGTCGGCAAGGGCAGGGGCCGGTAGGCTGAGAGCTGCTCTTGAGGACAGGAGGGATCTTCCTCTTCCTCAGAGGACTGGGGATCATGAGCTGGAGTGCTCAATCTGTTGAGCGAAGGTTTACAGACAGTGGTTTCTCCAGAAAAGCTTTTTCCATAATTAAAAAATTGTTCTTGATTGGTTACAAGCTAAAAATAAGATTACTAATAATAATACTTATTAAAAATTTCTCAATCATCGCACTTACCTAGTTAGCTGTGTCCGAAAAGTATGACGATGTAGTCAAAAGCGTGTGTGTATGTATGTGTATATATATATTATGTATGCATACACACACACACTCACGTCACAAACAGTAAATCACATAAATGTAGCCAAGGCAAGTATTAGTTTATCTACGGTGGACAAGTGATTATAAATATTTTTTAATTCGCTGTTTTCCGTTACGTTCTTTTCTAAATGAATATTTTAGTCATTCATTTGAATTATGAAATTATGGTTCAGGATAGAAAACAAGCTATAAAGCTATAAGTGGAACTTGCCTCCTTTGCTATACACTTTGAGTGAAAAATAAACATAAAAGAAACACACAGAAGAGTAAACTAGCAAATCTGCAAATGGCAAGCGGTGATATTTCAAGGAGTCTCACTTAATTCTGACAATTTTTCTAAAAATTTACTCAGAAAAATCGGACGCAAAATATCTTCAAATCAAAACTCAGTATTTAGTTGCAGTACATATAGCCTAAGATTACTTAAAATTTGTCGGCGATTAAGCACGGGAAACAGAGTAATACTTAGATTAATTTTTACAACATTTAAAGAATGGTTAAAAATTTGAGTGCAAAAAGTAATGGCGATAAATGTTTGAAATTATTATAGTATTTGCTACACAATAGTTTCACAATTTAATAATCCGTTCAAACAACAAAAAAACTATTAATTTGAGCGAATACACATTTTTCCAGCTACCGCATTTTCCTAGAAATTACAGGCACCAGCTAATGGTAACGAGTTAATAAAATACAAATTTTGCATGTAGCCTTTGACCAGTAGTGGCTGATTAATTTTCAGGTATAAAACATACACTGTACGTACATAATCTGAATAAAAAAAAGATTCACAATAATCACCGTTAATTCGGCAATATAATTTCTACGACAATACATCAGTACGTTTTTTTTGCTTAAAACATTAATTGAAAATATAGCAGTATACGTATGAGTAATTTTTGCTTCTAAAGTACGTTTTTGATCTTATATGAAAATAACGCGCAAGCAGAAATAAAAACGCCACAAAAAAGAAAAAAATTGATAGTGAGACTGAGGCGAATTTGATTCAATTTACCAGGAAAAAAAACCTAGAAGCTTGTTTTAAACTTGAAAAACTGATCAAATATACACCTGATATATATCGATCATTATATTTATATGTTGTGTTCCATCAGCTGCTTCATTTCAAAATGTTAATAAACCATAAATAATCCAGGTTTGATTTCTTGTAAATAAAATAAATTGACAAAATTAGCAAATTCGCATATTTATCATGGCAAAACCACAGTGCTTCCAAGGAAATCGCATATAGAAAAAAAAAACGACATTACGTTAATTTGAAGCTACAGAGAAACCTAAGACAGAATTAAGCTACTCCCGATCGGCAGCTGACGCACATTGAGCGGTTTTTGTTAATAAAAAATATTGCTTGTTTTTCCATCATAGCACTCTATTATCGCCTTAGCATTACTGTAACAGGGAAGTACAGACTCTTACTGATGCCATAGTATCCCCACCCACCGTTATTATTCTTATTCTTATTATTATTATTATTATTATTATTATTATTAGGGTTATTGAGGGTAATAATGCACCAAGTTGGTCTGATCTGGGTCACATCCCCTAGGAAATAAAAGATTCCTTGTAACTGAGAATCCTGTTTCAAGAATGATGCATGATAGCGATTCTCAGAGTGCGTAGCATCAGCCGAGTTTGTTACAGCTCCTAAATCGTGGGCTAGCTTTGCTAGTTAAAAAAAAAAAAACACACACACAACCTCTCTGGGACAGAGATCTGTGGCAGGTCGAGGTTGTCTGTCTGTCACATCGCAGGGCAATAAGGGATAGGCATTCCTTCGTCGGAGTAGACAGCGGCTCCTGTACCACAAAATGGAGGCCGATCCACCCCAGACCCCTGCAGCGGGTACAGCTGTATGCAGAATTGTGAGCGATCACAATGCAGAAAGGGGATACTGGCCGGATACTCTTGGACGTCTGCCAGAAACTCCCAGAAAATGTCTCTGCGGCCACTGGACGCAGCGGACCACATCAGTTTTAGAACGAGACCCTTTTAGAAGGGCAAAATTTGAAAAAGGGATTTTCAGGAAAGGAAGGGAGGGAGAAAAAAAACTGACTGAGCGGTGGAGATCTTTCAGACGTCACATGACCCATCACGTGACCCAGGATGCACTGGGAAAAGCAATGGCTGAGTCGTGGATTTGCTTGCAGTCGTGATCTGCCATAGTTTGCAAGTCATTATGTGGCTGCTAGGTCTATGTTGTTGTGTACAAACAGTGGGCGTGGCATGACAGAGCACACACCTTAGCTATTCAGGGCACAACAATAAAACCAAAAAGCACAATGCTACCGAATGAAAACTCCCTCTAATACCCCCGATCAGCTTAAGCAGCAACATGACAAATCAGGTTTTCCGTTAGCCAAAGCGATACTGTAAACCAGCACTAAAAATACTCCTCAACTTAAAAACAGCATCTGCCGGGTAGTAAACTCTGGCCACGCTAAGGACAACAGTAGATTGAGCTTTTTTTCCCCAGAGTCACCAAGATCGACAGACGAAAGTAGATTGTATGGCAAAGAACTGAGTAACAAAAAATTATCACGCACTCAGTGCCCACGCTAACTCCCGAACACAATAGCTATGAGACAGCACGGTGAAGTCCAATTTTCACACCACGTGGTATCGATGCTAACAGGGTAGCGCTGGCACGCTGTAGCTCAGGTATTTATTTATTTATCTACTTGCAGAGAGCTCCTAACAGGAAGCTGAGTCATTATGCTTCCCTCCTCTGCAAAACCAGTAGATACGAGGAAACGTCAGGCGTGAGAGTGCAAAACAGAAATGATAACGGGTTCCGTTATTGCTCCTCCTGCCCCACCTCTCCTCGATAACGGTCAAACTCAAAATTTGTCAAATCACTTACGCTTCAGCTGATTAATGAACGTTTTGCGCATTGTTACATATGAAACCCAGAATGACTGCTGCTGAATTCTTCATGGAAGTGGTTTTATTCACAGATTATTGGGGGGGTTATTATTTTTTTTTCTACATATAGATTAAAATTTTAAATTATTAGTTCCAGTAGTAGTTGCAATATTTCAGGATAGCCCTTTTTTGTAGAAGTCACGAGAGATTATCACCTGCTTCCGAAAAACTATTCAACAAAGTATGCATGTATTTTTCAAAAATTAATAATTCCAAATTATAAGAATCACACCAATGTGATGTACGAAGTTGGACCCCTTCACAAAAGACTAAAATACAAGCCAAAACCACTTCAATCCACTGAATAAAAGCAAAACTATAAGCCAAAATGCTGTAAATCGCCAGTGAAAATGAGGTATCACACAAATCACAACACTTCTGGTCCTTTTTACAGCCATAATTTGATGCCATGTACCGGCAGTTTATAGCCTTAATTCACCTATAATAAAATAAATTAAGGACAAGTGGGGAAAACAGCACTATTGAAATAACAGTAACTCACAGCAAACTTGGCTACAGACACAAGCAAAGTTGAAATGAATGAAACAACAAAAGCAAACTGGCAGTAACGCTGAAGTCTTACGCATCACTATAAGCTGCCTCATGCACCACTACACACATAACTCATGATTACGCATGAAAATTACAGATGACAGGAATTTTTCCACCCCTTTTTAAAGTCTCTATCAAAAGATATCTCCTGAATATCAGATTTCTTTTTTTTTTTTAAAGGAGTGAGAGAGAGAGACAGTTTGAGGGCTGGAAGAGAACAGTGCTGTCAGGGCTGTGCAGGAGCCATTCTCAGCTTCTGGCCCCCTGGGGCGCTGGGTCGACCACCACTATCCCCCCGACCCCCCCCCCCCACACACACACACACACACACACAAACAGACCCACAACCCGAGGCTCTTATGTTCAACCTTCTGGCTCCTGTGAGCATTCTTTACATTAACCAGCGTGTCCCCCCCTCACCCCTGCTCCCCTCCCTGACACCCTCCCTTCACCATACCTCCCATGTTTCTCCACTGACAGATAAGCGTGTTGATTTACCTGTATGACACAACACCTCCCTTCCTCCCAGCTGTCTTGGAAGAGGTAGTACAATCCCTTTGCCCCTATTAGCTGTGAACAAAAGTAGAAAAAAAAAACATTAATCAGAAGGGAAAAATAATGACCAATACATTTGACAGCCAAAGTGCTTATCTAGATGAGTTCCATCATCAAACATAGAAAAACAATATGAAGAGAATGTTCAATGTTTTACCACCCATCTATCTCCTGGACAATTTTTTGCCCAGTAAGCTTTTACCATCTTGGGAAATTTCCCTGGATATTTCGTCCATTGCGCTGTGGTAGGAAATCACCTGACAGGTGAATTTAAACGGAAGACGAAACTGTACTTCAGCCGTGTGTAACCGGGAAAAGGTCTGACAGGAAAGCCAACGCTGGCGGACTTCATTTACGCAGTTTATTCCCTAAAATTGTTCATCAAAAGCATAATAGCAGGTATACTGTTTTACTATTATTAGACTATCATTTGGAGAGGAATGAGAGTTTCTGATACTTTTGCTCGACAAACACGTATTTAAATGCCGCGTAGAAACCGAGATTTTTCCTTCTAAAAATATCGGCTCAAGCAATAAATACAATAGACTTAAATGTTCCCAAAAATCGTATTAATCTAAGCCGTTGGCTACTTAAGTTAAACCTAACAGGTCTTTGACAGATGCGCCGAGTTACGTTTATAATAACCATTTTTAAAAGTCACAGAATAATCTTGTCCGTACCCGAAACTCCCTTTAAGTACGTATATTTAATTAAATTAGTAACTACAAAAACTTATTCTCTATAAACATTGCATCCAGATTAGTTTTATTTTAGAAACAAACGTGCCATGAGTGCCGCTTTAGCACTACACACCTATTAACTGGCAAACCTAAGAAACCCCTATGAGCTATGGGTGTAGTTTTCGACATAATGCCCAATAATACGTTTATTAAATAATGAACCAGAATGACATTAAATGTCTTCAGCCGGAATGTCACTGGCAGCCCCTCTTATAACACACTGCCGCCAACGGCCACTTCTGTTTATTTCTGCAACACTGATACGATCATAAAAGTAAACCTTGAGATCCGGACTCAAAATATTTCATATTTAATAGACAACCATCACGTCTGTGACTCAAGATGAATCAGCTGAGTAACGATTAATACACCGAGAAAGATAATCACTTTTTTGCAGTCAAATATGATAAATACATGATAAACTAGTCAGCGAAATATTCCAGAATTACCCCAGCAATTTCCAAATAATCTTACAGTTCACAACAATCGGCTGGTTTATTCAAAGCGCCATAAGTAACACATTTCGTCCCGAATAATAACGCTGCCTAAGTGAGGTACGTCTCAGGGCGGTGGACGTGAGAGCCCTATGACTTGCATACTTGACTTTGCAGGCTCCACATCCACAGGTAGTAAAATGGCACAGCAGCTTCGGGATGGATTGGCGCCACCGTTTGAGCGACCTAGTGCACGCCGCTCCCCCTTCCCATAATTTACAGACGTGCAACTCCCCCTACTATAGGATTACTGCCGGGGCCAATCATTAAAAGACCCCGAAGTTAAGTATTTGCATGCGCACGCTGCATTGAAGTAAAACAAGAGCAGAACTTCATGCATTGCTTGCAGCCCAAGTATAACAATGACGTGTTAGAATTCTCAGAACGCATTACAGTGCAAATACATGTGTAGTTGCTCTTTACAGTGAATCTGCTCTACAAAAGGCAAAACGCGTGCGATGAGCCCCGTCTTCACATCACACCTCGGGATGCAGCAAAGGGAGCGCTACGCAACGTGTTCACGTGAGCGAAGGTGCGTCACCTGCGCATCTGCTCCGCGGTATAAATGAGGGATCGCGGGCTCCCTGATCAAAAGCGCCGGAGCTTTTATAGTCACCTGACAAAGCACGTTAGATACACGCGCTACCGCTACAATCACTTTGAAACAAATGCGGCACCTGGTTGTTATTATTACTACAAACAATTTCATCGTCAGCTGTTTTTTTTTCTATTATTTTGAATTACGTATTGTCGCATTTATATAAGTAAGCCACAAAAGCATTCGGGTTATTGGCTTAAATCAAAGCTTCTAAATCGTAGTTGCCTTACCTGTGTATTTATGAACAGCTGTCTGCTGACACAGACACAGACATAAAAAAAAACTTTTCAGCGGAGAAAACCATTGTATTACGTGGTTTGCTTAAAATAGATACAAATATTTACACGCACGCTCGGTAATGGTGATGTCTCCTTTCAATCCCCGTCGTTTTAACATATTTGGAACAAGACTCTAACTCTTACATCACTTGAATTACTTACAGACAGACACAGACCATGGACGTGCTTGTCTGTGGCGCTGCCACAGTCTGCAAGCGAGCCGCAAAAAGTCAGACGGACAGCCTATGAGCCAATGACATTGTAAACCCCGACCCCGTCAGCCAATGACAAGAGAGAAACGATAACCCCCAACACCCGGATGTGAGGGGAAACAGACACTAAATCGATGCTTTGCGATGCAGCTTGAAATGTGAGCAGTCTGGAGGCGAATAAAGGACCGTTTCCGAGTTTCTAACAGACAAGCAGTGCACGCGAGTTCAGCAGCGCCGCTGTCACTTACGGATAACTCATTTCCCTTTCCTTAAAGTAAATTCACTTAAATAAGTCCAGCTTTTACTTGCTTGCAAAATATATATTTTTAAATGATCCTCCGTGAACAAGCTATTGATAAAAATGCGTATTTATACAAATTCTACCATCACAAGAAAATAGTTATTTAGTGTAAAATGTGTGATTAAAAACTAAAATAATTATCAAAAAATGAGATAACATTGGAAAAAGATTTAGAAAATAAAGGTTTCTGTTTATTCATTTGCAGCAAAATGTTGCGCCTTCGCCGTATTCCGGAAGCTATCATTTATTGTTATTTGAGGTTTTGCCCAAATCAAAATGCATTACAGCTGTTGCCCTTTTGCGGTGCTGGACATGTTTACTAAAGTACATCAGATTAGGGACCTTCCTCTGGCATCCAGCGACGGGGCTGCTTCTAACTGTAAAACAGGCGACCCAGTGTTTGAAAGTCTAAATCAATAAACACAAAGATACCTGGTGCTCCGTTTAAGAAGTTTAGAATTTTTTAAGTTTTAAGATGGAACCAGGGCTAACACAGTAATTAGATGTGAACGAAGTATGCAGTTCCAGAGCTCGCCAACAGGGGGAATATAATGTAGATTATCATAGGACTCACACGTAATTTAGAATAGTAGTACAATATTTACAATGCTGCTTAGTATGCTATTATATGCCAGTACTCTAAACATATTTTAATATAATATTATATTATTTCTTTGAGAACGAACTACTAGGAGTTATTTATTTGATACTGGTCATCAAAAACTTCCTTATGCTGATCAATTCGTCGTTGTTGTTATTATGGAGGAGAATTGTTCAGTTATAACGAAAATAAGTGAATAAATAAATGCTTAGGTATTCAAGTGACATTCTGGACTGCTTTATAGCTAAAATAAGTGGAATCAAGAGTTATCGGTTAGACAGATGATCAGGTCCGTTCTTCTCCGTGCTGATTCTGCCAAATTTGAATCCATGGCAAGTATAGACTGAAGATCTCAGAAACCCGGGTTTATTCACGGACGCACCTGGTGCACAACCCGGTTCACGACTGACTGCACTGTGCCCCCGAGGCGTTATTGTGAGTTGCAGGTGAAACCCTAGGAAGGACGTAGCACCGTTATGGCCACCTTAATTGGACGCGACAGCTATCTTCTGCTTCGGTTCTTGAAAATAAGACGAATGAATTCAAAGGGGGAAAACCTGCCTTCCAGCGGCATGTCTAAGAGTCTACTAAAGAAACAGCTGTCAAGTTCTTAATATTTCATAACCATTCTATTATATTATCCTTTGCCTTAATGAATATTCATAAAATTATGTAAATAGAATATAAAGGCAGAATGCGTTAGTATAGGTGATTCGGCCGGCTAATAGTAATAAGAAAATGAAATGGTGCACATGCGTCATGCTGTGATATTTAGCTGTGAACAAATATTTGGTTAACGACTATGTTACATATATGTTTGTTTGTCTTTTCTTTCCAGAACCATCAGATTACCACTGTGAAGTTTTATGATTGTGTTTTATATGTTTTGTTCTGCTATGATTATAATCACTCAGTTGTGAATCCAAAGCACAGGATCACTGATGAAGTTAGCGAAACAATAATGAGTTTTTAGCCTGAAAGCACCTGAGTTTGGTTGTGGAAGTGTTTGAAGTGTGATTTTGTAAAGTGTCGTTGCATCCTGGAGCATCGTATGGAACCCAAACTGTTTCACTCATCATCTAGTTGCATAAATGCATAAATACTGCCTTTGATAAAAATAATAATAACAAATGTCTATGTAAAGGAGTACGAAATTCTACCTAAGGTTTATGAAGAACAGTGCAGAAAGGGACCGATTTACATTTAAGACAAATAACTGCTTTTGCAAACTTGACAGAAGTATTTCCCTCATTAAAATAAATATAGTATACACTCACCTAAAGGATTATTAGGAACACCATACTAATACGGTGTTTGACCCCCTTTCGCCTTCAGAACTGC
>JAODKN010000079.1:16004928-16018923 GCA_026774425.1 Petrocephalus zakoni
GTTGGCCTGCGGCCGGTGGTCGTCTTCTCACACACCACCGGGTTTTCCCGGTTAATTCTAACCCCTATGTTAAAATTAGGTGGGTTTGTGGATGCCGAGTCTGTTATATTGGCATTTAATTTGCCCCCCCCCCCCCCTATTCTGGCCTGTTGGATCAGCCCAGGTTTGCTTTTGCACAAAGTCAATTATCTGCAGCACCCGTGTTGATATATGGATTATACCAAATGACTTGGCTCGGGTGTGCCCGCAAAGCGTCACATGAAATTTAATTTGCGACCCCGGCCAGGATTTAGCCCTTGTGGTTTTTTTCTTCTTTAAATGATTATTCAGTGTGTAGCGAAGCGTGTAATCTGCCCGTTTAGACAGTCGGGGCAGCGGAGCGAGTTCTGTAAACTGACAGCAGAGTCGCTGTCCTGCCGGTGGTCACATGACACACGTGTCTCTCTGTGTCCGTGTGTGTGTGTGTTCTGTGCGTGCCACAGTCACCCCCCCGGATGCCGCCACTCCACCAGCACCACCAGCTTCACCAGCCGCCCCGTGGGCCCTTCCAGGAGCACGGCCCCCCCAGGCAGCCCCCGCAGCCACTGATCCCGCCACACCTGGGCCACCGCTCTGCACCACCGCCCCACGGCCCACCGGGCCGGCCCCCTGCTGACGCGGCGCAGATGCTGAGCCCCCAGGCGGCACGCTCCCCCCAGCAGCAGCAGCAGCAGCACCAGCCCAAGAACATCCATATCAACCCCCATTTCAGGGGCCTGGCTGCTACCTCCCCCATGCAAGGTCAGCAGCTCTGCTGGGTGGCCGGGAGGGGAGGGGCAGAGAGAGGGAGACGGGGTGAGAGAGAAAGTGAGAGAGAGGGAGAGAGCGAGCGATCAGAAGGCTTCTCCGTCCATATCGGCCACGCCAGTCGCCTGACACTGTGTCTCCCTGCCCTGCATTCTTCCCCCTGACTTGTGGCTCTCTGATCCCTGGCCCTGCCTCCTCCTCGCAAACAGAGCTAAGCAAACTGTGGCCCTACCTTCTGGCCCCTCCCCTTATGTCTGGCCTCATGGCACGGGACTCTTCCCCTGCCCCTAGATGCTTTTAGCTCTTATGACAACTGGGAGATTTTTAAATCAGACCAAAAAAAAAAATTCTACATTCCCCATGACCTCCACCAACTGGAAGTCGGCTTTAAATTTGGGGATGCTTTGTGAATCTGAATTGGGCCCATTGCATACCCAGTGAATGGGGCGATACACTCATCCACAGAATCCTACACCTGTGTATCTCCCCTGCTGGGGGGAGGGGGTGCGGTGTGTCCTGTGCTTCAGATTACGGAGTGAAAATGTGTAGTGAAGGGTTAGGGGTTCCCCACAGGGCGGATGCAGGGACACTGTCACATCAGGGCGCTGTCCGGATTCTGCCTCCAGACATTATTAATGCTGGGGGAGCGGTGAGGGGTTGTGACTGACACTCAGAAACAATGGCACATGTGTGTGTCTCCGTGTGCGGGCCGAACATAAGTGCCGTGAGATGCATTTTTCACTGTGAATTGAGCCCCCATCAGCTGACCTGGGTGGATGTTGTGATTGGCCACCTGGTCCCAGCATCCTGTGGCACACTCCGAGGTAGCTTGTCGTCGGGGCAGATGTGACTGTCCCCTGGCCTGGGCCCTGTTGGGCTGCTGACTACTCTCCACCTGTCCTTGCAGTGCCCCTGATGCCTGTCCAGAACCAGCCCCGGCCCGCTGTGGTTCCCCCGAGGTTTCCGGTAAGGATCGGACGTATGAGGAGTGGGTCATTTCTGCCGGTAAAGGCCAATGAAGTCTGGGACATCTGATGATTTCTGGTACTTTGTTAATTGGAAGTAGTGGTTTAAAAGCTAGTGAATTGGGTTGCCTTGGAAATGATGCTTTGGAGGGGGGTAGGAGTGTACATTTGGGATTAATTGGGATAAAATAAAAGCTTATTCATTATTACTCAGGCTGCTTAAATGAGCCGCCTTGTTCAAATGCACAACGCAACAAGTAGGCTACGGTGGGCATGCAGGGACAAAAAGCACCCTAACCCTCGATACAAATGACAAGCCTAATCAGCTGAAACAAAAACACTGTACATTCAGATGTATTGGCAAAAATAAATGTGTTTAACAGTTAACTAATAATTCTGATCAGGAGGCCCAGTGGTGTTCTTAAACCTTTTATGCTGGAGAAGCATGTCGCGACTGTCTGTCAGGAGCAGCTGCGTGGTAGCTGCTGTGGCGGCTGGCAGCCGTTTGCCCGCTCGGATACGGATCGCCAAGCGTGCCCCGGGTCGCCTCTCCCAGATAATGCCTCTGGGCAGCAGGTGCTGCCGATTGACACATCCTGGGAAGGGGTGTTTGTTGGGAGTATTTATGCAGATTGGGCCAAGCGGGAAGGCGTCTAGAGCCCCGGGGGGCGGGGGGGTTTATCTCCCAGAGCCCCCTGCGTTTTCCGCTCATTTTAGGATCCCATCCAGGACTTCATCCACACCCCCCCCCCCACCCCCATTACAAATGTCTTGGAATCACTCTGCTTCCCGCGAGTGCATGTGTCGGGCCTGTTCGGAACGCCGGGATTGCTGTCTGCCTGCGCCATGTCCCCGAAGGCACCCCCCCCCTCCACGGCCCCAGGACTGTCAGACAGTGAGGGGGAGGGGAATTGTAAAATGCCGGTTACAAAACAGCCAGCGACATCCATTTGCCGGTGGGCATCTGATTAATGGAGATTATCATACATTATCATACTTTCTGATTTAAAGATAGCCAGCCGCCTGTCTGCAGAGGGTCCGCGCTTCGGCGTTAATCCCACCCGGCGCTTAAAACTCAATTTGGCGATCTGGGCCCTGACGTGCAGCAGGGGGGCGGTGGGTGGGGTCATTTGGGCCAATCACAGGCAAGGCTTGTGATGGCAGGGGACTGTGGTTAAGGTCAGCTGATGGTGGGTGTCTCCAAATGTATACTTATGGATGCGGCTTCATGTAACTGTCTGGGATTATATCTTTAAACTTGGAAGTGTAAGAGATTTTTTTCAGTGGTGGTGGGGTGGGGGGATAATAGTGTATCACTGGACAAGGCTCTGCCATTTAAGATGGAGGGTTATCTCCAGAGAAATGCTGATAGTCTGGTGTGCTGTTTGTGATGGGGTGGTGGTGTAATAAATAGGTATAGTCTCAAACAAAGCCCGGTAAGTCTTTCCATTGAATGAATTAGAAAACTTGTCCCTCCTGTTGGTTAAATCCCCAAATGGCCCATGTCCCTAATGCCCGATGGATCACGTGATGAGCTGAGTGCAGTGCAGCTCCGCTAATTTCAGGAGGCGGGGGGGCTCTCCTCACTCCTCCGTCGCCAGTTTTCAGCGCGCCTCGGTAATTAAGGATCCAGGGGTGCCAGTTCTGCTGGGTTATCAAACTGCCAGGTCACCGTTTCAGTTTGGGGGGTGGGGTGAAGGGAAGAGATTTCCGGGGTCTTTTGTATGCTGGTCCGAGCACTGATGACACCTTTCTCGGGGGTGGGGGCGGGAATGCGATGAGGATTAGGGGCGATACCGTCGAGCCGTTTACAATGCACCTAATTCGGGTTAATCGCAGCATGCCGCTGAAAGGTTAATTTCTTAAGCGATAGAAGGGTTTGGAAGAATAAAGGAGGGATGGAAAAGGCTTCTCATTCGTCTGGCGGATTAGGGGGTTTTTATCTGACTCCCATTGGAGGGTGGCTAGGTGTTGCTCATTGAACGTCATTTACAATAATCTGGTGGCGGAATAAATTGAGAGACTGGTGCCATTTTACCGGCCTGCCGGTGACCCGCTTGGGTTGTGTTGGGATTCGACAGGTTGTCTTGCCAGGAATAATTATGAGTGAATGTAAGTTGTAGTTATGGTAGTGCTGATATGAAAAATACACATGAATGTGAACAGCATGCTAACTTAGTCCATCTTCTCCCCTGGGACACATTAAGTATACCAGCTATGTAAATTTATGTATGGGAATGGGGATTTAACATTCCATGTTTTGAGGGATGTGTCCTTAAACTGTGCTTTTATAAAACCTACACTGGATGCAAGCAAGGAACAAAGGTGCACTTGCACTGCTCACGATTGGATTGTTTTCGGTCTGCAGTCATTACATTTCCTGTTGGGGAATCCAGCTCACTCGCCAGCGCATTGGCATGCATTTATGTGTAATGACACATACAGGAGCTGAGCCATACCGTGAAAAGTCTCGTTACAGCGCGGTTCCAGCTTGCTTCAGTCTTCCACTGCAGAAGGATCAGCTCGGTGAAGGTGTTGTGACCTCGGTGTAAAACCGAGTCACTTATTTGCTGTTCACACAATGTACAGCACGATTTACTAGGTGCTAATTTCCCCCAGGAAGTCTATAAGAATCCCCATCTTATGTTAGTATAAAACGCTAAAGGAATTGGCATTTCCCGTGAGTAAATTTGCATTAGGAATCCATTCCGTTCAGCCGGTCCTGTAGTCTGTTTCAGTAGGAGCTTATGAATGTTCAAGTTCGAGTTATCGGGAATGCAATAGTACATCAGAGTGTGCGATACCATTAATAATGAATAATGTATAAAATACACCCTTTTTTCCTTCAGATAATCCATGCGCAAAACAGCTGTATCTCTCTGCATTTTGACCAATCAGATGGCAGTTTGGTCAGCTGGGTTTGGCCGTACTTGCAGGGCCAAGTCAGCTCGTTTACGGCTCTGGTACGGCTTGGGTACGGCTCGGGTACAGCTCATTTACGGCTTGGGTACAGCTCGGGTACAGCTCAGGTACAGCTCGGGTACAGCTCGCATACTTTACCCTGGAAAACGGCCAGTACCGCTCCGGGGTCGCTCGGTTCTTGGTCGGCTATTAGCAGTGGTGCCTTTCCCGTTTCTCCTGTTGCTTTGGCAGCTTTTCCGTAGTGCCATCCCTGCCTTTGGCAGCAGAGGGCGGTAGCTGTCGTCTTCACCCCAGGTGTCTCTGCTCAGTTTCTGCCTCCTATTTCAGGCCACTTGCAGGTCCCCCACCCCTGTCTGAGGGTTATTGGTATTTCTGTATACTGTAATGTAGAATATCTGTAATTCAGTATTTCGTATGAACGTAGAGTTGAGTGTGCTCTCACAAAGATGGTGGCGCTGAGATTGTGGGTCTCCCCTCGGCGGGCAGCGTGGTTAGATAGACTGGGTGACGGCCTTTTCGCCCCTTTCGTGGGGATAAACTGTTACACCTTCAAGCAGCCTCACCAAATAGGCGCCAGCTGCGGTTGGGAATGTCGGCTTTTTCCAGAAAGAGCGGGACACTGTCATCCCCCCACTCCCCCCTCTTAATCTCACCCTCTCCTCCTGTCTCCTCCAGGGACCAGCGGATTTTCAGCAACACATTCCTCGTAACTTCACCCCCCCACACAGACCCCACCCACCGGAGCCCTGGAGGGCCCCCCTGCTCCCCCAGGAGAGAGAGCCTTTCTTCATTGGTGGTGAGACAAAGGAACCCCCTTCCCCCAATCCCTGTTCGTCCCCCTTCCCCCACCCCTTCCAGAAAGCTCCGTAGCACCTGTGCCCACAGATTGAGCGTGGGCAGGCTGGCCTTCGCCGTGTCCTGTTGTCTCTCTCGCCCGGAGTCCCCTGTCCCCAGCTTGAGATTTAAAAAGGTCACATTGTCGTTGTCCTGCGTCCCTGCGGTATGCCTGGCGAGACGCCCTCGTTAGCTGCTACAGGATCCAGGGACTCAGAACCCCTGATCCTGCTGGCCAGTTGGACACCCTGCGCATTTTCTGCCCCGAGATGCTGTTCGTGCTGGTGGCTAGGGCTTACTTAATGGACATTTCACTCTGGGGGTGACTACAAGTAATTTTATCTGCCCTGTTTTCTTGTACAGTTGTTTAGGTGGGGGTTTGTCTTGAAATAAATAAATAAATTCATTAAACAAACAAAGAAAAATAAATAAGTGTGTGTGTGTGTGTGTGTGTGTGTGTGTATGTATATATATGTATATATATATATATATGTGTGTGTGTGTATTTTAAGGTTCTGCTAGCCGTTTCAGATGCAAACATTGCGTTATGTATGTGTGTGTGTGTGTGTATATATATATATATATATATATGTATATATCCATCCTTGTGTAAGGACAAAGCTGGTCATTATACCTGCAGGACCCTTTCTGACATCCCATTCTAAAACCATAGGTATCAATGTGGAGCTGGTCCCCCCTTTGCAGATATAACAGTTGCCACTCTTCTCTGGTGGCTTGCCACATGATTATGGAGTGTCTGTGGGAACCTTTGGCCATTCATCCTGAAGAGCATATGTGTGGTCAGGCACCGATGTTAAATGTGAAGGCCTGACTCACTGTCTCCATTCTAGTTCATCTCAAAGGTTTTTGATGGGGTTGAGGCCACATCAAACTCACTCAACCATGTCTTTATGGACTTTGCTTTATGCACTAGGGCACAGTCATGCTGGAACGGAACAGGGCCTTCCCACAACTGTTCCCACAATGTTGGAAGCTTAGAATTTTCCAAAATGTCTTGATATGCTGAAGCATTAAGAGTTCCTTTCATTGGAACTAAGGGGTTTAGCCCAACCCGTATAAAACAAACCTATATAATTATCCCTTCTCCACCAAACTATACAGTTGGTGCAATGCTGTCAGGCTGGTAATGTTCTCCTGGCATTCACCAAACCCAAACTCATCCATCGGACTGCTAGACAGAAGTTTGATTTGTGACTGACTATAAAGAGCAGGATTTCGCTGGTGCAGAGTCTTTACAGCACGCCATCCGACGCTTGGCATTGCGATTGGTGGTGTGATGCTTACACACATCTGCTCGGCCATGGAAGCCCATTCCATGAAGCTCCTGCTGCACAATATTTGTGCTGGACGTTTGGAACTCTGCAGTTATTCTCTCAGCAGAGCGCTACCAGCTTTCTCACACTATGCACCTCAGCACCTCTTTGCGACCCTGCGGTTGTGGCTGACTTTCTGTTGCTTTCTGTATGCCACATCGTGGTCTTGGGGGAACGCTATTTCATGCCACTGTACACCTGTATGTGGGTGGTATGACGACAAAAGCCACTTGACGTGACCAAGTGTGCATTTTGACTGGTTAGGGAATCTGGACAGCCCTATTACTTTTGTGTGTGATATCTGACCCTCACCTCCTCTTGATCCTGATTCCTGTGTTTTGGGCTTTGACTGCGTTAATCTTTATGTGTTAGTGATTGACTGTCCCCTGTGCCACGGGGGGGGAGGGGGGGAGTAGCACCAGACTAGCACCAAATGGAACCCGGCTGTTCTTGGTCCCTTTGAGGGCCAGATCCGGTTTCATCAGTACCCCCTGGTGGCCTGTTGAATTACCCCGGTCACCCTGACCCACCCTTCTGTTAACAAGCTGGTTAGCTCTCACTGCTCTCATGTCACCAGTTTTCGGGGAGATAAAATGTGCCGTGCTGCTTTGACGATTAGTTGGGGTACCGCGTTGCCCTTTAAGACCACGTGCATCTTTTGTCCTTTAATGGTGCTGTCCACTGAGACAGAGCTCATATTTATGTCTCAGAGAAGTCATTTCCGAGAACCTTTTGTCTTAAGCTACTTTTTGAAGTCATGTTATTTCGTCTTTAGATGCCTTGTGTCCGTTTCGGTGAGACGTCTCGCTTGTGATCATTCACCCTAGGATAAGTGTGTGGACTGGAACTGGCCCCATCACGGTCCTCTTTCCCCACTGTCCTCTTACCCACCGATCTGCAGCTGTAATTCTCCGTAACTTTCTCTTGATCCTAGCGCCGCTTTGCTGTTAGCATATGCTAATTCCCTTAATGCCCTCTTTGCTGACGACGCCTGTGTACTGAAATCCTGGATTGTCAACTTTATCGATTTTGTCTGCAGTCCAGTCAGAGCAGGTTAAATGGTGTATGTGTGTCCTGCATGGTCCTCGCCCGTAGCCCTGATTACTCTCCTCTCCCTGGTCCCTCAGAGCCCCGCTTTACTGGCCACCACATGCTGGACCAGCAGAATGCATCTGCTCCCTTGATGAGCCACGGCCCCCCCCTTCCTGGCCCCGGCCCGGGGCCCTTAACCTTCGGCCAGGGTCAGCAGCAGCCTCAGCCGCCTCCGCAACCCCCACCGGCCCAGCAGCAGCCCCCGCCCATCTTCCAGAGGGAGCCGGTCCGGCCCGGTCTGCCACCGCAGGGGCCCCTGGGCATGCAGGGCCTGGGCCAGCATGGGCCCCCCACCCCCAGGCAGCATTTCATGCCCCCCCGGCAGCAGCAGCAGCAGTTCCCCGGGCACCAGCCGGGGCCTCCCTTTGCCCCGCAGCACTTGCAGTTTGGCATGCAGGTACGACAGAGAGTAAGTTGCAGCGCCCTCTGCTGATGGCTCCTGGTGTAGCATGACACACTTCGATGGGAATGATCAGATTCAGGTTTTTGCTGATTTTAAATGAGGGTGCAGTCCTGGTCCTTAAAATAAGCTCTCCCTTGCAAGGGCTAATTCCCTGTCCGTCTTACCACAAAACGCAAACGAATTACCGCGCACTGAATAACCCGCGCACCGAATGTTCGAAAACTACACGTGACAAATGCCAAGTCTGCTTTTAACAAAGGGTGTGGGCTTTCCCCCTACCCCCGTGCCTTTGTGGTTATAGACGGGCTGCACATCCAGCTGCAGATTGGAGCGCCCTCTAGTGTCAGCATTTCATAATGACCCCATTTTCCTCTCCCTGACCTTAGCTGGGGTCAGTGCTTGTATGAAAGCCAGGGGGAAGGGACCAGGTCAGTCGTTGGTTTTGTGGTGGGGCATATGGCTGAAGTTGGCATCCCCATAAGGCCTCTTCTCGACATGGCAACAGAAGTTTCTAGGATACAGTCCCGGATTACAGAACAAGTCTTTGCTTGGTGACATAGAGCGCCACTTGGGGTGAGCGGCTCGCCTGCTGCTTTTTGGCCACGCCGTTCCGCAGTGTTGACTGTCAGTCCTGATTACTTTTATATTTATGCACCAAATTCCCAAATAGTTTCAGTTTTTTAATTTTATCATTATCATGTAAATTAGGACATTCGTCTTGGGGCCGGGTCGCCCTGAGCTCTTATATATCGTTAGTATATGTTAATGCTCCCGTATTCCCTGCTGGGATCCCCGCATTTCAAGCCAAATTTCAATTGAATTGAAATGGACCCCCCCCCCCCCAAAAAAAAACAATAGAAAGCACCAAAGGTTATTTGGTGAAAGGACGGATTCGCTGGGTTCTGGTGCCGAGACCTGTTCTGGAAATGGGAGTTGGGATTCTAGGGGGCATCGCGAGTGCAGATTTGGTGGATGTTCCGGGCTGGGCCGGTGTTCGACATGGTCGTATGTTTCTGTTTCAGGGTCTGATGCCTCCCCCGCTGCATGGTCAGCCCCCGCACCATGACATGCAGCAGCAGCAGCCCCCATTGCCGCCACCCCAGCACCACCATGGCCAGCACCCCCACCACCCAGGGGGCCACGTGCAGCCGCAAGCCCCCTTCCGGCAGCCCCCGCCACCCCACGGTGTACAGCCACAACTGCACCACCACCTGCAGCACCCGCCACGCCCGCTGCGCCCCCAGCGGCTTCTGCCCATCAAGCCCCGTATGGTGAGGACGATTCCCCCCCACCTCCCCGTCATATGCTGAGTGTCTGTCGCTCGCTCTGTCTGCTTGTCAGTTTCAGCCTGTCTGTCACTCGCTCTCTGTCGTGCTCTGTCCCTTGCTTGCTGTATCACTCTCTCTATCCATCATGCGATCACTCATCATGCAATCATTTATCATGCTCTCTGTCGCTTGCTTGCTGTATCACTCTCTGTCGCTTGCTTGCTGTATCTCTCTCTCTCTCTCTCACTCTATCACACGATCACTCATCATGCTCTCTGTCGCTTGCTTGCTGTATCACTCTCTCTGTCGCTTGCTTAGTGTATCACTCTGCTGCTTGCTTGCTGTATCACTCTGTCGCTTGCTTGCTGTATCACTCTGTCGCTTGCTTGCTGTATCACTCTGTCGCTTGCTTGCTGTATCACTCTCTCTGCCGCTTGCTTGCTGTATCACTCTCTGTCGCTTGCTTGCTGTATCACTCTGTCGCTTGCTTGCTGTATCACTCTGTCGCTTGCTTGCTGTATCACTGTCGCTTGCTTGCTGTATCACTCTGTCGCTTGCTTGCTGTATCACTCTGCTGCTTGCTTGCTGTATCACTCTGCTGCTTGCTTGCTGTATCACTCTGCTGCTTGCTTGCTGTATCGCTCACTCTGTCGCTTGCTTGCTGTATCGCTCTCTCTGTCGCTTGCTTGCTGTATCACTCTCTGCCGCTTGCTTGCTGTATCACTCTCTCTGTCGCTTGCTTGCTGTATCACTCTGTCGCTTGCTTGTTGTAACACTCTCTCACTCGATCACTTATCACTCTGTCGCTTGCTTGCTGTAACACTCTCTGTCGCTTGCTTGCTGTATCACTCTCTCTCATTCGATCACTTATCACTGTCGCTTGCTTACTGTATCACTCGCTGTCGCTTGCTTGCTGTATCACCATCGCTTGCTCTGTATCACTCTCTCTGTACAGAGCTGGGGGTTTCTTGGGTGCTATGTCTTTCTGTTGCACAGTGACACACTTTATGTAATTTAAAGACCTCCACATACACAGCTAGGGAGGAAAGTGAACCCGCAGCTCTGGAGTTGAGGGTGCACTGCTGTCATTCTGATTACTGTTTGTAACATGGAGCTAACATGCCCAGTGTCTGAAGTCAAGGGTTTGAAACAACTACCTGGCTCTTGATTAACCAGCAGAGCCTGGAAGAAGCAGCTTCCAGTGCATCCTGAATGATCCAGTTGTGTTGGATTGGCTTAATTATTAGTGAGCTCTGCTGTCCTTGCCCAGGGCATCATCTTCTGGCCAGGAGTACAACTGCACTCTGTGCTTCAGATTGTTTGTTTTAAAGTTGCTCTTTTGCTGTTTGCTCACATGCTGTATGTGGGTGACCTTTCTGGATCTTCCCACCAGAACCCACCGGGCCCCAATGTGATGAAACCACCCATCCAGCAGGTCCAGGCTCTCCAGCGCAACAGCAACCTGCGTGAGCTTCCCGTGGCCCCCGCCAGTATGAGCACTGCTACAGCCTCCCCCCAGCCCAGCTCCATGCCTGCCACGCAGGTTCGGCCCACGGCCCGTCGGCTGCCCCCCCCTGGTAAGGTGGAGGTGCCCAGGATCCCCGATAGGACAGTGCTTCAGAAGGTTAAGCCGGAGCCCCCAGTTGTGCAGCCTGGACCCAGTCAAGCGGTCGAGCGGGAGGTTTGTCTCTCTTCTTAACATTTGTGTGGTTGGTTTTGGCTCAGCTTTGGTGTAGTTAAATCTTACCAGCAGAGGCTATAAATGTAGCGGCGTGCATTGTTTACATGATATGGGCCCGTGTCATTTGTCCTGAAATGCGTAGCCCACAAGGTGATAAAAGGAAGTTGTAAATGTTATGTGGTGTAAGCAACCCTCAAGGTTGCAGTTTAAATGCCACCTTGAGATGTTGCTCCATATCGCCCCCTTGTGGGTGTGTTTATAGTGCCACGAGCATGTCGCCCTGCTGCCTGCTCACGCTGCACTTTACTCCTCTGGTGCCCCAGGATCCAGATGAGGATGAGGAGACCCGCCTGTACCGGCTGAAGATTGAAGAGCAGAAACGTTTGCGGGAGGAGATCCTGAAACGCAAGGAGCTGCGCAGGCAGCTGCAGGCCGGCATGAGGAAGAAGGAGCTGCTGGAGAGACTGGCCGGGCAGCAGCTGGGCCAGCAGCCCCCCACGCAGCCGCCTCCGCAGTCACCCCTGCCCCAGCCGCCAGTGCCGACCCCGGCCTCTAACGGCGCTGCCCAAGCCCCGCCTCCACCCTGCCCTGCCCCCTCCCCCCGGCCCAACGTCAAGGCCCGCCTCCTCCTGAGCAAGCCCCCCGCTCAGGGCTGGCAGGGCCCTCCCCAGAATGTCCAACCCCAGCAGGGCCCTGGATTCACACCCCCTCAGGCCAGGAGCCCCACCCGGCCGGGCCCCCAGTTCCAGAGCCTGCAGACCCCCGGCAGGCAGCATGTGACCCCCATCCCCATGTCCGGGCCGCAGCCTCTGCATCAGCACCTGCTCCTCCCCCAGCAGGACCTCAAGCCCGGGGTGAAGCGCACAGTCATGCAGAGGGCCAATTCTGGAGGGCGGGAAGGGCCCCCGCCGCCTCAGAAAGTCCGCGTGGTCAAGCTGCTCGGGGGGGTGAGTCCTCGCTCCGCTGACGGCACCTGGTCGTATCGAACCTGACTACCTTTAGGATGGGCTGTGGCTGCCTGTGCCCCCCACAGACCATCCCCTTAGCGCTCAGCCCATCCCTCTGCTTGTTGGTGATCGATCGGTGCCACTTCCGTCGGGACTTTGGGGGGTGTCGAATGAGCGGGGTGGGGCGAGTGACATTCATCTGAAGAGCGAAACGGCGCACTGGGAAGCTGAGATGGGTGGCATCTTTGAAACATGTCTCTCTCGCTCTCTTTTCAAGGGGGTTCAGGGCGGGGCTCTAGATATGTATGGAATTTTCTCCTCCTACAAACCAACATCCCCACCCCCCCGGTGATCAGCTGGAGAACTGTTTGCCATTGCGTCCTACCGATGAAGATTGCGCGGTCTGCGTTAGTGGGGACCCGCGTTTGCGACCGGGGGGTGCGGGGAAGAGCAGGGAATAGCTGGGCACTGCCCAGGGCCGCCAGCCTGCCGCCTCTCTCTCTCGCACGCTGACACCTTTATCTATCCGAGCGTCCGCTATCTTTCAGGTGCGCCGGAACCGATGTCACTCCAAGACATGCAATTAATCTTCCTCGGCGTGGCTCGTGAGGCATGGGCGGGTGGGTGGGGGGGGCAGCTATAATACCCAAGAAGAAAGAGTTGCCAGTTTGGCAGATTTGGATTTCAGGAGCTTAACAGCTGATAAGGGAAATTAATTTTTCAGAAGGAATAATGCAGGATAAGAGAGACTGGAAGCCTGGGGGCGGGCGGAGGGGGGTGTGAGCTGTAAGGTGCCGTCACCCTGAGCGAATCACCGCTTTAGCGCAGGACGGAAACGAGGATTAGCCTGTCTGTGCCCAGCGAAACGGGGGCTTCGTCTGCCTGCTGCCCCCCGACCGTGCTGTCAGATTCCGATCTTCCGGCCTTTTAAAGAATTTTATGAGGACCCCCTCCTTACCACCTAGCCCCTTTCGCAAGCTTAATGGAAATGTCGTCCTGACAAGTCCATCCCATAATGAAAGGCGAATGGCATCTTTCGTCATAGAAACGTAGGGTGCATACTGTCCCCTTGTGGCTGCTGATCATTATAGATAGGTGCCGGAGACTTGCTGTTTAAGAAGTAAGGCTGGGGTTTGATTTTGCCCTCTCCTGACCTTCCCCCTCTAGGGCGGCGAGCTCTCCGACGGCGCCAATGCCCCCACGCACCTGCAGAGAGTGCGGCCCCCTCCCCAGCTGCGGCAGGTGCCTGTCAGGAAGGTCACTGTGGCCAACATGGCTCTGAACCCCCAGATGCAGGCTCACCCACAGAACCTGCAGCAGCTGACGCCGCATCCGGGCCGGGGCGCCCCCGGCAACCCTCTGCAGGTCCGGGTGAGTTACACATCCCCCTCTCGCACGGGGACGGAGCTCGTGAGCAGGCTCGCTGATCCCAGTCCTGGGAGGGGTCCGCAGTCATCACATACCATTCTGTATTGTGCATTTGAGGGAGGCTCGGATATTAGGCTTCTGTAAAGGCTGTGCCCAGCCCCCGCACCTCCACTCCCACCGCCATTCTGTCCTGTTTCCTCGTCAACTGAGAATCCGTTGCCATGCTGTCTTGGAACCTGAGAGTTTACATTAAAATTCTCGATTTTTGCCTTAAGCAGTCATACCTATAAAAGGGGGCTGTGTGTTTGTGTGTCTTCCCTTGTATCACGGCATCATTCCAGGTATGGATTAGTGATTTTGCTCTTGCTTGCAGGGGCGGGGCAGAGGTGGGGCCA
>JAODKN010000079.1:16064906-16077275 GCA_026774425.1 Petrocephalus zakoni
GGGGCTAGGGTGACTCCATGGGCCCCTGGGTGATAAAAAAAAATGAGGATTGGTTTGGGTTGGGGGGCCAATATGATATGCTTTCATGGGGCACAAATCTCTGTCATAGAGAAGATATGCATATTAAGGGTCTTGCCCTAAAATTTGACATCATACTCCCTTCCCACCCCAAGTTGAACCTGCAGGCCTTGACAAGCCACCACACTGATCACGATGGGTGTTTTCCTAGAGAATGTGGCCGCCCTTATTCAGTAGGTGTGTCTCTTTATGATTATTACTGGTCTTGGTGTCAGGTGGCAATATTGACTTGTGGTCATATATCTTGCTTATTTCCCAGTCTCATGACCTCATGTATATGTACATGTCTGTGTCTCTTGTACAGCCAATCCTTCTTGTACAGCTATTGGGGAGCATCGACCGACTTAGCGTGAGACAGTGAGTGCCATCAGGAATGCTGGTAAGCCAGGAATCGGCTGCTATTTGAAAGATATAAAACAGCAGCTCTCTTTAAGTCACCTTGTGTATACATCCCTGCATTATTTAGTGTTGGCTAAGTCCCTTTGCCACTACAGCTCACATTGCATCTCATAATCCCTGATAACCTTCAGATGCATCTTTGCTGCAGCAGATAGCTGAGTTACACACAACCACAGTCTCTTAAAATGCTCAAAACAAGATCTACGTGGCAGAGGCACTATGTGGCACATCACATTGAGTCTGTCATTGATAAACTTATGAAAGTTTGCTTCCACTGAAGTGAGGTAGAACTAGCCAGTCCAAAACTTTTGAATCATTTCAATATTTTCGTTGAAGTCAAAGGCATTTCTTTAATGTATACAAGTTATTCTGAGTATTGAAGAAATACCTATTTTTGGTCAACTTCTGATCAGCATTTTCCTATGAGGCAAATTTAGCCATTTGTCTGATATTCTGGCATGACTCCTGTGTCATTGTGGACTGTGAGCATCCTCTGTACAGAGCCATATGTCCCCTAGATCAGAGCATCTTCTGCATTTTCGCCATGTGGCATCATTTGGGTGTCTTATTATGGCTAATGAGGTGAACCTTAAACGCCAGGAGGAGAGGCTGTGATGGATCGTGAGATTTCTTCTGCCCAAAAGGACTAAGGATTTGGATTTCTGTTACTCTACCAGAGATGCTTATTGTGTTAGTAGAGACCAGAGTAGTTTGTAGGTTTGGTCTTCACAGATTCCGTCTTTGGTTGACAGCTCGCAGTAAACTGTACACACACCGAAACGCAGTGGGTTCTCCAGTACACTTCCTCACAGGCTTTGGAAACGAGGGTCAGCTTTGCACGTCTCCCTGACATTCCTCACCCTCAGTCTATTTCAGAGGGGCTAGCTTTGAACAGCCATGGGCAAAGATGAGCCACCACAGGCATGGAGGAATGAAGGGACCTAAGGAGGAACAAAGGGAATAAGGCTCAGCCCTCCTCATTTCACATAAGTACCCTTTATTAGCCACCTTAAATTTTGGAGATATTGCTATAGCCACTGTTAACCAAAAACTGGTTCCTCAAAGATCACCGGCCCCACATGAAATAACCTTATTATAACATTACCATTACTTTATTATTAGCTAATTTTGTCCATGCATCTGGTTCGTTCCTCAGACGAGATATGGTATCTTTCCAGAGTTTGCTTTTCGGTAGAAGGAAGTGTTACGCCCCTTTGTAACTTTTCATGCTATGCCGCTGGACTATCCAAAACCAAAGGAACTGTTTATTCACTTTTAACATTAGCAAAAAATGAAGAGGGCATTTGGGCTCTTAATCCTGTTCTTCCCGCCCACTGTCCACTTCAATGCTTCATTAACATGTAGACATTCTCTAATCGTTAGCATGGTGCTGTTTAAATGCCCCAAACTGCAGACTGTCATCCTTTTGGGTCCATTTTCCTCAGCATTTAACCCGTTAGATGTGCACCTCTTGCACATTCTTATTGCACTTTGTACTGCATCTGGCCTTCATGCTTGGTGTACACTACCTTGGATAAAGACACTTGCAACGATAAACAGATAAATACCAAATTAATAATAATTGTGAATGGCTATATCTTGATTGTCAGGGCGGATGTCAGGATTACTAATATTGTAGACTTTGATCCATGACTAAAATATAGCCTACAAGCAGCAGATTTGTGGCAGCAACAGCCTTGTACAGGGCGTAGGACCCATAATAGCTGTGTGTAAATACTGGCATTGTAACCAGCGTTGATTCAAGGCATCTAAAACTATCTATACATGTTCTAGGTGAAGGCTGGCTGGGAAGGATCTAAGAACCTGGATGACACTGTCTAGTCTGGCAACTGTGAATAGATGTGTTAGTGTCTCTCATGGATCACCTTTTCAGCCTTATTATCACCAGAAAAAGCGACTACAAGTATCCGTGATGGTGGAGTCACTGCTCTGCTCAGCGAGCAGCTCTGCATGGCTCACTGCTGGTAAAGCCAGTGCAGGCGGAGACAGACATACGCGTCTGATTATCTGCACTGACATGGAACACCCACCTCCTAGAGAGATGAGACGTAAGAAGTTTGTGAGAACACCTGCAATCTCATTGTAGGGGCTAGAAAAATGCTTTAAATATATTAGCAATATGAATCATAATTAGGATCGTATAAAAGTATATGCCCTCTATTTTTTTATATGTAAACACTATTTTCTATATATAAACACAGCCAAAAAAGGGACTGCTGTACCTTTGCCCATAACTTTGGCAAACATTGACCGATTTTCAAAATTCTTTCACTGTTGCATTCAGAATTAAATTTTATTAGACGAAGGTGCAAGACTCCTGAAGCGGCCTTTGACTGATGTGTGGGACAGTATGGAGCAAAACATCATTGATGATGTAATCGACCAGTGGTGTTTGCAACTATGTGCCTGTGTCCATGCAAAAGGAGGGCACTCTGAACATTCTTTTTAACTTGCAATTGCATAAACAGATAATCGTTGTTGAATTTGGTCATAAATTGACATTTTATTGTTCATTCTTAAAGTTGTCATGTATCATCAATATGAAAAAATCATTGTTTGTGAAAAATGTAATTTCACAAGATACTGCGGCTACACAGTTTATGGCGTGGTGGACAATGTAATATTTAATTCTGAATGCTTTGGTTATGGTGCATATTCACCATGGCAATGTTTCCATGTGCTTATGCAACATCTCAACATTTTTTTCATCCAGATTTGCATTCATTTTTCTCTGAGGTCTTGTACTGCTGATAGGTTAGTTCTTCTTTAGCACATCCAAAGACTTTCAGTGGGGTTAAGGTCACGACTCTGTGGTGGCCAAGTCATGTGTGAAAATGATTCCTCATGCTCCCTGAACCACTCTTTCACATTTCAAGCCCGATGATTCTTGACATTCTCGTCCTGGAATATGCCCAAGCCATTAGGAAAGGCAAAATCCATCGGTGGGGTAACCTGGCCATTCACTAGATTCGGGAACTCAGCTGACTTCACTTAATTGTTGCATAATGCTGCTGAGCTGTACTAATGATCCACTCAGTGGCTTTTGAGTACTTGCCGATTTAAATTCAGAGTGACTTTTTTTTTGGCCAGACAATGTGTGTGTCTGTATGTATGTGTGTATATATACATATACACATATATGCACACACACAATTTTATAATAATCTGTGAATGTTAAAAAAAAACTAAAACAATAACAACAGCGGCAATAACAATAATAATAAACAAATGGGGTCCAGCACAGGGCTTGGCCCCCAAATAATTTGGTTTTCTTGACATTTATTTGTGTATATCTGCTTCGTCAACTAGCTACCTGTCTTTCGCCCATCCCCGTAAGCTGCAGGATGGAAGGACTCAGCTGTTACATGGCTGATTTTAAATTCACAAGATGTAGCCACTGAGTGCAATGACCGGGAAGCATCTGAAGGTGAACTGGGAATCCGACTCCCAGAACATCTGAACACAGGCCGCTCAGCGTCCAATGTAATAGCGGGCCAAAAATAACCGCACAGGGTTGTGTGTCAGGGCAGGTGAGCCCGACCCGGAGGAGGGAGAGAGGGAGAGTGAGGGATGGACAGGGGTGCATGGAATGGCACTGACTATGACAGAGAGAGTGAACAACATGCAGGTGGCAGGAGGTGTGCCAGGCCGTAGCGTGCGACATGCCACTGGGGGTGACCAGGTGAGGGCACGGGGCCGGCCTGGGGGGAGGGGGTTGATGGTCGAGGATGCGGGGGAGGATGTGGTGGCACACATGGGCCAGGATTCCCAAAAAAAAAAAAGCGGAGTGCGAACCAGCAAGCATGAGGTAAGTGTTTCTCGGGGCTAATTATAAGTGCCGACGGGGAGGCGGGCTCCCTGCCTTCCCCTGAAGTTGCTCCATCTCAGCCAAGGTGCCACCTGCGGCTGGGCAGGCGTGGGGTGGGAGGAGCCTGCTGAAAGGTGTCTGAGCAGCCCCACCTGCTCGGGTCCTCAGCGTGCCAGGGGGCGGGGCCTGGAAAGGAAGCATCAGTGAGCCATGAGTCTAGGAGCCCGTTGCCCACCCCTCCTTTCCTGGCAGCTGTATATTTCTGAGATCTTCCCTTTCGTCAGCTGTTACAGGTCTATGACGCGGCGTCCGAATGCAGCTGGCTCCTCTCGCCGACACAGCAGCTGAGTGTCGCCGACAGTGTTGCCGACAGACCGCGGTTCGTGTGGAAGACGTCAGGGCCCATGGGGATTATGCCGCTATTTGGTCGGGTCTCTTTGTGTAAGTGAGTACCCTGCTTTCATTCTCCTCATCCTCACTCCTCCAAAAGTGGTACCATTTTATCATTTGATGTATTACTTGGGGGGGGGGGTAAATGCAGCCAATGATGCCAGGGATGTTTGGAGGTCTTTCTGTACCTTAAAGTCACAGCACAAGCACTTTCCTGTTGGTCCTGTGGAGAGGCTAATCAAGTCGCTGCCCTTCCTTGAGGTCATGGGCGCGATGCTTGTACCTCTGGCTCTCCAACTATTTCTGGTGCATTTTATGTCTATTACATTGTTAATGTCGTAATACTTGATTAGTTTCTATATGCATAGATCTGGTATCTTGTCCAGGGTGAGCACTCTGGGATCCATACAGGAAATCAGGGACTCTCCCCGCTCGTTCTTGGTGGGTAATGTATTTATTGACCCCCCCGACCCCACACACACACACACTCAATTTGCCCTGGAATGGCCCGCAACACCAAACTTTGGGCCTTATGTCGTGCTTTCAGAAAGGTCTGCAAGGCTCTTTTGCATTACTATTCACTTGGAAGGGGCTTAAATAAAACATAGTGGCTCAAATAAAAATAAAAGTTGAGGGTTTTTTGAGATTTTGTAATCAAATAAACATAAAATCAAGTGAATTCATGTCTCTAACATCTGCATGCCCTCCTGGATATCCTCTAGTAAAGACCAGGGTGAAAATCGGCCCATGGAGTTATTTTTCTGGGCCTCGAGATTTTCAAAAAGTCTAAGAAAATGGAAAGAGTTTTCCCCAAAGACTTTTCTTTGATTAATAATAAATATATAGTAAAATCTAATGAATTTATTACTGTATTCTTCGTGGGACTTTAGAATAATAATGACATCATCATCAGCAGGCTTCTACAGTTCGGCAAGTAGAGCGTTGTGCTAACAGCACCGAGCTCATAGGTTGAGATCCCAGGCTGTGCACCCAAGTTGTATTATAGCCCTTCCCTCTCCTGTAACTTGCTTTAGATAACAGTGTCACATAAATGTAAAAAATGACCCCAGTTGACATGGTGAAGCATAGATTAGGCTCTCCACTGGTTAGTATGTTCTTAAAAAGTCCCATGCAGAAAGGCCGAGAGGACATTACAGGCACTTAGGGGGGGGTTCCTGGCACACTCTGTTTTACTGGGGTCTGTTTGCCTGATATGAGAACGGCAGCCTGGCTTGGGTTTGTGCCTGTAATGCACAATGTGCACCGGTTACCTCATCGGTCAATCCGATTGGGCAATCCATCAGCGGCAGGTTGGCTATGCTGCGGGGCCGGGCCAGATGCCACGGGAGCATCCGGAGACACCAGTCAATTAACGATGCAGGCAAAGTAATGACTCAGGATTTTAAAAAAGGCCCTAAGAAGCACAGCCCTTCAAGAGTGAAATCACGCAGCGTTTTTCAGAGGAAAGTACTTCAGCTACATCAATTTCATGGCTACAACTGTATTCTCACGCCTCCAGGGGCCTGCATCACAAAGCCCGATTTCTTGCTTAGCTAGATAACTTGACAGATTTAAGGTTAAATGGACTTAATCTTTATTCACTTACATTTAGCCCAGAATAGCTTAAATCTGACAAGTTATCTGGCTGAAAAATCCTGCTTTGTGATACAGGGCTCGATCCTGTGGGTTCCATTTCTCTCCCGGCTCACTGTGGACGTGCTCTGCATGTTCACCTCGAGTTGGCCCGGGTCTCCGACCATGTCGAAAAACAAACAGCAAAGCAAACTAGTGCATCCGAGCTGAGCTTAGTGTGAAAGTACGCACCCTGCGGTTGAAGAGAAAGCACTTGACTAAAGTGCTAAGTGGGGAGCATGTAGCTGTACCTTTAATAACAATAGATATTGTTTCAGGTAAACTGGCATGGGATAGGATCCAGTATGACTGTAGAGGGTGATGTGTGAAAGGAGGGCAGATACATATACATACATGTATATATATAAACATACATACGGTATGTTCGTAATATAATGCTTCAACGTTAATGCACAGATGGATGGAACAGTCAGACAAAGCTTGAAGCATTAATCGACACTTGTTAAAATTCCTGGGCATGATATCGCAAAGGTGGTCATCGTCATTCGTTGATGATATCTGTACGAAGATAAAATCATTTTAATGGAATTCAAGTTGTTTCGCTGGTCTGTGTGCCATTCAGCCTTGAGCTAAACTGGTCGCCTGAAAGGCCCTTGTGTAAAGCCACAGATTCCCTAGGAAGGAAACTGTCGTACAACAATCTTGATGGCCTAAGTCTTTTCCCAGACCACATATACGTTTGCATTTCCTAGCTGGAGCCATGGCAATCATGACGTACCACCCAGCATCGCCAGCCATAACAGAACCTTAACCCTCTCTCCCAGCCACCATAACATCAGGATGCATCCCATCCTGTAACAGTGAAAGTCTGGTGCCATCTGTTCTTTAAGTCCACATACCATCCGCTATTTTTGCATATATGTTGCAGTTGGCTTGGAGCTACCCACTAATCATCGCGACTTGCTGACATGCACCTTTCATCCTCTATCATAACCAGATTTCCCTGTTTAATATGCACAGGCAGTCTGTGCATTTCCCTGAGCACCTCCTCAGCCAATCACAACCTGAGCTCCGCTGAGGCTAGCCACCCCACTTTCTGCTCCTGATGCACTGACAGAGGTCATCTTGACGGCCCACTGGACCCGTTAACCGCTAAGCGCTGGGTTCAGAAGCTAGCAGCGACTATGCAGTCATACCATCAATCACCAAAGACATAATGTAACTTAGTCTGGCATCCCATCCAGGGTGTTCCCTGCCTCATCCTCTGTGTCTCCTTGGATGGGCTCCAGGCTCGCCGTAATCCTGCAGCAGATAGGCACTCATGAAGATGGATGGATGGATAATGTAACTTAAAGGATATATTCAGCAGCAAACATGAATAAAATTTATATCGCCTTTCCTTGGATAAAGGTCTCAAGGTTAATAAAAACATGTACTACAATGATATCTGGCTTTTGTGGACTAGCTGTTAGTCTGAAGGTCAGAATCTCCTTCCAGTGGTCTTTTCTTACATCACTACTCCATTGAAGAGATACTGGTTCACTATTCACACTATATTATACAGCACAGAGAATGAGGTGAATCAATATCACACCTCACTTAGGGGATGCAACAGGTAGTGCCAACAGTAATCTCAGTCCACCTTCCCATTCCTGTCGTCGTTGATGTTGGACCGAACCATGGCGACCGACCTGAGCAGCTCTTCGGGTTCGCCGTCACATAGCGCAAGGAGGCACATCTCACCATTTTGATGGCGATGGAGATGTGGCAGACCTTGACCTCGCCGCTTTTTTCTTAGGCAAGCGTAATAAACCCGTATTACAGTGCTTGCCCGGTACCTTCAGCGAATTTCTTGCCTGTAACCATGTTTGTGTTTCCCTCCATCACGTATATGCATATGTGTATGATGTATATGTAAAGTGCAGTTGCAGCAATCTACCTAGCTGGGGGACAAAACCATGTGAAATCTGACAGACATTTTGATTCAAATTCATTTTTTTATCACAGGCATGGCATTTAAAAACATAGCATACATAATTTTTTTCTCAATCAAAACATTTTGCCACAGACATGGTTGAGTGACAGCGAAAGACAGCTGCTAATGTCACAAAGGGCTCCATAAGCATATACTGTATAAACCTGCTTTAAAAGCTGTATAGTGTGTGTATGTCTATATCCTTATGTCCAAATCACACCTTGCCAGAGCACAGCTCCGCCTCCTTATGTCCAAATCACACCTTGCTGGAGCAGAACTCTGCCTCCTTATGTCCAAATCACACCTCCCTGGAGCAGAACTCTGCCTCCTTATGTCCAAATCACACCTTTCCGGAGCAGAACTCTGCCTCCTTATGTCCAAATCACACCTTGCTGGAGCAGAACTCCGCCTCCTTATGTCCAAATCACACCTTGCCGGAGCAGAACTCCGCCTCTTTATGTCCAAATCACACGTTGCTGGAGCAGAACTCTGCCTCCTTATTTCCAAATCACACCTTGCCGGAGCAGAACTCCGCCTCCTTATGTCCAAATCACACCTTGCCGGAGCAGAACTCCGCCTCCTTATGTCCAAATCACACCTTGCTGGAGCAGAACTCCGCCTCCTTATGTCCAAATCACACCTTGCTGGAGCAGAACTCCGCCTCCTTATGTCTCCTTCCACAGTAACCTTTTTTTTTAAATGTCAAAGTGAACCGTTTAATTAAAGGTCAGTTTTGCACTAAAAACCATGTTCTTCATCAGCTTTAATGTTAATTTTCATTACTAGCTCTGACCAAATATGCATTTTCTCAATGAGACATCCCTTCATGACGCCTTAATTTCTGTCTCGTGTTTTTTGTATTTTGACTTATTTCACTTACCCCACTGCTGCCAAAACTTCACTTACTAGCTAGACTCTGCTAGAGGTTAACCGTGTGTAAGAAGCAATCTGTGAATAACTTGATATTTTCACGGGGACATTACTAAATGAATAAGCAAGAATATTACCTGCAATGATAAGCCATACTGACGCATTTTTACGTTTCATTGACATGTTTAAAAAAAATGTAAGTACTAATCATACAACACAACCATACAACCTTACAATACATTAACCATGCAATAAGTACAATACCCATATAAAATATGTTTTTGCTCACATTTTTAGTTTATGTTGGAAAGTTGTAAAACAACATGTCAACAAATGAACATGCTACTACTACATCCTTAAGATTATGAATACATATGATAACTAAAAACAAATGTACAGAGCAGCTTATTCTGCAGGCCTAATGCTTTTCTGCCAAAGGCATTAGGAACAATAAATAAATACTCAACTTTTGACCTCTAGTGGATTCTGAATCGAGTGAATCAGAGCACATGTTAACGGCAGGCCGTCCCAACAAAAACACAACGAAGTGCCTGTTACAGAAACGGAACCCTCGCATCTCCGATCAGGAACCACTGGTCCAATTTCAGCTCCTGTGACCTGGAAACCTGTCCTAAGAAGCAGGGATCATAAGGCAGGAAGCCCTGGACACAGGATGACACTCATGTCAAGTTATGCCAGGGCACCCACATTCAATTAATAACCGTGATGTTCACGTAGAACATGAGATTATCGTACAGCAGAGATCTAGCTGGAACAACCGGACTATTCGATCAGGAAATCGTCAGGCACTCTGGGAAGGGGGTGATGGATGGATGGCATGGGGTGGGGGGTGTGAATGGACGGTGGCTGGGCCTATTCATCCCCACTCAGGCTCAGCACAGTGGCAGCTTTTGGACCCAGCTCCCGCCGAAGGAACATGTCAGACGCTGTTGTGGAAGGTGATCCCCTATGGGGGGGATCACCACCCCCAGCCCGCACACCGCTCTCCCAGTGACCCCTGTCACCTAAGCCCCATCCACACACACCCACAAACACGTCCTCGCGTCTGTTTACCTATCACCAAGTAGGGGGGTGGGGGGCGGATCAGCTTAACTTCCAGTTTAAAAAAAGCATTTCATTTAATGGTCCGAGAATGCATTTTTTTCAGCGTTTGATATCCTTATGGGGACACCCCCCAACAAAATAAGGTTAGAAAAACGTGCATACACACGCACATTAGCCCGTCCCTGAATAAGAGCGCCCCCCACCCCGAATGAGGCCTTTCAAAGGGCCATCCATGCTGCCCTTCCCATCTGTGGGAAGTGTGTTAGCACACGGGGTAATCCCCATTTTTAACAGGCACCCCACCTCAGCCGCTCTCACTGAGGAACTTCAAACGAGACAGTGCCTTTGCTAATCCTTTTATGGCGCTGTGTAAAATTGTCTGTCTCCAAATGGGCACAAAAGAAAATCAAACTTTTTAGGCATTATCTCTCTAGCGGGGGCTCCAGCAGGCTTCTTCCTCCATCACTTGTTGGTCTCGTTGCTGTTCTTCTTCTTCTCCTTGTTCATATCCATCTCCTTGTCTCTCGCTCTATGCTCCCTGTCACGTGAAGGCCACCATCCCGCCGCAGCGAGGAATCATGGGAGCAGTGGGTAATGTTTGAGGGCGCTTCGACACCCACCCAGTCCCAGGCAGGTTCATTCACACTTTCATGGCCCAAAGAGAACATTTCCCTCACACTCCAGTTAAATACATTTGAGGTCTGCTCTACCCTTCAGTGTTTTGGGAATCCACCCCCTTAACCTGAACAGGCCTTGAAGCAAGGCTGCACTTCCTCAGGTGTCATATTTTTAAGGTGGTGGTGGGGTGGGGGGGTGTAAGTCATCATCTATAAAGTAACAGATCACAGGTGTACAGGTTTGATTACAGAGGGATGGGCAGGTGCACCCCGTCTGGTTAAGGGGCTGAGGCTGGTTCTTCAGTGAAGTGAACTAAACGAGGGCCCTTTGTGACTCAGAAGAAGATGACAGGAGAACCATTTGACAGATAGTCAATTAAATAAATCATACTAATCTGTATTTATCCCAAATTTCCCTCCAGGTATTTATAAAGTAAGTAATTAATTAAGTAAGTAAGTAGGTGTGTCTGTATGTGTGTGTGTGTCGCTCAATGTGATAAAAGCCTGTTATTTTGACATTTTTCAGGTCCAAACTAAATACAAAACTAAAAATGCCAAAAGTCTTGTATTTTGTTACGGTTATGGTTAGGGCTGGACAGGAGTTAAGTTTTCCCCATTGAACTGAATGGACAATCCTCACAAAGATATAATTACAAACATGTGTGCATGTGTTTATCTATCTATTATGCTGTCTGCCTGATGAGGTGTTATAATAAAAAATCTACCCACCAATTATTCCAGTAGTCAAGTACTCCAGTCGTTGTTTTACAAAACAGCTAACTTAAATTAACAGGGCACTTGCAGAAAACCAAGATACAAGGTTGTGGGTTTGCTTTCAACATTGGTAGGGACCAAATCAGCCTCAAACCACGCATGGCACTCCTGCAATATTGGTAGGGACATGACTCTAATGTCCATACCCACACCTACGCCTTTGACAAGATATCATTCTGGTCCTTCATTATGTCAATTTGGTTTGTCTTGACCTTGAATTACCTTGGCCTTGAATGGGTAACGTGTGAGATGTCAGGTAATGGCAAGAACACGGAGCAGTAGTGCATAGAAGCGGAGCACAGATGGAATTTTCCACGATCCCCGTGACGACGCTCGGCTTCGGCCCCTTCTGCTGTAAGGCCAGCTGTACTGCATCTTTATTTCAAACAAATAAGTGAAATTTTTTGCCGGCTGCGGTGCAGATACACAGCCACTCTCTGTCTACTCCTCTGCCGGACCCTGGACGAGATCCAGCTCACGGAAGAGAAAAACAAAATTTCCAGGCCTGCACACGGATGCCGTTTGTGACAGTCACCCATGTCTCTCACTCGCGACGCCTCTGGAGAAATGGCACGCGAGTGAGCAAAAGCACACCCACGTGCAATATCATAAAGAGCGACCGCAGACCGGAACGGCGTGGGACACCCAAGAAATGGGCTGAATCCATCGTCGGAAAAATGCATTCGATAGACACATTACCGCTCGCTCACCCGGGGGGGGGGGGGGGTGCAGACCAGGCTGGGTGACAGGATTTAACATTTTTCCAATGCTGACCAGCC
>JAODKN010000079.1:16077550-16107549 GCA_026774425.1 Petrocephalus zakoni
CCCCCCCCCCCCCCCCCCCCCCCCCCCCCCCCCCCCCCCCCCCCCCCCGCCCCCCCCCCCCCGGCGGGGATCTGCATGTCTACAGAAGTCAATGAAGCACCCAGAAAAATGCAGGCACTGACAAGCAAACAGGGCCGGTCATAGTCTCCTGCTGGCGAGAAAAGCCCCCGTTACACTCGGCTGTGGAAAACAAACCCTGACTGGATGGTATTAGTCAATAAGTAGCATTAGCAGTGGCAACAATTAATAATATGTGTTGCACTGAGAATGGCCATGAATTAAGGTGCCCATATATATATATATATATATATAGATATACATACCATATTCAATGTTTCAGCAACTCGAAATCTACAGGCCGATCGCAGTATGGTGCATCATCTGTGCAGGGCGTCTAAGGTAAACTGTGTTCCAATCTCACCCACTGCCCACGATTGGCTGACACAAAAGAGGTGGTGTGGGGTTGGTCAGCAGGAAAAATTGTACACTTACCAGAAAGCAGTGCACCATGCGTATCTATACATAGTGTAAATTACTATGCAAATTTGTGCATTTATTTTGACAGTGTCATACCTGCGTAATGTTTGTTGTGGAATGCGTGTGTTTTGTCAACCATGAGTATTGTTTAAATTGACTTACCTGTCTGCCTCTGCTAGTATTAAACCAACAGTGATTATTAATGAAGAAAGGGCCTTCCATTTTAAAAGGGCTGCCATCTGCTTTATTAGAATGACTCATGCACATGCCACAATACATTTATTTGCACTCTGTACGTGGGTCTGCTGCATTAAACACGCCCTCTAGGCTTGTGGTGTGACATCGAACAAACAAGGTGGTGCCATCATTTTAAGAATGTGGCAGATTGTTCTCAGATTGCCATCCAGTACAGGTGAATTATGGGGAGAAAGTCAACTTATTACTCAGGTCCTCGGTAATGCAGGGCACATGGAATTTCATGCTAAAATTAATTTATGGAGCTGATTGCTAGAACATTCATTGCTGCACTCAAAGATATCAGGAATACGAATGTGTGACTTTCGTGTGCTGCCCCATAACATTAAAGCACCAGCTTCCCCTCCAGTGAGCCCTGAACACCAGCCCCCCTCTTGGCCAAAAAGCCCCGCTCCTTTAAGAGGCCGCACCATTGGCTAGCACAGACCCCATCCCTGCTTCCCACCAAGCAACGAAACGTGACTCAAACGCAGGTCAACAATTTTAGGCTGCTGGTGAACTGCGCCCCCCATGCCTAAAAAGAAACAAACAGGATGGCAAGGAACTGGACCTACGTCTGTGGCAGAGCTGTCCATTTCATCGAGGAGCTGCTTGGAATCAGGGTGGACGTTTATAATATTAGGATTAAAATGAACACAAGCCTCCTCCTGAATTCTGATCCCCAAACTATGTTAAGAGTCTTACTTAGTATTGCAAAAGCCTTGCCAAGCAATAATTCTGAATCAGGTCATAATCTCACACATAAATCCACAACGCTTGATTTTTTTTCCCCTGCCTTTGTTGAACTGACAGAGCTATAGAGCTGGGACTTGTTGCAGCTCTGCTTGTATTGAGTTCTTTTGGTGGTTGGAACATGTCTACATTTTCCACAGATCTGGGGTAACAAAACAGCCAAGGTGACCATGAATGCACCCCCCCCACCCACCCACTGCGAGACCTTCAGTAGTTATATGACATGGGGGGAGGGGGGTGAAGATTCCAGTAAGGAACAAGGAAGTCAAGGTTTTCTATTGGAGCTCTGATCAAGGTCTCTGGATTGCGGATGTTCTTACAGATATCGCAGGTAGTGGGGGTGTTGTGGGGGCATAAGTGGGTCTCTTGTGCAGGAGACTCGCCCGCTGTGCTCCATAATTCCCCCTGCCCCCCCCATGCCCTTCTTGTGAGAACGTCTCATTCCCAGATCAGCCTGTGTCCCCAGTCACACAGCCCTGCTTTCAACAAGCAGAAAGAAGGAACAAAAAAGAACAGGTAGCAGGGCTTCCACAAGCGGAAAGAAGGAACCAAAAAGAACAGGTAGCAGGGTTTCCACAAGCGGAAAGAAGGAACAAAAAAAAACAGGTAGCAGGGTTTCCACAAGGGGAAAGAAGGAACAAAAAAGAACAGGTAGCAGGGCTTCCACAAGGGTAAAGAAGGAACAAAAAAGAACAGGTAGCAGGGCTTCAGGCGGTTCATCTAACCCACTGAGTGCCGAACATTACAAAGCACATCAAATCTATGATTATTAAACCATTTACCAGACACCCTTATCCAAGATGACTAACAGCCGCTTACACAAGTCGCAATAACACGGCTTAAAGTGGAACGCCAATCAAACATTACATTCAAAGCTGTACATCAGACGCTGTTGATGATTAACAGAACGGCAGAGGTGGCCAGATCTACGAGGCCTCCTTATCCAATCGGCGGAGTTCCGGAATCTCCCTTAGCCTCCTGCCGCATTCTCTACAGGGGAGCGACCTAGATGAGATCGGCTGGATACTGGCGCGAGTGTTTTGCTGAGTAGCTAATTAGATGGAGACGCAGGCGAGAAGGGCTCGGCGGGAGCCTGAACGGCGGAGGGTGCACAGTGAGCGGACGAAGCCTGTTTGTCCTCAACCCGCCCCTGTTGTGATGCTGACGCTCCGAGCCATTGTAAAGCCACTAAGGGGTAGAGTGCCTTGTTTGCTCAGAAGTTGCCAGCACTTTTACATTTAAACGAGCTTGCCCCCCCCCCCCCTCACCCACACCATCATCAAAGTCAACTCAATTCAAATATTACCAGTGTTAGCATATGTGAGGGCACTGTCAGTCACACACTGCCCTGACCCACTTACCATTGGTTGCTGCATAGGCTGCTTTTGGGCTCCCATTGGGCTAACCCTGACAGTGATTGACAGGGCATGGAGGTTTTCAAGCCACATTTCCTCCTTCTTTAAATCTTAAACACTAATAATTATGTACACTCGAAAGGAATACTTGGACCAATCAGAGAACACACAGAGATCAGCTGACCCAGGGCAATACGGCGGGTAAAAAAAAGCATTGAAATATGGCATTCTATGAGCAGCTAGGCACCTGTTAAACTTAGAGATGAATCTTTCTACAATTGCACAGGAGAAAATACAGCAAATATCACATTTAAAATTATAGAAAACTAAAAATGCCCCCAAACTCTGAATTTGGCTTCACTTGTCACCCCTAAAAAAACGAAGTTGTTTCCCTCCCAAATATCAAACTCTCTCCTACACCCTTGCCTCCAGTGTACTTCAATATCTGGCCGAATCAGAACATTTCCTGTTGAAAATATAATGAGACGTCAGTTTTTTTTTTTCATTTAAGCTGAAGCTGTTCCAGGTGACCCGCAGACAGAGATTGCGCGAAGTCGACTGAGAGTCTGAAAAATGACCTGCTCCCTGAGCCGACCCACGTTATTTTTGCCCTGGGGTTCCTTTCTTTTCCGCTACCACCCGCACAGCACAGTTGGTAACTAATGGTGACAGCGAAGGCAAACATTTACCTTCCCTGTTGTGTGAAATATTTCTGCTCGCAGACATCTCCAGACAGGATGAACGGTCACAGCACAAAAACACACGTAAACCTTGACATGAGTGGCGTACTTGTCTTTTTTGGGGGGTGAGGGATGGGCCTGTCTCTGGGAGGGAGTTCAGGAGCGAACTAAAGTTGCAGACACACATACACACACACAGACACACAAGCACAAAACCAGTTCCCAACCCCAGAGTGACAGAACGGCGGATAGTGACGAAGATTAATTGGGTTTCAGAAAGAGCTGGGTCACTTCAGCAAATGCCGGGGACTCAGACGCCAATTAACAGATTACTTCCCCGGATGAGAGCGAGCGTCGCTTGTCAGTCAGCACCGCCAGGGATGGGCAGGAAGGCAAGGACAGCTATGTACCTGGAATGTCAATGGTGCACAAGGGGCCTCAAGGGTGGGACTGTGCGGAAGGGAGGGGGGGGGACGCACATGGACCACAAAGACTGCCCCCCCACAAGCAAAGGCAGGTCAGTTTGGGGAGCACCTCTGTGCTGCCTCATTACAGGCTGCACATAATGGCCCTTAAATGATGTGTATGAATGTCATGTAAAAACAACATGTATAAATAACATGAACTGTATTTCACTGACTCGGAGCTGAACGGCCCCTCATCACTGACCTTTGCTGACCAATGCCCCCCAAATTCACGGCTCATGAGGTGGACTTCTAGTCAATGTGAATGCATCACAAGTGCAAAGTTCTTGCATCTAATGAGAAAATACCAAAACTGCATGTCTGCTTTCCCAGTGTGTCTTACTCTTCATGGTAATTGATGACATTAAGCTACCTAGACACTTCCGTAGCATCTCTTTGACATTCTCTGAAACCCAAGACACCATATAATGCTGTATATTCATGGCAATATCAATCTGACAGCACTCGGAACCCAAATGATCAGATCTAGCAAGACCACCACTTTGCCACCTTTAGCCCTGCTGTCAGACCTGTATGGCCGTGAGGTGATGACTCCGCTCTGCCATTCAGAATATCAGCTCAGCTTGGAGGGGGAGGGTAGAGGGTTGCGGCAGTGGTGGGTGGGGAGCCAGCAAAAAAAAAATCGAGAAACCAATTTGTGAGATTAAACATTTCTGGTGAAATCGGGTGATTCACAGAGCCGGATGGCAGCCGACGAACGGGCCTGCCTCCAGTGGGACCCGGCGTACCGTCAACCCGAAGAGCAGGGCTGTCTAATTATAGGCGCCAGACACGTCAAGGTCAAAATTGCATTTAAAGTAAAGGTTCACATTGCCTTCACACAGTGAGACCTCCCTTCCCCCGTCCTCTACAATGGATGCTCACCTGTCAGCTCAGAGTTTTCAGGCTCTTTAACAAGCTGGTCGAGGTGTACCTTGAACTATACTATATTACACTATACTATACTATACTATACTATACCCACTATTCCAGAAGGTACCACAAAACTTACAAGATAAGCCTCTGTCATTCTGATCTCGTGCCGGTGGGGAAGGGGTTTATGGAAGGCAGATGAGAGCAATTCACAAAGAGATAAGGGGACAGAGGAAATCCTTTGACATCACATTGTGTATTGGGCACAAGTGGCTATGGCCAGGTCTGGAGGAAGGGACACCTTTGCCACACATGTACATATACTCGCATCTCACTGGCCAATCTACAGGGCTGACAGGAGCCGGGAAGGGTCCAACCCGCAGAAAGCGATCATTTTTATTTTGGGACGGTAACAGCTGGCATGCAGTGACCTCCATCATCCATCAGGTTCCACTAAAGACAGTTATTCCTCAGTGTCTTCCTGTGCCACATGACGCCAGGAGGATTACGGATTGGTCTGCGGAGGTAGGAAACTTACGTGCTTCAAATCAAGCCCATCTGGAGCGATGTGCCGTGACTGGGGACTCAAGGACAGGTCTCGTCAGCGCCTCCTGCAGGAGGAGAATCAGAAGCACCTCGATGCCATCTAGGCCAGGGATGTTTACTCGGAGACTGTTGTACTGTCTGTGTGTGTGTTGCACCTCAAGGTGGTTGGCTTCCCATCACTGATCAAAAACAGGCAGAATTCCACACTCTCCTGATGTCATAGAAGCAGGTAAGCTGTTTTCATGCGTGGTGTGTATATGTGTGTGTCCATAAGCTCGAGTCTGTGTTAGTAACTCCCCCCCATTCTGGGTCTTCGTGATCGTACCTTGTCTGCTCAGGCAGTCTCTCCAAATCCACCACACTTTTGGGCCTCTTTGTCGGGATGCCCTTTTTGCCATTTTCCCTTTATTTTCCTTAACTGACACCAAGTCACGCGAGGTCAAGCCCGCCGACCGCCTTCATTCTGTTTTCCTGGAGGTGGGCTGTAGTTAACCCCTTTCTCTTTAGGTCGCCCCCAAAGAGCTGTGGACAGACGCATCAGTGGAGCAGCTAAGCCTCTGCCGGCGGGAGCGGTACGTGCTCCTGTGCCAGAGATGTCAAGGATCCGTTTTGGTCAACAGGAAATACCGGGGATCGTGCAAACAAAGGCACAGGACCGTCTCCCTCCGGCCCCCCAAAGGAGCTATCGACACCTCGCCATCGTCCCATTCATCCTCTGGCGTGCCTGGGGACGATTACAGCCAGGAGGTGGAAGGCTCATTTATTAAATAAATGGATGAAGGTGGCACGCTGGCGTCATTACAGGGTAAGGCGCACCGCCGGCGTGCCTTGTGAAGTCATGAGGGCCCGCTTCATCTCGGGCTGCGTAATTGGCACGTCGGCCAGAAATTACCATATATGTTGCTGGGGTGAACGTGATACGCGTCTCCTGAGAAGCTCACATGTGGTTTGCTGGCGCTCAGGTCAGCTTGCTTGCACCTGCTATCCAGGAGGCTATAAAGTATTAATTATAGTCTCACGAACAGGTATAAAGCTGTCTAGGGTATCAGGGAGATGGGGGCTTGTTTATGTTTTTTGTACATTTTCGGCCTGCTTCTTTTTCTGTGGCACTTGTAGTGGTTTTAGGGGTGGGGTAAGGTGGGACAGGTCCAGGCCCGTGCCTGAGCTCCCTGGCCAGCCTGACATTAACCCCCCCCCACCACCACAGTCCCTGGCACACTTTAAGGGAGCTGTTTTCTTTATAAAACACTTGCGTAGAGCGAACGCCTGCAAGACGATGACGAACCCCAACTGTGAGCACCTCAGTAAAAGAGCTGGGGGGGGGGCAAAATGAATGATAGGATGGGGAAATTTTCATCAGAAGAACAAGGAGCAATTATGATGAAATGGTGTGGCACTGCTTCTGCCTGGGCTCACCGCTATCCCCTGCCACACTCCCACGGCTCCCTGGGACCGCTATTAATATTAAGTCGGCCAGGAAATCTAGGGAAAAAAATGTGTAAACAAATTGTTGTTAATTTAAACCTCAAATGTCCTGGGCTGAGGGAGCCTGATATGAATCACTTATGTTTCCATTTGTATGAGGTGGTAAAATGATAAGATGCAAAAGGCTTTGATATGTAAATGACAATGTGATGTCAGCATATCATTTGTATGGAGTTCTGGTCTCCTTAGGAGGTGTTTTCTTTAAATCCCGCAGTCAGCACCTTTTCTTTCCTACTACACTATATTTTCTGTATGTCTATGATGTGTCAGTGAAGGATATGGCACAGAGCCTCCTCACAAGCTCCTTTGTATACATCTCCATTACAGACACTTTTTATTACCAGAAAACAGATGAGCACATTTGAATAAAATTCTCACTCTTTGTAGACAGGTGATGATACAGGGAAAAAAATATTAGAAAAAGCAAATATTTTGTGCCTTAATAGGCCAATAACAGCAGTTAGCATAGTCAGAAAGCATTTGGCATTTATGGTAACTTGCTAAATGATCAGCTAACTCACACTACTAACTCTCAACTACTCAATAAACAGTTAAATCAGCCATGCTCAGTTAGGCACAGGTGGGCAGGTCACAGTGAGCCCTAGGTAGCTTCCCATATCTCATCAGGCCCTCTGTTCATCTGCAGGTTGTCACGGAAACCCTCCACCCCCCTCCCCAGGCCTTGTGTCTCACTGCTTCAGTTGCCTCTTTTGAGGGTGCTGTGGGTCGGCAGTGCTAATTCCTAAGTATTATTAGCCTGGACCTAAAGTGTACCACCTTTCTGTATGTAGTGATGCTGTTATGGGATAATGGGTAGTGTGTAATCAGAAAGTGCCCAGGTCAGGCCCTGGCCGCAACAGGACAGTCACACGTCTGTGGGCCCTTGAGTGAGTCAGTGCTGCAAACACCCTGCCCCTGCGCTGTAACCCCAAGCTTGCTCTCACCTGTATATATGGCAAGAGGTATGCAAAGATAAGCATTCCATTGGACTGCAAATGGCAAAAAAGGCATCTCTTAATCTCATTTATATCCTTCCGGCATTAAGGTTTTGACTGGTTGGCGACCTGGAGAGCTGCTGATGGATGATAGCTGTACTGCTTTTTTGGCTGCACATTATCATGATTCCCTTACTCCCGGGTCCCGCAATTCCAGTCTTGGAGGGTCAGAATCAAACACAGTTTGCAGTTTTCCAGGTTCAAATACACCATAATCAGCTAATTAGTAGTTTAGTAGGTGTGTTTGAAAACCAGAAAACCAGAGCTCTGAAATAACCTGGGAAATATTTTTTCTGGAAAAATCCATGAAATTATAATAGACTAGAATTCCGTCTGTCCGTCCATCCATCCATCCATCCATCCATCCATCCATCCATACTTCCAACCATCCATCCATCAATCTATTCTGGGATTCCTAGCAAGTGATTCCAAATGTAATGTGAACAAGAAGGATAGGGGTCAGGTTTTGGTTTAACTGTTTTTCAGTATTTCTGTTGTACTTTATTTGTCGTTTTGCTGGAAACGACATCCATACTTTCCCTATTAAGGGTCGTGGGGGTGCAAGGCAGGGAATAACCCAGGATGGGGCGCCAACCAACTGAAGAGAGTGGGCAAAAATCTGTCCCTCAGAAGGCACAATAACTTTCATCCCAGAAAAATACATTTAAGTACTAGTCCAAATTAAGCAGAGATATATGGCCATAATTGTAACTGTGACTTCTCTGTTCATCTTCTGACTTGGAATACAGTGCTAATGTGAAGAAGAATGATCTCCCTTTCTTTGCTCTTTGTAACTCTCGAAGGTCATGTTTAATCCCCCTGCCCATAAAGCGCCGATCCCCTCCCTGCCCCGGCTTGCGTGCTCCAGAAACATGGACCCCACCGACCTTGGCCTTTGATCAAGGGGCCCATCCGTCTCCAGAGGGATGACTCCGCCGGCCAGACCATCCAGCCTCTGTCCTGGGTCGTCTCGGCGACGGCCGCACCTTCTCCTGCTTAAGGAAATGAAGGACGCTTAAAGTCTCACCTTGGGTAACTGCTTCCCCTGATGGGCAGGCGCGTTGTATGAGTCATGGCCGTGTGCTGACTCCCCCCACCCCAACCAGCAGCACCTCATCTCTCTGGCTGTTTGATGACAGGCTGCTCAGGAGCGACGTGGACCCCGCCCACCATGCGCCACAGGTGAGCCCATCTTGACTGAGAGCAGCTGTTCGAAGGCCACGGACGGCGCTGACTGATCCGCGATCGTGCTGTGACGGGGTGGCCCTGCTCCAGCGGCAGTAAGAATTCCGATCGAGGGCCGAGGTACGCATTACCTCAGATGCCTGACAGTTATCCGCGCGAGATGGTGTCAACCGTGAGCCTGTGATGCCTTCAGACCCTCAGAATGGATCAAACGGAAGGACTGTAAAAACACAGGCGTATCAATTCACGGGCTATCGCTGGCTGAGAGCGCAGCACTTCTCTGGGAATCGAATGTGTCTCGACATGAAAATGCATGGCGCACAGTAGCAATTGCCTGCGTCAAAACTTACGACTCTTTCTGGTGTGCTTACCCATCATACAGCGAAAAAACCTTGGGACATACCTGGGTCATTTGTTGTCAAATCAAACTCAGGATAAGCTGTCTGGCATAGTTGAACACATCGTCTGTTCCACAGGCCGCCCAGTAAAAGCCATTTGGTTGATGCGAGTTTTAATTTACAATAAGAAAACATTAAAACGTTTTTTTCCCCCTTGGGTATTTCCAAGAAATGTCACGACCAACACTGCCTCATGTTTCCTCAAATACACAGTGGAGCACATAAGTCAAAATTTAATTCCATTATTCTACGATCCGATGACGCAATGCTTACTGAGAGGTTCCTCAGCAGAACCTGGAGAGCAATGAGGCCAACGTGGGCCAAGTGCTGGGAGTGCAGGGATTCGGGTGACGTGTTCGACACCTAACGGCGAAGGAGCCTGCCTCTCTGCAGATTAAATGGCACGTCACAATTTACAGCGTCCTTCTGAAACCATGAGCTGGACAAGAAAGGCGCTGAGTTTTCCGGCTCCATCCCATTAAGCCCGAAGCCCCTGGCAGAGTGCAGAACACTCCGCCGGCATGGAAGAGGTCCTTGTGGGACAGCTCCTTTTCATAGCCCCTGAATGCGTGGCTGATTCACTCGCCGCCGTGCCATTAATCAGACAGCAGATGTGCCTGCGTCACATGGCGGCTGGACGTAGGGGTCCTCGCCAGGCTTCGGGAGAGCTACCGTGTGCCCCCCTTTACCGCCCATCCACCACGGCTTCAGAGTGGGACCGCCGCAGGAAAAGCAATCAGATCATCTCAATAGCAATTTGATGATTCCACCCCCCATCCCCACTGTCATGGCCATTTTTAAATGCTGCTCCCTCGCATCTGGCTCAGACAGCTACTCTCTTCGAGGCGTGCGTGTCGGTGAAGGATGCCAGACACTAGAACGTTACTCTGAGAAGCACCTGAGCAAACTGAGCAAAGAGTCAAATTATTTTCCAAACGATAGAAGGTCCTATCTTACCTGCTCAGTCTGACCTCATTGGCACGCAGTGACGTGTGCCACTTTATGTCAGTGATTAATGAAAAAGCTTGCCTCGGGTCATGGGACTTTGCAATCATAGGTGCTCAACTTCCCCACCCCCCCAACTGGCACTAACTGTTATTCATTATATCACCATTTATCCATCCACTCCTCCATCCCCCCAGCCACCATGGTCAGGGTCAGAGGGAGCCTTGGGCATAAGGCACAAGACGGGATCCACCCTATACAAGACACCAGTCAATCACAGTGTTAGAATATGTGTTTGTCTGTGTGTATCTGTGTGGTTTTGTATTTACCGCATTGTGGGAACCTGTTACATGTTACTTGTGGGGGCATTACAAAAAAATCTGTGAATCAAAAATAGCCAAAAGTCTTGTATTTTTTTTATTACTTATGGTTAAGGTTAGGACTGGTTAGGGATTAGGGTTTTCATAGTTAAGATTAGAGTAATACCCATAGAAAATAATGAAGAGTCCCCACAAAGATATAGATGCTTAAGCTTTACGCGTGTGTGTGTGTGTGTGTTATGTAAATATTACATTGTGGGGATCAAATGTCCCCACAATGCGATAAAAACCTGTTATTTTGGCCATTTTCAGTCCCCACAAGGGGAAACTCAATTTTATAAAAATCTGTCACTGCAATCAAAAAAGTAAAAATGACAAAAATCTTGTATTTTCTTTGGTTACTGATGGTTAAGGTTAAGGCTGGGTAGGGGTCAAGGTTGTCATTGTTGGGATTAGAGTTATGCCCATACAAATTAATGGATGGATCCCACAAAGATACACTATATTGCCAAAGGTATTGGGACACCTGCCTGTACACACACATGAACTTTAATAACATCACATCTTAATACATACGCCTTAATATGGAGTTGGCCCATGCTTTGCAGCTATAACAGCTTCAACTCTTCTGGGAAGGCTTTCCACAAGGTTTAGGAATGTTTATGGGAATTCTTGACCATTCTTCCAGCAGAGCATTTGTGAGGTCAGGCACTGATGTTGGACAAGAAGGCCAGGGTCACAGTCTCCATTCTAATTCATCCCAAAGATGTTCTATTGGGTTGAGGTCAGGGCTCTGTGCAGGCCAGTCAAGTTCCTCCACACCAAACTTGCTCATCCATGTCTTTATAGACCTTGCTTTGTGCACTGGTGTGCAGTCATGTTGGAACAGGAAGGGGCCATCCCCAAAGTTGGGAGCATGAAATTGTCCAAAATGGATTCATATGCTGAAGCAATTTGAGTTCCTGTCACTGGAACTAAGGGGCCAAGCCCAACCCCTGCACAAAACTTTACACTTGGCACAATGCAGTCATGCAAGTAACGTTCTCCTGGCAACCGCCAAACCCAGACTCGTCCATCGGATTGCCAAACAGAGAAGCGTGATTCGTCACTCCAGACGACATGTCTTCACTGCTCTAAAGTCCAGTGGCAGTGTGATTTACACCACTGCATCCTACACTTTAATAATAATAATAATAATAATAATAATAATTTATTAGTCCCCGTGGGGAAATTGCCTTCTCACCTCCCCAACCTTGTTCTCCATGAGAGCAAGCTTGGCTGTGAAGGGCAGCCACCTTGAGGGGCACCCAGGGGTGCCCACAGACGTGCCAAGGCTGGGCTTGAACCAGCCTTCCGATCACAGGCACAGAAGTTTAACCCACTGAGCCACACTCTGCCCCTTGCATTGCACTTGGTGAGGTACAGCTTGGATGCAGCTGCTCAGCCATGGTAACCCATTCCACGAAGCTCTCGACGCACTGTTCTTGAGCTAATCTGAAGACCACATGAAGTTTGGAGGTTTGTAGCTATTGACTCTTTTGTAGCTATTGGCGACTTCTGCACACCGTGCCCCTCAGCATGTGCTGTCATTTTACGTGGCCCACCACTTTTTGGCTGAGTTACTGCTGTTCCCAATCGCTTTCACTTTGACCGTGGAATATTTAGTAGTGAGAAAATTTCATGACTGGACTTACTGCACAGGTGGCATCCTAACACGGTACCACGCTTGAATTCAGTGAGCTCCTGAGAGTGACCCATTCTCACACAAATGTTTGTAGAAGCAGTCTGCATGCCTAGGTGCCTGATTTTATATACCTGTGGTCATGAAAGTGATACCTGAATTAAATGATTTGGAGAGGTGTCCCAATACTTTTGGCAATATAGTATATGAATACAAACATTTGTGTGAGTGTGTGTGTGTGTCTTTGTGTGGCACGTCCGGCTCTGTGTGTATGGAGTCTTCTTTGTTCTCTTCTCTGCTTGGACATGTTTCCACTAGGTATTCATTGATTAAATGGCATGCTTGTATTGCCCATTATTTGAGCCTCATGACAGACTGACTTCCCATCCAGCGTGCCCCCAACTTCATGCCCTGTCCGTCCAGGGATAGACTCCAGGCCCCCATAACCCTATACTGTACAAGCAATTATGTATAAACCTACTTGTTATCTTCAGGAATTTGAATATATACTGCTAAACAATTCAGGATTCTGTTTTACCCAGATAGCCAGAGGGTGAGTTACATGTTACCCACAATTGGGGATGTGTAACATTAAGTTAAAAGTTTGATAGGCTGATTGATAGTGTTGTAAAAAATCAGCCAGCACAGGGCCTTTCTTATCACATCCAATATGATACTTGCTCTTTGACATTATGCGGTTTCCAAAGGCACCCAAAAACCTTGCTGAATACCCAGTACACCCCTCATGGGCTCTCCCACACCCTCCTCCCGTCGTCACCACCATGTGCAAGCTTTTCACTCTGAATTGTTTTTACTGACGTTCTGAAATCTCATGTGTTAACTTTCAGTCTCAGTTTGGGCCCAGTGCCTCATGCTCCCCTGTCCCCCTTGAGGCTAGCCAGTGAACTGCGGCTTCCACATAAAACGCAAATGAGCATCCCCGAGGCTCAAGGAGCAGAAACGTGCCGCTGATCCCCAACAACCCTGGGTTTCTGCTGCAGGGTACTGATGGGAGAGCAGCCCTCTTTAAACAATGAGGTTATGGGATTTAAGCTCAGCGGAACGCTGCCTCAACATTCTGTCCTGTAACTGAGTCTGCATCAGTTCATCTGTACAAAAAAGACCTCAGCCAGGCTGACACCCATGTCTCAAAAAATGTAATCACCCCACCACTAGTAAACGACTTCTTTTCATTCTGTATTGCTGTTATTGGCTAAAACATTGGTTCTCTTAGTTAATACTTATAAACAAGGTTGTGAGTCAGTAATATACATTTACCATGACAAGTAAAAACTTCCATTGTTGTCCCCCACCTCACCCTCTTCCAAATGGTGGTAAACAGCATGTTCTTAGTCCCAATCCCTCAATCTGGGACCAGAACATCTGAGACACCATAAGCAGACAGGTTTAAACCTTTAATGACGATCCAGGCCCAGAGCGGCCTGTGAAACCACCGACGGTGTAATTTAGCCGGAGACGCTGGACTGGGGTTTTACCCGGCTGCGGGGATATCGGTAATCGCCTGCAATTATGTCTAAGTATTGTGATGCGCAGGTGAATCGCTGTTTATCATCTCCAGCGTGGATAACGGTGCAGGGACTTTAAAGGAATGGAATTCGAGTTTTAACTGCGCTGCCGCTTTACGAAGTGCAGGTCCCGGTATTGATGAGGGTATAATTACGGCCTTGCTGACCGGGGGGGTGGCTAGGCGGGAGTTAGCCTGATGTCTGATGGGGTAGGATAAGAATTTTCTGGTTTCTCTGCATAGCTGTCTGGCATGTCGCAGTCGCTATATGTGGAGCATCGCAATTGCTCTGCTGGGCAAGTGAATACAGAAGCTGTGCGAGGGATTAGAGCAGGCGAGGCTGCTGGCGAGTCTTCAGACACTACAGGGGCTTAAGCCGTGACCAGAAAGGTTGCTGGTTCAAGTCTCAGGAGATGTGCTGCCGTCCCCTTATGAACGCTTCAGTAGAATACAGAAAACGGTTAAATAAGTGCAATTATTTCAGTGCGGCTTACAATACAACACTTGCTGAATGCTAGCTAAGCGTCATACTAGCAGAGAAATTAACCAATTCCTTCAGTAAATATCAGATCTATGTTGCTTACAACAACTTTTATTTCATCTGATATGGATGAAATATTCTTAATGTGTCATAGCCGAATGCCAGACATACCGTAAACCTTGTGGACAAACATGCGATGCATGCGGTAAAGCTGTGTATGCAGACCAGGTCTTGCTCGGAAGATGCTTCCCTTTGTCTCCAGAAGTGAAGGAGCTGATGACAGTCCAGTGTAATCTGGAGCTGTGCTCCTATGTTCAAAACTTGGCTTCACACTTCTTTGAGGGAGGGAGGGCTGGGATGGCAGGTGTGTGTGTGGGGGGGGGGGGGGTGACATTTCAATATGCTGACAATAAATTTGACTGGCAGATGTCACGTTTGCGTTAAAGGAGCTGTTAAATTGTTTTGCCTAATTTAAATTGAGAGCCTGGTGATGCAACATCCCCAAACGCCTCTTGACATGGGGTGCTTAGGGTTAAGGCGTTACATTCTCTGACAAGGTCGAGCGGCGTGTGCTTTTCCCCAGGACACCGTGCCTATCTTTCAATCAAATTGGCTCTCTGCAATCATGGGGTCATTGTTGCTGTCATGTTGTGGAAAATGCTTTTGTCAGGACCAGTGATGAATCACCTCAACCAGAGCTCAGATCCAATCGGGTCTTTTTTTCCTTCACCCCATTGGGAAAAAACAACATTCGATTCATTTTCCTGGCTCTTTCATGTCCGCTGCCTTTTCACTGGGACGCCGCCGTTCCGAGACACATTCACAGCGGGTCCTTTTCTTTCAGTGAGCCTCGCAAAGCAAATATCAGGCGGGGAGTTTATAAAAGGCCGGCTTTTACCTCACTCGAAGGTGCTGATGGCCAGGCAGTTTGTTATACTAGGAGAGGGGGGGACCAAACCGACAGGACTGGATAGTGGCTAAATTAAGTGGCAAAAGCTTTTAATTGCCCCAGCTGGGGACCGGTTCAGTGCTTTACTCCCTGTAGAACCAGAGTAAGATTGGACATGTGAACATGCAATATGAGGTCCGAGGTGACCCATTTCATAAGGCCAAAAAGCCTTGCTGGAAAGCCCGGGAACTGGCAGAGTCACATGCTCTTTCAAACGGAAACATGAGAGTGATTTAATATCACTTCGATTCCGCTCCCTAAGACATCACGCAATTGTATGCAGCCGAAATGCACCTGAGGTTGCTCCTGACAGCTAGTTATCCACACTGCCATGACACGGTGCCAGACGCAGGCCCTTCTAGACCCTACGCCCTGTAGTTCTTCATATTCAAAATGTTAACCCTACTGCAGGCTGAGCCCCCTGAAGGGTCAAATCGTAGAATCGCCCTTGGCGCCAGAGCTTGGAGTTATCCCTGTTAAGGCTCCCTGCAGGCTCCCTGTTAACAAAGGCCCTCACACTATAAGGGACATTGGCAAAGGCTCCTGTCACAATAAATGCATTGATCACAAGTGTTTATAATAATATTTTTCTTTCTTTTTGCAATAAAAATCTTGATGTTGTCCATAAAACATGAAAAAGGAGCAGGCAGACGATGTATACATTTAGCCGTGGTGCAGAAACCTAGAAGCGAGCTGGCAAACAGAGGCAGAGAGCCCTCCGTTAATGATTTTGTCTTTTACGACATCATTAACTTGTTCCCCTTTAAACGTCTGACAGGCGGGTCGCGATCAGACCTGCAGGCAGCGCGGGGGGGGGTGGTGGCCCGGAGCAGCCTCTTGGCTGCTGTGCAGTGGGGACCGATTGGCAGGTTTAGTCAGACTCTACCTGCAGGCCCCGCCCAAATGGAGCAGGAGCAGACAAAGCAAAGCACCCATTGGACGGGGGAGTGACCCGGGGCCCGTCTCCCAGGCTGCCAAGTACCAAGCAGGCCTCTTTGGAGCCTCCTTAACGCGGGCTTCTGAAAGAGCAAAAAAGCCAGACTGGTCCCTGTTAACAAAGCCCTCCTCCATAAGGGACAGTGGCAAAGACCCCTGGCACTAACTTTATTATCCCTCCCTGGAATTAGACACCTCATTCTCAGGTCATGAAGATTTAACCCGTTCAGTTTCGTGAGCTTCAAGCCGAGTGATTCATCGCGTTCAAACGAGCCACGGCACCGGCCTGGAAGGAAGATCAAACAGGATGCGGATCCCGGAATCAAACAGGGGTGTCAGGCTTGCATGCGGCGATGTGGCGGAGGTGGGTTTCTCTGCATTTATAGTGCTGTAATCTCACCGGGCACTGGGAGTTCCTCTCTTTGAAAGGCTTGTGTAAACATTTAAGGGGAACAGACGCCAGTTCTTCAGCGCTGTGTGTGTGCAGTGCGCTGTGTGAGCGATGCAGCTGAACCGGGCCATTCTAAATGCGCGGCCGACCCATTTTTTTTTCATGGCGGCTCCCTTTATCGCACAAACAGCTCGAAGAAATCCACTGTCATGAGGGTTAAATACCTCGACGCACCCTTTCCTATGTCAGTTTTTGCGCGCCTAAAACACCTGGACAAACATTTGCGCAAAATAATCTGTCATCATCGCTGGAGCCCAGTGAAAACCCTGGTGTCTTTGTTGACATACAAAGGACTTTATGAATTAATTTAACGCTTTGCATTCTTCTCTGGAAAACCTGAAGTTTATTCAAACAGATATATCAAAGGGCCCGGGCCAGGGTTTGTTGGCATTTTGGGCTGTTTGCGCCTGTCTAATCTGGAAACCTACACGGTGAAACGTTTTCATCCTCCCAAAAGAGCAGCCATGGAACAGAACATACCTGCAAAGCCATTTGGTGCCGTTTTGTCACTCTCTTGGGCCATAACTTGGAAACATTTTGGGAATCAGTATAATCGACACCTAACCCTGTATATATCTCGTCCCAGTGCTGCTTACTCTTACACCTGGGCATTCACTGGAAGATCAGCCTAGCTGCACTTATGCCAAGTGAACTACTTGACAGCTGTACATTTGTAATTCAGCCGTATGTTTGCATACGTTGCTTTGGACAAAAATAAATGTAAATGTAAATATATCTCAATCCAGAAGGAGGTAACACATAACAGGTGGGAATAAAATTATGTAGGAAACTGCCAAAATAATATAAAACTGTACATTTATGAGAAATAAAAAATATATTGAAATCAAGTATGTCTACAGAGATGCTGTTCTTGAATTAATAAAGCTGTTAACATCCCATCATTTTGGCTGCCATGGATACAAGATGAGGATCTTGACTTTGAGAAAGAGGTGATAGTGGGCACTTTGGGTGGGAGGGGTAGGAAACTGACTGATAAAGACCTATCAGCTTGTGGGGAGGAATCCAAAGGCCATCATTTTGATGAAGAGTGTTTTTAGAGTGATAGGTTTATGCAACATGCTTTCATCTATCCATCCATCTTCCATAGAGGTGTATCCAGGGTAGGGTCTGGCAAAGCCTGTAGCCTATCCCAGCATGCACAGGGAGTGAGGCAGGGGAGACCCTGGGCGTGATGCCAGCCCATCATTAACACGCTAGCTAATCCTAAACCGACAGGAACACTTACGAGATCCACACCTACCCCACATTTTCATCCATGTTCAGCTTTCTTTAAATAAAAGCTGATGTAACATAAATCTGACGTCTGATGTGATAAAAAGACATACATCCCACCCCCCCCATTTAATGTGTTTTTAAACTCTTTGCTTTTCCTAAACAGATAGAATTTTCTAACTGAAATAAAATAACAAAATGCACCAGATCCAGGATGTTCACACAATGGTCACACGTTCAGTCAAACGCTCTGCATCATAGCTCAAGAGCTAAACACGGACACCTCTCTCTCAGCATGCTTTGATTTTTTTTTATCTACCCCCCCCCCCCCAAGGGTCCCAGCAAGAATAAAAGATACGACTGCAGATTAACAAAAACTCCAATTTCGCGTTAGCGCCTTCAGTCCCCATTGACCACAGCACGGTCCGGCCGGCCTATTGAATTACATGTGGCTTATGGAGGCTCGAGCCCTCTGGAGAGCAATTGTAAAGGGATTAGATTTGTCATTATACGCAAAATGAGAAATGAAAACAGGTTTGAGGCCACAGGTGGTGGGGGGGGGGTTATATCCCTGGCATAGTGGCCCTTTCTCACTGTTGTTTCAACATTCAGGGAGAGAGGACAGTCAAGGGGCAAAGCCCACTCGGGCAGATTATGGTGAACCCAATGGATGATGGAATCCAGATCTGAGTAGCTCTTATGGAGTCCCATACAAAGGAGGGCCCCGTTCCTGCAGCCTCTTTGAAACCTTCTTGTCTTGTCACTGTGAGAATTCCAGGATTCAGGCCAGCGCTGTTGCTGGGGTGCTGGGGGGGGGGGAGGTCGGGGCACAGGGGGCCTGGCAGAGCCTGAGTGTTGCCTCCTACTGTTCCCCTTATGACACCACAAAAATGCTCACAAAGTACAATAACGGCAATCAGCAGATTAGGATATGGGGTACTGAATAAAAAGAAGCACTTTCCTACTGTTATGCACAATACCTTGACCCAGTCTGCACTGCGATACATCCCTCAACCCCGCCAAAAAAGGTATAATCACCATTAGTACATATGTAGGACAATGCTGACTTGTTCACACGAGACCTTTATGAAGATAACACTGTGAGCAAAGCCACTTTAACTAGGATGTAAGGAGACCAAGCCCTTCGTGCCAAAGCCCACTAATAGTGTTTTAAAGCTGGTGTTTTGTTATGACACCTGCAGGTCACCTGTAGTGAGATATGCATCTAACCTCCTATCACTGCTCACTGTCGTATGACCAATTGTATAAAGTATGGCCAGCTCACATCAGAGGAGCAGGTGACCACAATCATTTCTGCACGGTGTGGTGGGGAGGGAATGTGGGAGGTATCGGAGCAGGAAATGGTGTGAGGGACAGTTAAAAGATGTCTACAGGTATTAACCATGATCTCAAGACATCTACAGGTATGTACAGTGATCTCAACATAGCAACAGATATTTACCATGATCACAAAACATCTACAGGTATCTATGAGCTTGCTGTCAGGTGCATGTCTGTGTGTCTCATGGAAAGCAAGATGGGGTAGGCAACGCGAAGCATTCCAATGTACCTGTACTTGTGCAAATAAATAAAGGCATTTCATTTACAGTGATCTCAACACATCTACCTACTGTGATCTCTAGATGTCCACTGGCATTTAATGTGATCTCAACACATCTACAGGAATTTACCGTGATTTCAAGACATCTACAAGTACAGTACATAGAGGACATCTACAGTGACCTAGATACATTTTTCCAGGTAAAAGATTAATAAATTTAAATGAAATTAGCTTGATTCATTTGTGTTTTGCCACAGAATGACCATGAAAACCTACTGTGACCTAAAAGAACATCAGTAGAAGACTGCAAAGATAGATGAGGCTGGATTAATGGGAATTTCAAGAAGTTCTGTTTTATACGTTAGTACTTTGTTGCAATAATCCTATCAAAATATTAATTAATTAATCATTAACTATTAAAAAATATTTAGTCATGAGGCCTTGGTTATATTTTCAATGAGTCACAAATTAGATAAGCTTACAATTATTTAGAAATCACTATTTCAGAAACACCTTGTCACTGGTTGATATGTTGTTTTGAATGAATACTATGCGATTCGTTTTTTCATACAGTGTGAAGTACCCTGCAAAGCAAATGAGCAACTGTTTCACTTTAGTGGTTTTGTGTCTCTGTGTGGGGCTGTGTGTGTCCTGCAACAGACTGCCATCTCATCTAGGGTGTCCCCAGCATCGTGTCCTGTGCTTCCTGGGTTGGGCTCCAGGCTCACTGTGACCCTGTAAGTGGGTAGAAGATGGACGGAAATAAACCAGGTAGAAACCCAACACCCCCTCCCCCAAGCGCAACAGCTCCGCCGGTTTCCACTGGCCCAGTGTGTGCTTCTCCAGGCCAGCTGCTATTTGTCCTACCTGACTTTGCGCTGCCTAAATATTACTGGAACTGAGTCCACAGTCAGCAAGAAAGTGTGGTTTGAAATGCTGCCTGGATGCCCTTGCTACACAGCGGTCCAGTTCTGATTATGTTCATGGGAAAACCAGTTCATTCATGGCAATCGATTGCCCATTGCATGTGATATTCACTGGAAAACAATTGCTGCAAGCATCCTTGACCATGAACATTGAATCTGAGGCAAAGGTTGCAAAACTTACTGGAATTAGGTGGTGCAACCGCTAAGCTTGCCTGCTCAAAGACCAGACAGGAAACTCCTGTTGTACTCTCGAGTGCAATAATTGGGCCGAATTCCTATGGCAAACACACAGCCGTGTGAAGAGATTGTAAGCTAAGTGCTTTCCTTTGAGAGAAAATGTTCGCCATGAAAATAGATAATGTAACACGGGTGCTCCAGTGGATGAAAACACATTGCGGGTTACCAGAAAACAGAACACGGATGATTAACCTAAGCTAACATGTAGCGCAAATTGGTGGCAAAATAAAGAAGTGGTGAGGATAACTGCCGCAGGATAATACCTAAGGCAACCCTACTTTTCAATTTGGAGCTTCTGTATTTATGTCGAACAAAAACAAAACAAAAATATATATATCTCAGCAATTTAGAACAATTATAGATACAGTTGTAGCATGTCAAATTAAATTGAATATACTCCCTAATTGGCAAGACAAACATTTCTCATTTTGCGTGGTGCCATTTTTAGTCCATAATTATTTTTCTTAGTAAACCAGAATCCCAGACAGACTTTCTATATATAACACAGCGCCTATATATTATATATAAAACACATGGTGCACAGGACTGCGACTCTTAATGCAAATTCTGCAATGCAGAAATGTGATGGGATAAAAAACTAGACAGATGCATGTTGGCCATTATTCTACAGAGGCTTCCAGGTGTAGACTAAAGCCTCACACAATTAAGATGACATACCTACTAAATAAGTGTATGTGAGTAAATGTAAGTAAGTAGATAAGGGGTAACACCATTAGCTCATAACCAGAAGGCCGCCAGTCCCATGAGGGAACTTTCCACAGTAATCCGGAGCTACTTAACCTAAATTACTCCCATGAAATATCCAATTGCTTTAATGGCAACAAGACCAGGTGGCTTTAGTTAAAGGTGTCAGGCCTTTGCACATGACTACAAACAGTAAATAAAGTAATTATGGGAGGCATTGTCATGATTTATCTGCATTGTCATGTTACTAGAACATTATATTCTAGGAGTCACTGAATCCTGACCTGATGCTTGAAAGCTGTCTCATAAGAACATAAGAACTTAAAGAAATATACAAACGAGAGGAGGCCATTCTGTTGTTAAAATCTTATCTAGCTCTAATTTAAAGGAACCCAAGGTTTTAGCTTGCACTACATTAACAGGGAGACTATTCCATACTCTAACTACCCGCTGTGTAAAGAAGTGCTTCCTCAAATCCAGTTTAAAATGTTCTCCCGCTAATTTTCACCTATGGCCACGAGTTCCTGTATTTGAACTAATGCTGAAATAACTATTTGGTTGAACAGCATCCAGACCTGTTAGAATATTATAGACCTGGATCATGTCCCCCCTCAGTCTCCTTTGCTCGAGGCTGAACAGATTTAACTCAGCTAACCTTTCTTCATATCACAAAATGGTCTCATATGGTCTCGACAGCCTTGATGCTGCCAAGGAACCAATGGACAATAAAAAAACCACAGGACAATATTTTGCTTCATTATTTGCTTAGGGGTGTCCGTCCCCATGGACTTGCACGGCTGATGATAGCGACAAATCCCTTATAAGGGTGCGATGTTTTTGGAGACGAGTCTGGCTAAGCGCCAATAACTGCATTCTGCAGGACATGAGTGACTATGGCAGAAACTTAACCCCCCCCAACCCAGAGACAGTCATTATTACCATCCAGCTTGTCTAGTTTGGGACAACTAGCTACGAAATAATGACACGTGCGAATACCAATATTGGCAACACTGAACATGCAAGCACCTTAGCAGAGACGTTCAGGACTGACTTTGGTCGTAGTACCATCATCAAAGTAAAAGTAATTCCCTGGGATACAGCTACCTCCTGGTTGGATCGGGTGGGGGGGGTTATGTCACGTAACACAGGGCGATCTTTCCATCGGCATTCCTCAAAAAGAAGTCCCACTCATATGCATGTCTGAAGCTGTGAAACTGTCTCCTCATCAAAGCAACGTGTACGTGAATTCTCATTCCTGCACAATAAAACACGCAACGGCAGCAGCAACAACAAACATTTTTGGCCCGTTTGACTTTACACAAGCATGACGCAGCTGCCGCTTCCACAGGACGTACTCGACTCTCCCCGAGAGTCGCTTTCATGGGCTGCTTCTTTTCCTTTTTTGTTTTTTTCCAAAGCCTTCGCATTGCGTGCGGAATCAAAGGCTGGTGTGTTATGTGGCGAGACACAACCAAGCAGCTAGAATGACTCCTTGCTGAATTTCTCATGGTGGCTACTGTCTGCAGCTGAGCCATGAACATTTTAAGCCCATTTTTAAAAGTAAAATGAAACAAAGAACAAAGAGACAATGGGTACATAGGATTAATGACTTTGCTTATTTGTGACCTTAAGGTAAAGATTTATTAGACCAGGCATTAGATCAGGTGACTTTCTGCAATAGAAAAACATGTGTTTTGCACTAGGTGAGCAGCAGTATCGTGTTAAACACCAGGCCAGTGAAACGTCTTGGTTAGCATATTAGCATATTTTAGCATTATTGGCCGAGATGTTTGTGCCTTGACTCTCTGAAGGCGATATCATATGATTGGCAGGCGGGCACAAGCTAACACAGCGCTTTCATCATGGGAGCAAAATGAAACAGATATATAAAGTGTGGCGGCTGCGGCCTTTCGTGTGCCGGCCTGCCGTGCTCGCCAGCGCTTTCGCCCAACTCAAAGGTACCGTATTCACTCCCGTTCCGTCTGTGGGAAGACAAAAGTCAAAGGACACGGTGATTAAGGGATCAGGAAGAATGAGGCACCTGTTGACAGGCGGAGTGAAGCTGAAACATGCCAACCCAAGTCAGTTTCAGCTGACTGGTGCCAAGGGGTGGGGAGGGAGATGGAGCTCCCTAGGGGACTCCCACAGGTTATCCACACAGAGCTCTACTGTCATTGGTTCGAGTACTTTTGCACGAGTCATGTGACAGAGATAGAGATCAACTTTGCTGATCATTACATATTATACAGTTTTAATTATTTCCAATTTTTATGAGCTTACTTTTTCAAATAATATGACTTTTATTGTGTTTTACCTGGTGAATTGTACACCTGCTTATTTTTATTTTGCTTATCTATTGACATTTTACTAATTGTATTTGCTTATTAATTTAAAATTTTAAATGATATGCTATTGATGCCTGTGGGGTCTTCTCACCACCCACAACCTTGATCTCCATGAGAGCAAGCTTGGCTGTGATGGGAGCTGGGGGTTAAGGGCCTTGCTCAAGGGCCCACAGACTTTTATTTGCTTATTCATTTTTTATGATCAATTTGTTCCTTATGTAAAATGTAAACCTTATTAACGGTGCGTGCTAGTGTGGCCTAATGTACAAAAACATGGTACAAACATCAAGTAGTGGCAGCGAATTCTGGGGTGGGGACATAACAATGCAGTCCGATGCTAGGCTTAGCATTAACAGAGTCCACTTTGAACCCCAAGACAGTGCCGTGTTAGTCAACCAACACACCGCACAGCAACCAATGTTTTAAGCCAACTTCAGCTTCTCTGAAAGTCGAAACTATACATATGTGAGACATTAGGTAAATAAGAAATAAAATGTACTTTTAATTGCTAGGGAAGTTAAGTAAAATATGTTATTAGTCTTGTCATTTGTTAATGCAGTAAATATTTACACAGCCACAGAGTCGACATTAAATATAGGTGCTCTGTGACAGTAGTCTTTTTTCACATTCAGCAAATGGAAAGGTCTCTCAAATCCGATTAACGAATGCCGGGTGGTGCTCTGAAATCTGCAAGGCCCATTTTATGATTTAACGTTCCTAAAAAGTGAACGCGTCGTATTTAATTTGGTGCGTCTAGCCCAAGTGGGATGAGGATTACTCACAGAGACAGTAGTGGGAGATTAGGTCATGAGATTGATTGCTGATTGCAGGTTGACTATCACCGTGATGAGATTATATATTTACTGTACTGTACTTCCACTGAAAATATGCTCAGTGGCTATTTAATTAGTTATACCAGTTATAAGTTGTGTTATTATGTTATTAGTTATGTGGTACCAGGTAGGACCTCCTTTTACCTCCAGTACCACTTCAAGTTCTGTGATCTAGGAATCGTATTGAGATGTTGCGGCCTTCCTATTAGCTTTAACGAGTCTGATTATTGTTCTCCGGCCTAGCTCATTAACAAAGTGTTTTCACCCAGAGAACTGTCAAGGACTGAATGTTCTTTGTTTACTGCATCATCGTCTATAAACTTTAAATGATTTAGGACTCGGAAATCCCTGAAGGGTGGCTGTCTCTGAGAAGCTGGAAGCACCATGTTTGAAACCAGCAATCACACCATGTGCAGAAGTGCCTAATTCATGCTTTCAATCCAGTCTGATGGTTAATCAAACAGTAACTGAACCTCTAGACTCTGTGGTGTGTGGAGGGGGTATGTGCCTCAGCGAGTTAGGACTCTCTACTCATGATAGAAAGGTTGCCAGTTCAAATCCTGGGCCCAGCACACTGATGTTGCTACTGAGCCACTGAGCAAGGTCCTTAACCCCCAATTGCACTAGGGGTGCTGCATGCTGGCTGGTGTCTAGGTTCCTCATGAAGAACCAGATGGGACAAGTGAAGAGCAAATTTCCCCTTGGGGATCAATGAAATATCTCTATTCTATTATAAACTGGCCACTGAGTGTATACAAGTAATCCTGCTGTTGATATCATAACAACAAAACATCCCAGCCTTTAGATTCATATCATTAAGGATTCCAATAAACATTTAAAACATAAACCAAATAAACAGGGTGAAACCTGAAAATCTGCAGACCTTCTCCAGAAACTCCCAGCTGTGTGGCGACGCTTTGGGATCCTTTAATTCCTAGCAGCGGGGCGTGCCGTGACAGCCCGTTCGCATTCCGCGCGCTCATAACTTCCTTTGTCGTGATATTGTTTATATAAATCTTTTTGCTCCTATTTGCTAGAAGACTACATGCGGATGATGTGAAGTATTTTTACCTTCTTTTTTTGCAGCAGGTCAGGACTTGATAAGCAAACAAAGCTGCAGTTCAGTACGTATGGTTCTCGGGACAGTGGGGTAAACATCTGGATGTTGGATGCACGGTGAGGACGGGCTGGAGGACGGGCTGTTGCTCTGTGGTAGAGCCGACGTTAGAGATCATCCCAAAATGTGCCTTAAATTGGGGGGAGGGGGTTCTCAGTTTCTGAACTCACCAAAACATCAGATAGGGCATAAGTGCATGGGTGCCCATTGCTATGTATTATGCATTCTTCCTGTTTAAAGCAGATACAGACCACTTCCTGTTCAGAGTGAAGTTGGAAAGTTCAGTGCAAAGATAAATAGCTTCCTGTTCAAAACAAAGCTGGATCATTTCCTGTTCAGAGTGAAGATGAACTGCTTCGTGTTCACAGCAAAACTGGTTCCCTTCCGGTTCAGAGCGAAACTGGACTGCTTCCTGTTCAGATTTAAGTTGGCTCACTTCCTGTTCACAGTGAAGATGGTTCACTTGCTGTTCACAGTGAAGATGGTTCACTTGCTGTTCACAGTGAAGATGAATGGCTCCCTGTTAAAAGTAAAGATGTATTACTTCCTGTTTAGAGCGAAGATAAATCTCTTTTCAGAGCAAAACTGGATCGCTTCCTGTTCAGAGCTGGATTGCTTCCTGTCCCACTTGCTGTGTTAAGACCCTTAAAGCTCGTATATGAAGGATAAGTAGGTGGACCAGGTGGGTGCGGGAGTTTCATTACATTTCTCATTACATACGATTATTAATCATCGTGTTTTATTGTTTATGCTAATTTGTGTATTTCTAGCAGTGGGAAAGTGAACTTGTGTCTCTGTGTTGCCCTATATAATGTGTACGTGTTTGTGTTTGTCTGCGTGCCTTGTTATGGGGGGCCTGCTGTCCAGGGTGCCCCCTGTCATATGTTCTGGGCTTGCTGGGATAGACTCTAGACTCCAGAAAATGCTCCCATGCTAGGTAAGTTGTTATGGAAGACAGATGGATAGACGGGTGGATATAGCTCATTGAGATAATACCAAATAATAATTTCTGTTTATACATACCAATATTGGTTGCATTTGAAATATAATCTCTATTTAGCTAAGCAAACATGAGGTATGAATTGTGTGATTGGAAGCTGTCCGGTTGCCGGCATCTGCCAAGGAGTGTGATGCAAACTCTCAGGAGGGATCAGGAACCTGACAAGAAGCTATCAGTGGTGCTATCCTGGAGCATCAGGGCCCTGCTGTAGCGTACCAGACTCTCAGTACAGGCACTGCTCCGAACGGCGATTAATTCCTCGGCGTGCGTGCCTGCATTCTTTGGCGAGTGTCTCAGAAAGGGCTGCCCACGGATGCTGATAATTACTGTGTTTACCTCCGTGTTGTACTGCAGGTTATGAAGATTAACAGATACTATTCCTTCCAGATCATACCACTGCCAAACCAGAATCAAAACTGTAAACGACGTGTCTATAGCACGTTGTGATAGCAAATCTGTTGTAGATCTTTATTTGATCACACAATGCATGTGTGATATTAAACATGCATATTAGCATAATAACACACATGAACACATTTTAATATATCAACAATAGCCCAATTGCTTATCTAGAAAAGGGTGGCTGGGAGCCAGAAAGTAGAATATCATACTGGGCTGGATGCCAGTCCATCACAGGGCATACACATAATCACCCTTGCAGTCACACACTATGGGCAATTCAGAGACGCCAGTTCACCTGAGTGAATGTCTTTGGACTGCAGAATAAAATCAGAGTACCTGGAAGAAAGCCATGCACCCTGATCCAGCTGGGTACATTTTCCCTTTAGCATAGCTAACATACACTCGTGGCCAGTGTATTAGCCACACTTGTTAACGCAGACAACCTGCTCCTCCAAACTGCCAGTCATGTGGCTGAAAGTGAATCCATACCAAATCACACAGACAGGGGGCGATGTGTAGCTCAGCAAGCTATGCCTTTGTGTCTGTGATTGGAAGGCTGCCGATTCAAAGGTCACATGTCCATGGGGACTTCAGTAAGGCCCTTAACCCCCAGCTTCAGGGGTGCTGCACACTGGCTGCCCCTGCGCTGTCACCCCCAAGGTTGCTCTTACCTGTATATGTGTCTGTATTATAGCATTATAACAGCTAAGGAGGCACGTCAAAGTCGGTTGGTTCCAGGTCCGGTGATTCCCGCATCTCAGAGACAGCTACCTTCCTGAAATGATCTGTAGCAACGCCCCTTCAGTAGGTCATTTTAAATAATTATATGTGGATAGATTTCCAGGAAATTGCACATTGTCTGTGGGTGTCAGGATGCTGCTGTCCATTTGTGAGGGACTCTGTGGGCAAATCTATCTAGTTAATAAGAGAGGTCTGAGGAGAATGGTCAGACTGAAAAATAAGAGCTCAGTGCAACAGCTGTGTGCAGGAAAGCCTCTCCAAACACACAGCTCATCAGGCCTTGAAGCACTTCTGAGGGCAAGAGAGGGTCCTGCCCAATTTTAGCCAAGTGTATCTAATGAAATGTCCAGTGAGTGCATACTGAGACCAGCACATTATTAATTCATCCATTTCCTAGAATTGCCCATTCAGCTAAATGCTGCAGCAGGATACATTCTGTATATATCCAGTTTGTCCATGTATCCCATCCTGGTTTCGAGAGTGAACACCTGGTGGCCCCTTTATAAGCAGCTGGTAGGCAGCATCTGTCATGTGGAATCTGTCTACCGTGCCACAGTAGGGAAAATCACAACCAGTAAACAGGACAAGACAAAGGTTATCTATTCAAGTTACAAAAGGCTAACTTCTATACATGTGGAGAGTGCATCAAATGATGTTACACCAATATTGGTAAAAACTGAAGCAATTTTTTTTTAACAAAATCCATTGTGACTTCTGCTGCTATGGCTGGTGGGTAGGAACATGTGAATGGTATGGCACTGCGGTGTGCGATGCTGTCGCCTCACACTCCCCCCCCCCTCACTTTAAGACTGCGGCTTTGAATCCCATCCAAATACGTGCAGCGAGGCAAACTTGTGTCCATTGAGTGTGAGACCCGGGGTGGACTGGCTTGTGCCCTACGAATCCTGAGAGAGGCTCAAGGCCCCTCATGACCCAGCCCCGCGAAAGATGGATGGATAGGGACACTTCTGAAAAGCAAAGCCAAGGTTTTTCAAATGTCATTGCAAAGCTGGGCCTCCCAACCAAATTTCATTATGGTTTGGTTTCTTTTTATGTTTCATAAAGGGCCGATAAACAATAAGAGGAAAACCTATGGAGGCAAGGTTTATCGTCACTGTTTCTCAGGGATGCCGTCTCCGAGTCTTTGAGTGAGGGAACTCCCACACGGAGATGTTAGAAACCACTTATAAAAGGATTGGAGGTTCAGACGCGGCTCCCAAACAGTTATTATGTCAGATCAGGAGCTCCGGCCCAATCCGCCACTGATGGGTGTTGGGGGAGGGTGCTGGGAGATCACTGCAAAAAAAATGAAGAAGCACATCACACACATCGGAGGATGGGAGGGGGGCTCAGTGCAAGGGGCACAGATGCTGCGCCCCTTATAGAGCTGCTACCCCGCAACATCACAGATTACTCTATATTTTAACCCACCAGTTCCAGAGTAGACCATAATTTTTATACTGAGCACGTCACTGTGATCGGCACAGCCACACTTGGAAGTCGTGGAATGTACAGGTACAAGAAAAAAAAAAAAAACAGGAATTTCTATCACATCTATGCCCTATGAGTGGAACAAATTTACACACCCGTTGGGGTGTAGTAAGAAAAAGGGTTCCGTAAGTGAAAATTTGTAAATTAGTCAAGATCAGCACCACCCTGATGAGCTTCATCTCCATCTATGAGGGAAACGCACATTCAAATGCTGTTCCCTGTTGCAGAAGCACGTCTCCATAAACCTGTGTCAGAACGCATCTGTGATCAGACCTGACAGCTTGGCGATGTTTTCGGTGACAGAGCGCCTCAGCAAAGTGCTGCAAAGAGGTGCTCATCTTTTATTCATTGGACCTTTTTTAACCCGTTATAACATGTGATCCTACTTGCACACGCAGCGTTTTAAGGACCAGTGGCATCTAAGGCCAAATGGATGCCAGCTCTGAAATTCAATTAGCAGAAACGCAGGCACACATGCGTGCGCACATGGATAAACAGCACATGTGATGTCCAGGCAGTCAAGCATATCATTTGCTTGTTTCGGAGGGGGAACCTCTGTCGTACCTTAGTGCCACTGATTAAAGAATCACCTATATGAGACACCAGAGCGCGTGACACTCAATGTACACTGCCTACGCCTTCATTGTGCTTAGTGTCACTGATTAAAGAATCACC
>JAODKN010000079.1:16108663-16130242 GCA_026774425.1 Petrocephalus zakoni
CCCCCCCCGCCCCCCCCCCCCCCCCCCCCCCCCCCCCAGACAAATGAATAAACGAACCGACACGACAAAGGGAGACTGTGGGATCTGCCAGCCGATACATTCCCACCTCACTGTAATTATGTCCTGTAATTAAGCTTCACCTGGGAGTTATTTATCTTTCGATCTGTGTAGTGCTTCTGGACAACAAAAGTCTAACCCTGGGGGATCGATAAAGTTCTGTCTTATCTCTTATCTCATCATCACTGTCATGAGAATAAACCTCGCCTCGGATGCAAGAATGAATAATTCATTCTTACCGCCTGCACCTTTCGCTCGTTTTTAATCAGCCCTTTCGGCTGCGAAGCAGTGCCTTGCTCAAAGTTCAGTCACTTTCATCCAGGCGGCCATTTCTCAGAAAGAACGGCAGTCAGAAGTGGAGGAGATCCTCCGCCTGCCTCCGCCCTGCTCATTTCCACTGGGAGTCGAGGTGAGCGCATCACTATAGCAACCGCCACCTTCACCCAGCCATTGAGATGTTCGCCACTTTCTTGGGGCGAATAGATGGGAAAATAGAGGACTTGCTGACGGGAGGGGCGGAAATCGATAACTTTGGGGTAATGGAGATGCAGTGTGTGCCGGGCCCTGCTCCGTTCCCAAGAGACAGCCTCGCTCTGGAAGTTGGCATTGCCATAGAAATGGGGGGAGGGCTCTCGGTCAGGGCAGTCACACGCCGTGACAGACACTTCAAGTCACATAAGCCAAGTCATACAAGCAAAGGATGCAATATATTTAATTCTCTAAGCACGCAGCACATTGCAGAAAACCCTGTTCAATAGGAAACGGGTGCAGGTTTAAGTGAACAAAGGCTATAGAAATGGTACATCTCCACTGGCCGATCCAGACAAAGAGACATTACGTCACCATGTGAACCAATACGGGCAGTTTGTCCTTCACTGGTTTTCATGTGACTTCACCTTCTGCCACTCGTTTCAGTAAAGTGTTCAGGAAAAAATAGCAAGTACAGGCTATTTATTTATTTTTTGATAGTTGTTTCCATCTATCAAATGCATTGAGCGTTGGGGTGTTCACTGCATGATCAACCCGTCTCATGGCAACAGACGTGTTCTACAGCTCTTGAAGTGTCTGACCACAGCCCTGGACTTTGCAGATAATTGCTGCCCAGCCTCCCACCGCCTTCCAAAATGATGACAAGCGGAGGGGAACCTTAGCACGCCATTGGCCGATTATGACATCATCCTTTATGATGCGCAGCTAGATGTAAGAAAACCACAAAAAACATAGTTAATTATATCGTGTTCGGGATAAATATGGCTCAGTGAAAAAAAGCTAATCAATACATGTTTGATGGCAGGTCTGAGATTTCAGATATTTTATATCAAGTGAGAGAATGCTCTGAAAAGCACTTCTATCTTAGGTACAATTCATAGTATACAACAGCAACCCTTTCTCTGGAGGTAAAAGCAGCAGTGGGAGGGATGAAACATGTATGTTAAAAGAAAAGCTTAACCAAGTAATAATTTGAGTCCAACCAACCATAGACAAAAAAGGATATCAGCCTAAGAAGAAATAATTATCAATGATGCCACGTGGGTGGAGAGGGCAGTCAGTGGGAGAAAAGGCTGCCTTGCATTTATACTGCTGCTGTCATTCACGTCCACAGACATTATACACTGCACGCCGACCTATAATAAATATTTAACACACAGAACCCTGGCTCATTATTAGTTAATGTCGTACTATACATATTCCGAATGTAAAATGAAGGCTGTCTGTTGTGACATCATTCTTTTATTGCAAGGGCATTCAGCATTCTGTGGTTCACGGGCTGAAATTCCATATAAAATAAGCAGGAATGACAGGGGAAGAGGCCAGCTGAGTGGGTGATTGTGATGAATAGACAGGACAGGGCAGGGCAGGACACTGCATACCGCAATAAAGTCATTCAAAAGCCATACATACGTAACATCAGCCCCAGTACTTCACTGATTATTCTTAATTTAAAACAACTCAATTCAACAAAAATCATAAATAAAAAGTGAATATCAGAGAAAAGCACAGCCATCCAAATTTAAGCAAAGGTTAAAAAGGAATATTGCATCATTCTGAAAAGCTACATTGTCATATTAGAAATATCTTTTGTGAAATGAATTCTGAAACATTTTGAAATAAAACCTATAACTCACACATTTAACAATATATAATAGTTGCAGGGATCTATGGCATACTGAATATTATTAATAACACTGTGGTATTTTTACAACACAAGGGCACGGAATCAGTTCTGCTCCCCCAAGGAGACCTGGCCTCTTGTCGAGCTCCCCCAGCAGCCCCTGCCCATTAAAGGCCTGGATTTGTGTCTAAACAGTTGCCAGGGTGAGATTACGAGAGACCCTGCTGTTGTACCCTTGAGAAGCAAGGGTGCTACACTTAATTTGAGTCCAGCTGCACAAACATATAGTGTAAAGACTTCAGCTTATTTTTCACTTCTTATTTACTTGACTAATACAGCCTCCCCTCTTTCGCTTTTTAATAAGCTTGCATCGCTGTCCAGTGCATCCAAGCCAATATGCTGCCTAAACAAGATAAAAAAAATACTTTAGAAGGTACCACAATACTTTTAATTAAGCTGGGGCCTTGATCCCCTTTTAAAAGGGTCACGTTTTAAGAATTTCTGAGGTTATGAAAAAATGCATGTAAAGTGTTCACTTAAAGTCTTAAAGTCTTGGGAAGAAGACTTTTTACTGCCAATGTAGTAGAAGTATTAAAGTATAAATAAATATATGAGGGCTTGGAGTGAAGGAGGTTTTTAGCTGGCATGGAGTGTGACTGACCCACAGCCATCGTGGTGCACTATTACCTGACTGACTTTTAGATGCCTTCATCCAGTCAATTTACTAAGCTGGTGGTTTTTACTTGTTTGGGCACCTGCATATCATGGTTAAGCACCTTCTTCAGCGTTAGACATTAGACACATGTATTGACAGAGCCTAAATACTGGGATGTGGAGATTTCGTGGAAGCCCCGACGATCTCGCTAAAGTGCCAGTCCCAGAGTCTCCCTCCATCATACTAAGGGCAGATGAGGGACAGACTGAAGTGCACTAGAGTACAAAACCACATTCTAAAAACCTCCCTCATTTCACACTCTCCATGCAGTCTTAAATATTTTCACTTCAATTTTACTTTAAATTTAGATTTTCTTCAACCACACCAATAACAAACAGTCAGCACAGATTAGTTGTACACTCCCTTAAGTTACATAAAACACATGAATGTATGTAAAAGTTAAAACCAAAACTTTGCCAGGAAAAGTGGGCTGAAGATGGAGTTACCTATTAAGCAGCATTATTGGCAGGATGGATGGATGGATGGAGTCTATTACACCTATTAGAATACAATCCTATGCTTTCTGTTCTAACTGCACAAAATTTATTTGCACATTAATATTCCTATCTTTAAATATTTGTTTCTAGTATCACATTCTGTTTTTCAGAATATTTCATTTATTTGTGTACTGTGATGGACGGATCGATGGTGTCACCTATTAAACATCATTATTAGCAGGCTGGATGGATGGATGGAGTCACCTATTAAACAGCATTACTGGCAGTAAGGCTGTCTGTGGCAGATAGTGCTCCAGGTGCCACTGTCATGCGTGTTGGGCAGTATGAAGCGGCTGGCAGGAAGCCCTGCCCTGTACCTACAAAGCGCAGCCATGGGGCCCCTACTTTAACAATCCCAATAAGTACGCTAATGTTGACACCTCGCTCCGCTGTTGCCCCGGGTGCGTGTGAAATGATTCGCACAGACAAAGTGGGCCGCCACCAGGGCCCACACCCCATTGTCCCTCAAGAGCTCTCTTCATGGCTCCGGCAAACAACACTCCAGACGCTCTGCATATTTCTGAAGATCTTCCCTTTGTTGGGGAAGCACACTGGGCCCTGGGTGAGATGCAGGGACGCTGAAAAACAAGGCGCCGGACGATGAAAGGCCTCAAGTGTCCTGGATGGGGCCAATCACCCCCCCTAGCTACCCCCCCACCCAAACCATCACCTTTCTCTCATCCCCCAGATGATAATTGGAACCGAAATACTTTGTTTTGTTTAGAGCCCTAATTCAGTGAAGAATCCCCAACACCGAAAAAGGTGAAAGCCGCAGCCCCTCTGTCTGTGACTTCGCCCCAGCGCTGGCCAAAGTGTTTCTTTGAATGCTGCTGACAATGAAGGCAAATGTGTCTCTTTTTTTGATTTTCTAATTACTTCACAGGCTTTTGCCTCCCCTCCCCAATTAATGAGTGGTGCGGTAAGATCCCCCTCCCCGAAAACAAACGACTGAAAACAAATAGGCCGACAACGAGGTGACATTAATTAATCCCTTCTTTTGAGGGTATCTCAAAGGGGAGACAAGCAGTTTTTTTTTTCTTTTTGCAAATTTGGGATTGAACACTTAATGAACCAACTCCTTTACAGCTGCACAGCCTCTCCACCGCATCAAAAGTGTGGGCGAAATCTTGACCGACCCAACACGGCTTAGACTTTCATAACATAAATGCATGAAGCCAAATCAATTTCTTCTGAAATGAAAAAAACAATTTTAGATCACACACAACATACCTAAAGATCTGAGAGTTGACCTTCCATGGATGATCTGGATTTAATGAGGATCGCAGATAATTTCAATATAATACTGTAAACGAAGGGGAAACAACTGGAATGGAGACATTTCATTGGGTAGGATTGTATACCTCTGAAGAACGACACTGAGCTGTGACTGGCTAAACAGAAGAGGCGCCTGCCAAGGTTTTTCCTTCCTCTCCACATGGATTGACCGTTTTTTACAGCACCATGTCTGTTTTTAATTTGACTTCATGATGGCTGCAGCTCCTGTCGGGGGGGAGAGTGACAGACCCACTCCGATCGGTCTGTTCACCGCTGGTTGTCATAGGGAGGAGGATGAGTGGCAGGATAGGATGGTTGGCCATGACTGGCAGTGTGATATTTCAGTAGAAAGCAACAAATAAGAACATAAGAAATATACAAACGAGAGGCCGTTCGGCCCAAATGAAACAGATTTAAACAATGAAATGATGCAACAATCAAGCAAAAGGAGGTAGGATATCTAGTTAAGACAGAAAATCTTTAGGTTAAAAATTTTTCTATATATATTATATACGCATATGCTACTACACTATCTGGCCAAAAATGTTGCCCACTTTAATACTGTGTTGGACTGCCTTTAGCTTTGATTGTGGCACACACTCCTTATGCCATTGTTTCCACAAGCTTATGCAACATCTCAACATTTTTTTCCATCCAGATTTGCATTCAATTTTCACCAAGATCTTGTATTGATGATAGGAGATTGAAGCACACTTTTTCAGCACATGGGGTTAAGGTCAGGACTCTGCGGTGGCCAATTCATGTGTGAAAATGATCCCTTGTGCTCCATGAATCATTCACAATTCGAGCCCGATCGATCTTGGAATTCTCGTCTTGGAATATGCCCGCGCCATCAGGAAAGACGAAATCCACTGATGGGGAAACCCGGCTAGGCACTTTACATTGGTGAGGCCAAACATGTGAAAGAAGACAAAGTTGTTATTAGGACAGGAAAATGACAAAGGAAAGCTCACAAACTGCAGTTTAGAGCTATGCTTGGATTGACATAACTAGTTCTGTAAGGAGAGGACGGACACCCCATTAAAATCACACCATTTTTAAAATTGTTCTTGTATCCAAAGGTGAAGACTATAGTGACACACTATACAATTTTTACTGCAGACTTGGTGTCTCACAGTGTAGCCTACACATTTTTTTTTTTACCATGGACACAGACGAGTCTTGTGTCCTTGTGCCACATGGACACAGAAGAGTCTCGCAACGCACACATCTGTCCGTGTATGGACTGGCTGATGGGTGATCGCTGGTCCTTTCTGTGTGTGGGGCTGGTTGCATTCTGACACCAGTTCTGATACGTGTATGTTTTCCCTTGTCAGTTTAAGTTTAATTTTAAATCACTGGCATGGAAAGCTCACCTTAAAGCTGACCCCACAGATTAATGCATTGTTTTCCTTCCCCATGTTTGAAGAAAGCAAAGCAGATTAAAATTAGAGATGGAATGTAAAAAATGCCCCACTGCACATATAAACCTTCGTGGAGAGCCAGGCAGTCATTCAATGTTTGTTTTTTCACCTCCCCTATGAATCGCTGCTGTATGCAGAGACACATCTGCACCCAAAAAAACCCATCTGAGAGGTGAGAGCACGTAGTAATGTGATTAAAAAATAAATCAAAGGCAGAGAAAGATCTTGGGGAGGAGGTACGAAAATTCAAGTGCGAATGTAAGAGGCAGAACAGGTGTGATGATGTGAAAGAGCGATGGGCTATGGCGGTCCGGGTGACAAAGGGCACATGACGTATTTTACAGGTAAGTTCTACTGCAGTCAGTGGCCAAAAAGACCACTAAAAGGGTTCAGTGATATTTCAGTGAGTTACCACACAAGACTGAAACAACTTGATACTAATTTCCTTTTAGACATGTTCAGGGGCTAGAAATTCTAGGCCACCTAACAAAAAGTGACCTTGTACCCCCTCCACCTCACCTTATTTTATGTGTAATTTTACACATTCAGGAGTCCCTGTTAAGTACCAGCCCCCCTGACTCTTCCAGGGTACCCATGCCTTTCCAACAGCCCTGGCAAAAGAAACAATTAAATTCACAGAAAAAGTAGCAATCCTCCTTAGATTTTCATCAGACATGCCTGATGTTTCAGAAAGAAAATGGTAGTTGCTGGCCCAACTTAATCTACTTGGCATCCTGTCTGGTGCGTAGCCCTGCTTTGTCCCTTCTAGACTCCAAGACAGACTACAGGCATCGCAGGACCCTGTCCAGGATAAGCAATTAGAAGATGCATGGATGGATGGATGGATGGATAGATGGATTGATTAGTCAGTCTATGAAAGGATGTGCGTACCCATTTCAAAAAGAAAGTGAATGCACAGTCAGCATGTCACTCCTGCCAAAAAGAACATTAGGACATTACTGTCAGCTGGTACGGGACACTGACGTGATCATGCTAGAGGCTGTGGTCTCCATGGAATCCTGGCAGTTCCCTAAGGAGGCCTTTGCGTATATGGGGTGTCCCAATTGTCCTCTTACATGTCACACACTACATCACAGAAAGAGAGAGAAGGTCTTTCCTGCACTGAGCAGCGCATGAGGAAAACTTGATAACGCCAGCAACGGGGCTAAATTTGTACTTTCATGAATTTTTCATGTTTAATGTAAAATTGAGCGCAGGCTGGATAACTTGTCATCGGTGGTGCCTCTAAAAATGGAGCAATGGGGGAGGGGAGGGGCATTTAAAAACACCCACAAGGAGAAAGCTCAGGTGATGCTAGATGGACAACACGCAAAATTAGCACCAGCCTCAAAATCTGACACAGAGCAATATCATGGATATTAATATATCAATAAATGGAGCAAATTGAGAGTTGCCCTTGCAGCTACAGCAGACCCATAGCTTGGCCAAGCCTTGTCATCGTACTCTAAACGGCAGATGATTTCGGAGCTATTACACTGGAATCTCTGGCTATAGAATCACCGGGGGGGGGGATGCTTGGTGTCCGGCTTCTGGTTTCAGCCGTAGTCCTGGTATCAAAGTCCTACTTCACCATGTTCTGAGACCATTTGGCATGGCTCTGTTCCACTGGCTGCTCATACTACTGCTGACTTAGTCCTCTCCCATGCAAGGTACAATCGGCTTTTCCTCACCACTGACATATACGCCACACCTTAGGCATCCAGCGATGAACTTCTCTATTCAGAGTTACAAGGTTTTACAGCATCCATCCATTTCCCAACAGCTTACTCTGGGTAGGGGTGTGGGGGGTGTGAGGGTCTGGAGCCTATCCCAGGCAGCACAGGGTTACACCACGGACAGGATGCCAGTCAGTCACAGGGACCCAAAAGACCTGCCTACCCACACTTTAGAAATATCTCAGTTTCTGTTCCAGTTGAACTCCTAAATAATTAAGCCCAAGTGAGTTTTGCTTTGAGTTAATTGCACAATTCAAATCACGATAAACCCATTTAGGCTTGAGGTTTTATTTCTCATTTGCATTAAATTGAATTGGTGCACGATAAGGAATGGCTAATCAATGATTCATCCAGTATTAGCCTATGAATGAGGAAGAGGATTAATTATTTATCAATTAATTAAAGAAAAAGGATTTGGACGAATAAATTCAATTTAGTTATGTATGTTGTTTATAGGTGATTCATGAGGGGGACAAGATTAAAACAAATAATTTATTACATAAACAGTACCAGTTTTGTAGAAGAAAGTCTAGTTTGAAACCAATGAAAACCAGAGCATTAGAGCTGTATTCACTGCATGAATTGAAGTAATTTAAATCTACAGTAAATTGGGTATAAAAAACAATATATGTAATCTGTCATTAAGTCCAGGATAAGAAAAGACTGTTTTAGTTTTAATGTGACTGACACCTGATGTTAGTTGACTGATTATCTTAATAAAGTAATGGAGTTAATGTTGATAGAAAAAACAGCACTGTGGCCGCTGAGGGTTGGGTTGGGCACCCCGACATACACTATATGAACAAAAGCACTGGGACACACCCATTGCACCTAGCCATGCAGTAACATTTACACATATTTAGAGTTCCAATGAAGGGAACTCTAAATTCTTCAGCATACCAAGACATTTTGGACAATTCTATGCTTCCAACATTGGGGGAACAGGCCCTGTTCTGTTCTAGCATGACTGTGCCCCAGTGCACAAAGCAGGGTCCAAGTCATGGTTGGGTGAGTTTGCTGTGGAAGATCTTGCCTGGCTCGCACAGAGCACAAACCTTTGGGATGAACTAGAACAGAGACAGTGAGCCAGACCTTCACATCCAGCATCAGTGCCTGACCTCATGAATGCTCTTCTGGATGAATGGGCAAAAAATCCCACAGACACACTCCATAATCTTGTGGAAAGCCTTCACAGAAGAGTGGAGCAAGGGGGGGGGGGTCGTCTCCAAATTGATGCCTATGGATTTAGGATCCATAAAAGTTTAGGATGCCATAAAATTTCCTGTAGGTGTCCCAATACTTTTGTCCATATAGTGTATATTCTGTATATGTCCTCTCTCCAGTGCAGCACTTCTCAAGGTTTGTCACAGGCACTACCCAGCTTCAGTCACTAGTTTCAAGCCCTGAATGTAATAAGCATTGCTTTCCGGGGGATCTAACGTCAATGTAGTCTTAAAAATGGAAAACAATTAGCCGCATCAACAATGTCATACTTATTACATACCGAAATAAACTCTATTCTATAATAATTCACTATTCCTAGCAAATGCCCGTATCGAAAATAGCTTAATGTCCATCACTGCCCACCGCAGAGATGAATTTGTGCTAAAGACCATAAATTAAGCACCTAAATCACAGCTACAAAAGCAGACCCTTCTTGGGACTTGAACAAACAACCTTCTGGATGGAAGTCCACATGCTTTGCAAAGCTAACTAGCTGCCATTGTTCCTATATCTGTTTTAACAAGCTTGTACATAGCTTGCAAAGCATACACATACTTTCTGTTCTGCTACTGAAGACATGCCTCATTCCCACTTTATTCTGACAACATATTAAACATAATAGAAAAATAAAGAAACTCTAAAAGAAATACATCATATATATCTTGGGAAAGAATATCTGACCAAGAAGAACCATTATTTAGTTGACTTCTTTACTTAAGTCAGCAAATTTATACATAAGTCCCTTACTTTGCTTGTGCAAGGCCCTTACCCAAGAACCTAAGAGCCTGGACCTGAGCTGACTGAGGAGATTTAAACAGCCAATGCCGGTGCGCTTTGTGTCACAATTAGGTGATTAGTGTGGTTTGGCAGCCCTAATCCACACTGGTGACTGAGACATGACACTGAGTAAGAAACTTCCAAAACAGACAGCAAGCTTCATACAAAGGCAAACGAGATGAATTACTCTGAGAAAGGCTTGAAAGGCTTTATTTTTAAAACACATATACATTTAAGAAATTCAGGTGTAAAACACGACAGTTTCTGGTGCAGGTCAAGAATACGGTGAAAGAAAAACTTGTGTGTTGTGAAGCTTGGTACGCTCCACACGTCTCTGTGAACGTTAACGTCAGCAGCTTTCCCCACATGCTGCTTAGCAGCACGTATAATTAATTACTGCAATGTGCATCGATCCACCCTAATGCTCCACTCGTCACTAGTGAAACTTACACAACATGGGCACAGTACGGATGACTCACGACCACCAGTTGCGTTCCCAAATTGATGTTTTCACCGCCGCATTGCCGCACTGACGCGGTGACACGTTTGACTTCTGGATTCCCACGGTCAGGAGACTCTAGGCGCACAACCTCTCCCACAATTTCATTCCCTTGTCTGATAGGCTATTAATGCTCAGATTTCATTGCTTCAAAATTCTACTCATTATACCACATGCAAAATAACAGTAACAAAATTTATAACTAAGAAGAATTTTGTCTGTTCTCCAACATGTTCTGAAATCTTCTTGGATAGCTAGATAAATTGTGCTTTGGTTACCAAATCTCTCCTAAGGGCCACCTCAGCCATTCTATGTATTGTTCTCCACCAGCTCAGTTAATTAATTAATTTAATTAGTCAAATACCTTTACGAGTGCTTTACTGATTAGCCAAACAAGGTAGGGCAGTGGTCGAGTCAAAAACTACATGGGTGTATGGAACGGCTGCTGCAAATACTGAGGTAATTTTAGGAGGGGTTCTGAAATGGTTAAGCTGGCACTCTTTGACAGACTATCATAGTTTAACACCAACAAGAAGACCATCATTTACTGTGGCTGCCTAAGACTTTTGAACAGTACTGTATGTATACAGCAATTTTAGAAAAAGACAGGGGTGGACAAGTTCTGTAAGATGACAGAAATGGCATGTCTTATGAGCATAATCTCCTTGGAATTCCTGCCTTCTCCTTTTCCTCTGAAAACGCGGCGGGACCTCAGGGGTCATGGGGTCAGCGCCGTAGCGTTTGCCAAGGCCCCAGCTGCCCGCATCACTCTGTTTGCTCTCGATCTCCGAAGAAAAGGCTCAAGCCTCCAGTTCTGCTCTGTTCTCATAACACTATACCTTCCCAATAATGCCGGGAGAGAGAGAGGCCTTGTGGCTTATACCCGGCTGTGTCTGCTCTCATTCAAGGCGTCGTCACGAAGCAGGCCTCTGTCCCCCGAGTAGCCGATTAAGGAAAATAAGAAACTCAAGCAACACGAGCAAACACCCTCTCTGAATGGCCCCTGAAGTCCCTCCCTTTTTCCCATGCAAGTGTTCTGAAATTTTCTCAAAACTCTGATGTCACTTAGAGGCAGCATTAACACTTTATTTCAGGCTCTGAAAAGACTGTTTTCTAAGCTCTGCTTGTTTCCCACCCCGCAGAAATGTCTCGGGACCTCCACAGTGCTTCTGAAATAATCGTGTAGGGCGACGGCTGTCTCGGAGACACCTTCGAGCCATCGCGGGAGTGGGAAGTATTTTGTGTCTAGGTGCCGATTTTTGCATTGGCCCTAAGCCTTTCCAAGAGCAAACAGAAGCTGGGGGAAAGTGAGTCTCCCAAACAGACACGGCAAACATAACGCGTATTGTGGGGCCATCAAGAAAAGCTAGTCTGCCGCTCTCTAAAAAGAAATTAGCAGCCAATTTAAAGGCTATTGAACCACTTTGCTCCCTTTTTTCGCAGTTACCTGTGATGAGCTCAACTTGAAAGCACCCAGCGTGGGCATGGGGAGAGAATATAGAGTTTGTGCCTGACTTTGATCTCAGTAAAGGCCTCACAAAATGGCCGACTGGAGCTGAAAGTCAGCAGGTTCCGAGCTGCCAAAGCACCGAGGAATGCTTGCATTCATGGTATCCATTTTTTAGATAATACAACTTTTTTAACAGATTAAAAATTTTACTTACTTAACAGACACTTCTAGCCAAAGCAACAAACACATTTTTTGAGAAGGCAGTATCCCTCAATCCGTGGGCAATTAAAGGCTCAGGGCTTTACTTGGGGGGGGGAATGGCGAAAGCACTCTCACAACCCTGAGGTTCGAACTAGCAACCTTCCGACCACAAGCACAACAGGCAAACTCATTGAGCCATACACCACCAATAACACCACTCATTTGAAATGAATAAATAATTTTTACTTGGTTAAAAACCTAAACTGGGGCAAATATGTGTGCTGCATGATTGTTTTATGACAATGAGAAAATGTACCCAAACTTCATTGTGCTAACGATCATGAATGTCATTGTTTCGCTGTTTAATGCACAAACACAAGAAGCAGCATGTCACTGGAGATGTATTTGGACATGCAGCATCTTTTTTTGAGATGCAAACATTACAAGAGAAAAGTGCAAAAGAACCACAGAACAGCAGCTCCTGACCAGGTCCTAATGTTGTGGAAACATTTCAGCAGCTTCAAAACTAACTAGGTATCCATGCTCAAGTGTCATTCTGTGAGTATTTCTTTTTGAGTGAGGATTGTGCTGTTTGACCTTTAGTGGCACCCTGGGTAGTATGAATACCAGTTTTGCTTTACTCCAAGTCATCCCTGGCTTCTGCAGCGAATCTGTGTGCTACACTATGGGGTGAGCATAATCTCCGGACCACGTGCATTAAATGCACAAATGATAAAAAGGAATGTGTACTTGTGCTGCTGCATCTGTGATTATAAATTTTAATGATACGATGCATTCCTTGACAAAAATAAACTCCAACACACTCCAGGCTCTGCCCGGCGTCTAGGGGCCGTACTTTAAACGAAGCATCTCTCTCAATCACCTGAAATGTTGATACTGTGTTTAAATCAATTTGTGCCTGCACTTGTAAAAAAGATTACAGCGTTCACCGTATATTTAGGCAAACTCGGGCACTCTCTGTGAGCCTATGAGTGCAACCACAAGACCGCATATGAAAAGGCACTTCAGTGTGGAATGACTTCAAAGGTCTAAGTGCACAGGAGTGCACAGGCAAATGCTGACAGCACAAACAAGAATTTAATATGTTATTATAAATATTATGTAAAATTCATATTTCTGTCATCATCTTAAAGCTCTTTTTTTTATGTTTACTCTATGTAATAAAAAGTCTGGGAGGAAGCAAAGACACGGACCGTCTGGGGGTCCCATGAGGACCGGGTTGGGAAACACTGGTCTAGACAATCAAGGGCCCTTTTGTCAAAGGACGTTAAGCAATTGTCTCATGGAGGTTTCACTCTCACAGGTTCTTTGCTGGTAGTCAGGGCAGCACACGCTTGGAAAGTGACAGCAGCTGCGGCCCACGGCCCCAGGCACCTCAGCGAAACATCCACCCACAAGAGCCAAAGACGGACACGGCCAAGGGCAGCATTACATGCGGTAACAGCATGCAATGGGATTTCTCAAGGCCAGAGTACGGTGACTTAAGGTGATATAGCCTAAAATGCCATCTTTTTTTTGTTTCTTCTGTCACTGCTGGAAATAGATAAATAAAGAATAATTTACTGATCAGTACAGCAACCTGCTACATCCAGAGTTTTGTGCGGAGGCTGTCAGGATTTTTGCTACTGGGTTTCTCTAGGACCTTCTCTAGCACTGGGCAGCGGTGGGGTAATGTTTAGGGGTATGACTGTGTAATCGAGTCCCCAAGCCTCAAGTACCACCGAGGTACCCTGACCAAGGTACTGCCCCCAAACACAGTTGAATTAGCTTCCCACTACTGAGTCACCATGGCACATTATTATTAAATGCAGAGGACACATTTCGTTGTTGCGCACTGTGATGTGTCACCTTTCACTTACTGATCAACTCAAAGAAAACGGAAGTGAATTCCTCTGCAGTACCCATGGGGTTTATAAAGGTGGAATGAAAAAGTTAGAGGATCACAGAAGGGCAGGATCACACTGAGGCTGCACACCCTGGAGGGGGTGCCAGGCCTCTGATTACAGGGGAAACAAATACATAAAGAAATAACCAAAAAAAAAAAAAAAGAACGGAAAGATTGAGGGCCGTGGGTTTACTTTGAGGGGCTGGAGTTTCGTTGCCTCTCATCCGTTTCACTGGGGTCACCTGAAATACTAGATGGGGGCGTGAGTCTGGGACACCCTCATGCCCCGAATACAACTCTGCCCAGCTCTGTACCTGTGTTTCTCACTCAGCATTCACAGGGAGAACAGGAACACACCACACAAAGCCCTCCAAAAGAAAGGCCTCAAGCAACAGATGCAGACAACTGTAAAATCTCGTCCTTTTTTTGTTAAGACATGTAAGGTGTGAAAAGCACTGCCACTTAAGACGGGAGACGCTAAGTACGAGCACGACGCAGCCACAGCTGCTGAGGCTCACGTGGGACTCACCCTCCAAGCAAAGAAGGTAAGGCGAGTCAATAAGGCAAGCAAAAACAACACCTTACAGGCACAGCAACTTTGCGAACTTTAAACAGTGTGACAGTGGGCAAAAATAGGAATTTAAATGGACATGCTCAGCAAGGCTGACCAGCTAAACACCTTATGAATAACAGTAAAACCAAACAAAAAACAGCTCAACAAAGTAGATTGAAATGCTCAAAAAGACATCCTTTAAAACATGCCTCGAGTGTACGAGGCTGAAAGTAAAGAGCTGTAGCCTCCTGAGATATAGGTCTAACCAGGGGAATTCCTGTTGCTGGCATACTTACGACAGGACTCCTAAAGACCTTAGGCACTAAGTGAGCAGGCAGGCGAGCAGGCGGGAGCTTCGGCTACACCGAGGTCTTGCTGTCAACCAGACGCAGACAAAAATGACTGACGCCCCGAGTGAAACCGTAGACAAGTGCACTGGCCTGCAGCCTTAAAGCAGACAAAAAAAGAAAGAAAAAGTAGGTTCTCGGGCTGAATATATTATTTACAAACAATGAGGTGCTTTTATAGTACGCGGAAACATCAAAAGTAATAAAACTCTCCGAGAGGAAAGTCCTCTGTGCTAACAGACAGGGCGTGCAGGCCTAGACGTGTGCCGGCAGCATTTAATAAATCTTCTCTTCCAGAAGAGGAGGGGGAGGGAGGAAAAAACCCTAAACGGATTGATTAACTGATGACATTTTTATGGCTATAAGATTACCATTGTTGCACTTTGAACACCCATTATTAGCAATATAAATGATAATGTATGATTATTTATACCCTCGCCACATACTGTATTTCAGAATCGAGGTCGTATTCCCTGTTTTGCCTGTTTATATATCTGATATGGCCTTCACACCTCTCTGCTTCAGGTCTCTGATGTACAAATAAGCAAAGCCTGTCAGCACCACTATAAGGGGGGGTTGCAGTGAGACTCCTTTTCATATGGGATTACCCCACAATGGACAGCTCAGACGCTAGATACGTGACACGTCGAATCAATTCGCTCGGCGCCATGACTACGGTGCAGAGGACCGTTGTCACACTGGCAGCCAACTGAAGGGACATGGAGGAGTTGGTCACCCCCAAAATCGGGCCTGAAAGTTCCTGAGAAAGTCATGCATCGCATCCACACGGGCCCAAGTCTGTTGCATGGTGTTGAAATTCTATCTCCGTGGCGACGACGCTCTGCGAGAATGTCATGGCGTCCCCGTTGTCCCGGCAATGGCTGGCTGGCCTGCAAAAGGATTCGAAGCACTGACCAAACACACCGTTGCCTGCTTGCCTCCCCCCCCCACCCCGGTCCTGACCCCATTCAACAAATGGCAGACACTTGAGGATCACATGGGGCTCTTCTGGTGATCCGGGTAGAAGCAGTTTGGGGAATTACATTATTTGCAGCTGCTGAAAGAAGAACATTCTCTGTTAGATGGAATCCATATAGTTAAGGCGATAATATGGCTTCACAGGAGGTTCGCTAAATGATTTGGGTAAACAGTCATGTTTTCAAATGCAAAAACACGGGAAAAAATTTGGGGTAGATTAATTCTCAGCATACACAAATAAAAAGAGCCGTAGAGAGGTATTCAGGAGCTGTATACTGAAAACGCAGGCTGGGTAGCAGCTCCAGGCGTCACGCTAACGTCTGCTCTTGTGAAGGGCACCATCAAGCCTGCAGTTACACTCCTCATTTTAACCCCACAACTTTAATGAGGGACTGCTCCAGACAAAGAAGAAGATGAATAAAACAGCTCTGATGCAATCACATGAAGCGGTGCCATCCGCAAGCGTTAGCACAGGGACAAGCCGAGGCAATGATAATGAATATTACATTAATAATATCATCATAGACTACTACGTAATTAAGTTAAGAAGGTATAAAATAGACCTATACTTACTATATAACAACAGTACAAAATGTGCTTAAATGGGCTTTTTCAAACTCAAGGTGGCTGACTTCTGTTGTAAGAGGCTTCAATTATTTGTTAGAAAACAACCCATTTTTATGTAGTGAAAGGTCATAAAAGATTGTTATAGAAAAATACAATTTAAAACAAACATATTACATGCAACATAATGCAAGAAAAAATATGCAAATAATAAACCTTGTGGCACATCATAAAGATATACATCTAACAAAATACTCAATAACATACTTCTATGGGGTTTGAAGAAAATTACAATGTTTTCCTCCTTGCCTATTTGTCATGGGTCTTGCTTCTGCTTGGACCTGATGAAAATGAGAATGAACATCATCTCTGTTCAAGACTCATTCCATCAGGAATAAGCAATTACATTCATTTGTGGGGAAAAAAACAATACAGAAGGACAGAAGAGTATAGTAGGGTTTACATTAATTGCTCTAAGGTTTCCACCCCTGTAACATTGTGGCATGTTAATAGCTTTAAAATCATCTTGTAATGCTGCTGCCTTAAATCTTTGTTAAACACATTTTATGTTAAGCACTCTGGGGGCACTGCTATATGAAAGTGGACAAAGTTAACTAATTTATTATCTTTGGTTAATTAGATGTGAATTATTATTACATAGTAAGGGAAATAATTCCTTATTAGAAACTACATGATGTGTATTTGGTGCCAAGCGGACTATGCCAACTATTTGGAAGGATCCACCTTATGGATGTTTTTGTGTTTAATGGGTAATTGGTATGGATTATTGATGCTAATTTATTTGTATATTGTCTTTAATATCGACCTTAAGCTAAATGCTTAATTAATTATCATATCACCTATTGTATTTCCAAAGTTATTTAAGCACGGGGATGAATTTCTAACAGCCTATTCATGGGATTAATAATAAACAAAGGGTTATTCCAGCTCTGGGATTTGTGTGCAATAACTTCTCTGTCGATTTTGCCTGCGGCATTGCCGTACCTGAAACGTTATATCCCGTAAAGAATTTCCCCCCCCTTGGAACAGTTAATTCTTTTATTTTCCATCACACATTCAGAGCGTCTCTGTTTAATTGGGCCTGAGCATTAAACTGAGGACGAGCCGTAACAACACAGTTCATCCAAATAGCCACGGGACATATCAGCAGACATACCATGTATCTGCCGCAGGAAACCACATGAGAAATCTGGCTGCGGCCCATTTCATTCTGAAACGCGACACTCCACTGTAACACCGAGACTGAACAGCAAATTACATAATTGACAGCAATTTTATGGACACTTAACTCACATGGTCACTGCAAACAGTGCACTGTAATCAAACTGTATTTTATTGTTATATTTCCATGTCACACAGATCCTTCGAGTTGAAAATTCTTGAAAATGACCACGATTATTACAAGTGAGGGAACACTGGTACTCAGCCATGGTTACACTCAAACACATGACAGGCTCTGAATGAATGCCTCCTACTTCATTTTAAGTCATATTTTGTTTACACAATGTACAACCTGCTTCGGAGATACCATGCTGGAATCGAGCCCAATTTAATGCCGGAAACTCAGCATTTTGTACAACGACAAAGCTACAACAAAAGCTCAAAAGCTCCTTCGACAATATTAACGTAACCCATTAGACCCAGAATGAAGCACAGTCTATAGTATACAAATAAACAAATAATAAACAGACAACAGACAAGCAACAGTACAGGGTGACACTGCATTATAATTCATGATAAGCTCACACCCCCATCAAAAATAAATAAAACACTTACATCTTGATCACCTACAGTATATATTTACCGTGTCACACTGGACTGGCGATTATAAATTTTTTATTAAATTTAAGGCTTACTTTATAAATTAATTTCTCTCTGAACTATCAAGAGAAAGAAGGTGCTAGCTACTTAAAAGTATGCATTCTGGGTATTGTTTTAATTTAACAAGCACACCAGGCATGCTTATGAACAAAGATAATCACCATGCAGCAAGTTGTTTGCACCTGCTGTACACAGGTGATATCAAGAGAGATCACTCGTTCAAGTTTGGTTAGATTATCAAAGCAGCGAGATAAACAGAGATTGCTCAACATATGCTCACAGAGCAATATATACGAGGCAAGTATCGGATAAGTATATTGTTATCTGATTACTGAAAATCCCCCTCCCTGCTATTTCTGGTCATTAATATATCTTAACTTAAATGATAATTGGAGTTTAATTAACCGGGGGGGTATAACGACCCTCATTCAATTACGGCTGATGGGATCCTATAAAAATATTGTGAGTCGACCTGGTTCGGCAGATATAAAATCAAACCCACTGTCGAAAACAATGAGAACACTAAATGTAATATATAGCATATTTCAGTTAATAAAAAAAACCTGTCACTTACTTCACAAGGGTTTTTCAACAGTTTGAACTGTTTTGCATTACTAACCAGTACGACTATTATTAGTGTTGTCAACCAAAACAAAGGGACTAATTAAGCGATCTGACTCATTTAAAACCATGGACACTAGACATACAGATTATGCTGTAATATTCCTCTGGAAATCCCACTGCTGCATGTACAATTATACTGGTAAAACAGCCCTGAAAATGCAGAGTTGGAAGGCCTTTTCATCCCGGTGAAAGACAACTCCGAAACCGACGGGCACTGGCGCTCCCAAAAGAAAATCCTTGGTTTTATTGTTCAGTTTCTAATGGATCTCTGTAGACACTAAACTGAATTTATAGTCCTGGTGATTCCTCAGAGGGCAATCCAATCCAAAAAAACAATATCCCGCACACATACCCATACACAGCACGCAGGAAAGTCCTGTGTTATGTAAAGTAATGTACAGTATTTGTAAAGGACACCATTCAGATATTAGACAGCCAAGACAAACAGGATTTCAGACAACAGATGATAAATAGGAAAAGGGAATGAACTATGGGGGGGGGGGTCTAATCTTGTTCACGACTAGTTTTTTCAATGGATGGGAAAAGACACAAAAGGGCCAAGCTCTTGTTGACAAATCACGGCCCTTTTTTGAGCTGACCAGAAAGGAGAGCCGAAGCATTTCTCAACGGTAATCTTTCTGAGTGATGCAGGAAACTGGGAAGCGAGGAACTCTGTGCCTTGGTCGTGAGGCTGGAATCCTTTTGTGATTACAATTATGCTTTCTATAGCTTAGGCGAGGATGTAAAAAGAAACACCCCCCCACACACACAGACACACACACTCACATACATCCACCTTTCAGTGCTCTGACACCCCCCACCTCCTGCTTTAATCCTACACGGCTGACAACGGACCAGGATGAAGAGGCCGCTGAACAGTGCTGAGCGCAGCGGAGACAGCGGTGGGGACAATCCGGGGCTTCTCGGACGGAAACTCGCCACAAAGCGCCTTTTCAGGCAGCCCGAAGGCTTGGAACAGCTGGGACACTTCGGCACAGAATGGCGTCCGAAAAGGTCAGCCAACAAAGATTGGCTCGGGTCCCCCGCACGGGGCGGGGGGAAACGGGGGTCTTCCCCAGGCACCTTGTCCTGAAAGGGAGACCCAAGGCGAAGACACGGCCTTTAAAGTTACATGGTGCGAATTCAATAACGCTCCCGCAGTGAGTGTTGTCAAATAAGCACCCGCATGAATGGGGCACCCCTTGCAGCTGTGGGCTCGCGGAACGCCTCGCATCGACCCGGTGCTGATCACGACTCGCCCCCGCGGCCGCGCCCGGCTGGACACGCTTTCAGCGTCACCGGTAAGCGACCGTATTGATGTTTCTTTGCAGGGAGCAGAAAATTCATGCTGCTCTTTAGAAGGAGATGACGGTCATAGAAATTGTACTACAAAAGGCAGTCAATTTCGCAAAGCCTACATCTTAATAATAATGACGTAATAAAAGCTATTTCTAAGCAAAGTGTCCAATACATACATTTTACAGTCTTTCTCTTCCCCCTACATTATTTTCTTCTACGAAAAAGCTTTTTTCCAATTAATGGTCATTTTTTATGAAGTCTGCTTGTAAGGCACTGTACTTGAAAAATTGTCCAAAGGCAGCTGGGAAGCCATGGGGCTACAATTTATAAGCAAATTATCGGAAGTGACTGGAAATGTGGCATAACGCGCATAAAAATCGCTAATGCTGGAGAAATGCCGCTGAAATAAAAAGGAGTGGAAAAAGGAAACTGCTAACAATGGGGAATTGTTTGCGGGGAAGTGCTTAGCCCAGGTCACACTTCATTGGGGCAAAGCTACTTAAAACAGAGACTGTTCATTCATCAGCATAAGCGTAAGAACAAGAGGCTGATTATGAGCAAGCTAAAACAACGCCAAGGTGTCATGGGTCTTTAGGACAAAAAAAGCTGAAATTTGGCCTAAGCTGTGATTATTTATTAGCGTTCTGCTCAAACATTTGCAGGCGGTGTTTGTTCAGCACGTCGCTGGCAGCCAAACTGTCGGCGATGCTAAATGCTCACTACCAGCCTCGCGGTGGTGATGATGATGGGGGGGGTACAGTGGGATGACATCATCACTTCTTCCACTTCCACGCTTTCTGCATTGTCCCCCGTGGGAGGGGCCCGCCACTCTCGCCATGCCACAGAGCAAAGAGTGACACCTGTTGGCCTGAAGACACCTTTTCTGGAAACAAACAGGTTTCAAGTCCCTCCATGTAAGAGAGGAGCAGGTGTGATGTGGTGGAGGGTTTCTGAGGAAGTGAATTGGTGTCCAGAAGCGGATGACACGCAATGGTCTGAAATGCCTTTTTTTCCAGATTAAACAAGACTCTTAATTATGGTTCCAGTTTAAGCTGGGGAAGAATCATTCAGAAGCTCAAAGCACATGAACATTTACATGCACAAGATGTTTCTCATCAATATTTACAATCACTTAGATTGCGCTACTATATAACATCCATTTTTTTTCTTTTCTATGAAATTAAAGAACATGTTTATGCAGGTGCTCGGGCTAAAAACGACAGGACTAATAGCTGGCATTAAAATGATTCATACAGTCCATAGGAAGGGCTTTATAACTTTTATCAAGTTATAATCAGAGATCTCACTTTTGTAATTATCAAGTGCTCAAAAGGTAATAGCTAGCTGAGGATGAGATGGCCTGGTGGCTCAGTATCCTCTCCTCAAACCTCCGGCATATAGTGGGTTCGAATTCCACCTGCGGCTCTATGTGCATCTTCGAGTTCACCCCATGTATATGTGGTCAAATATGTAGTTAGACAACCTGGCCTCTCTAAGG
>JAODKN010000079.1:16142140-16169853 GCA_026774425.1 Petrocephalus zakoni
AGAAACCCATACATGTGATAGGAAAGAAACCCATACATGTGATAGGACAGAAACCCATACATGTGATAGGACAGAAACCCATACATGTGATAGGACAGAAACGCATACATGTGACAGGAAAGAAACCCATACAACATGGGGAGGGCATGCAAACTCCACACACATGGAAAGGGGACAGGATTTGAACCCATAACACTGGAGATGTGTCATTCCAAAATACAATATCCAATGCTAAAAACGGAAATTAAACATTTTTAAGATATCAGATGAAAGTGTTAACACTTCTGTTCAGCTTGCAAATTATGGACTTGCCTCTGTGCCCTGTTTGGACAGCGCCAGGTGCTGATAACCTGAGAACTCGGACTCCTGGACCAGTGGGAGTTAGGCCTGTATTCAACAGCAGTCTTCAGTCTAATTAATTGCCGAAACAATTACATCTCTCTTTGCACGTATTAGCTTTGGTGACTATAACTTGAGATATTCATGTACATCTCAACAACAGCTGAGGCAAATGGATGAAAACCATAGCATAACACTAAATGACCTGAATTTTGGAAATTCTAAAATAAAACTTCCACAATTCATAATTGTATAGTCAAAGAGTGCCCAGTATAGACACTTTACACATGACTATGATTCCAAAGGAAAAATTCACAGAATGTTCTGGCAACAAAAAAGTCCATTTAGCATGTATGCACAAGAATGACATGGCTTGAGATACTGAACAGCTCATAACATGCAATATACATTTACTGGCAGTCTTATGCCTTAATTAAGTTTAAATTAAATTACTTAAATTCAGTAAATAGTATGTCACAGACAGCAATATTTGAACTCTTCTATTCACATATATTTATTAATCATTCTCAGGGTCAAAGTAGATGACTTTTGACGCTCACTTTGACTCAAGTACACTCGGCCCACATGATGTAAATTATACATTCCCTCATCAATTAATTAACTTAATTAATTACTTAAACTTTAAAGTCCACAAATGTCAGTCTACGTCATTACAGCAAAAAAACAAGCTAAGAACTTTTTGAAATTAATCACAAATACATTGTCAACCCATATTGTAAAACCTCCCCCTAAGGAATATAATCATTATTATTACATGAAACCAGTTTGAAATTACAGGTTAGAGCACATTAGCCAAGATAGAATGTTTCCCAGTAGAGAGGGCCATGTAAATTGGAAATCGATAAAGTAACGCAAGGCCCTGGTAACATTGGTGACGAGGACACGCAGCTTTGACAGTCCCCCATGCCCCAGTCCCCATCATCCCAGGGTGCCATTTTTGCCAATTATCATGTTCTATTTCTGCCTACAATTTAGATGATGGATTCAATTATTGTCCATTACAGTGAAAGACGGCCACTGTGTGAATAAGGATGGGGGCCTCGTTGACACAGTGAGCAATGCGCTCGCCACAGTTTCACTTAGACCCACATAGTCCAGCAACAAATCCGCTGAAATTACACTGCGGATGTAAGTGCAGCTTTTATAGCGTGTTGTGACTGATCACTTAATGTGCTTTTTTACCCCTTTGTGCCAGGCATTGGTGGCCTGTGATTGTCAGCTGCATCCAGTATTGCTGTAGGTGTACCACACCATATATGGCAATGTTCCACACTGATGTTATTCACGTTGCAAACCTTAATATTACAATGTTTCTAAAAGGCCTGCTGACAGCAGCAATTAAATAACAATTAACTATCACAGTGCTGTCATTATTCTTTCAGCGAAAATAGCATTTTATACCTTAGATTTCAAGATTTTTTTTCATGTTAACCAAACATAAAAATAACAAAAAACAACGGTGTCATTTTCACAAAACGCATCACCTGAAATTTACAGCAGCACACTGTGGGAGAATTTGAGGTGGGTGGGATTTCAGTGCCTTGTCAATCACAGTCATTAAGCACAAAGGGAAGTGGGTTATACCAGCCAGTGAATGGCAGATCACTGGCAAATCCTGTCATTGTGGGTATACTGTATAAGGCTCTACTTTCTTACCTGATCTAGCAACCTTCAGGATAAAACTCTGAACCAGTCCTTAACCAATTAACATTCCAATTTGATTAGGATTATCTCCAAAACGAGAAAACGTGGAGAAAGCACAGGATCCTTGAGGTGGCCACGGATGCTGGGACAAGGCAAATGACCAGTGAAGGTGCGGCTTCCAGAGCTCAGTTCAGACGGTCAGTGTCACTGGACATTAAACTGCCGAGCCTTAACGAAAGACGCTGAGCTCTTTTTGGGGCTGGCACTGGAAAAAACACAACTCCCCAAAGAGAGATTAATCAAAATGGGCAATCAATAACTTCTCAAGTGCTAATAAGCGTTGCCTCTTTCCTTGATATGTAGAGCATTTTATCATCTTAACCACACTGAGATTTATTGAAAATCCATTGTTGGGGACAAGAGCATGAGGTAATGTAGCACTTAGTAAATGAAGGAAAAAACAAAGTCTGCGGTGATTTGTATTTCATTTGCAAAAGACATGTCAAATCATTTCAATCTAGCTCTTTGGGCACCAAATTGCTGAACATATGTCTATGGATCTCTGAGTCAGCTCAGCCCAGAAGCCCGCAAAGGCCAAGAGTTTTTGATGAGATCCTTATTAGTGGCTGGGATTGGGAAGCAAAGGGTCACTGGGGTGGTCGATGGTTGAGCTGATTAAAGGCATATCAGGCGACATTTATTGGCAAGTTGTTCGATTATTGGATCCTTGGTGTAATGCTAATCTAACCAAAGTGATTGGGCCATGAACCCTAACTGTAGGGGACATAATGGTTAATTAAACAGTAGACATACTCTATCTGCTATCGGTTATCCAATCAGGGCTGCAGAGAGTGGGGTTATGGTTTACTGCAAATCACTATGAAAACTCTGCACTGACAGAAGCTGGAACCAGACTGCATCTTGATATACACCCATTTTACACCCATGTAAAGCGCCCTGGGACAACCCTGTTGTGAAGGGCGCTATATAAAAATAAACTGAATTGAATTGAATATACTGGAGCTATCAGGCAACAGCATGAAATTTGAATCTATACACAACCTAAGGATGCAATGGATTGTGGAAGAGCTGTCTGAAAGTGAATATTAATGCATGCAGGATTCATAATGGCTCACTGCCTCATACCTCCAGGGGATTTGATTCTTATTCATGTTTCGGTAAGTTTCCTGCAAGCACTCTTTTTAACAGGTGTTTTAAATAGATTAGCATCTCTAAAATGTCCAGGAATGACATCCAAACTAGGGTGAATCCTGCCCTGTGCTTCCTAGAATAGGCTCCTGTCTTGCTGTAAACTTACACTGAATAAGCATATTTTCATAGTGGATAGAAGTATTATAAGATATTGCAGCTCTGGTTAATTAATCAAGATATGAATAACATTAAATTGCTGCGCGGTTACCACTGATGATGTGCCCACATTTGTTTATCCGCGATGTTTAACTTCGGCACCTAGAACATGACCGTCATTTTGGGTGCTTGCTACACAGAATATCAAAGGAAGATAAGAGAATATTGTTCATGACCCAAATACACCCACCGCAGAAAGTGCCCACATCGACTCATTGTGCCTTTACTCCATGTAAGTTGTATAATTATTCTCTTCCGCACTGGAAGTCAATCACACAGGGCCTCTACAATGAATTTTATCTGACGGAGGCTGGAAGAAAAACACCGTGAATGATGTGAAGCTATTGTTGTCTGTGATGACTTCGGCTCGCTCCTGGGAACAGCAGAGAAACGCTGAAGTGTCAGGCTAAATACCAGCCTTATCTCACACTACTGTCATTCAAGCTAACAATGGTGAGCTACGTCGCTATACAATTCCCGACATTTGAACTGTAAATGCATCTTGGCTTTTGATTGGCTGGAGGAAATGGCATCATTAAATGCAACACAGGAAATAAGTGAATTAAATACTGTATAGGCAGTGCCCAGGTTACAAATGGGATCCATCCCTTTATGCCTGTCTTCAAATTTGTAGGTAAGCTGGAAAAATAGTAACACAGTAGATGATAATAATGACTATACAGAACATACAGTACATACATACAGTACTGTACTGTACCTCAAGCCGATGAACTGCTGAAGGTGCACAATGTTTTCATGAGTGTCACAAAGTAGTGCGTGCGTTCGTTATTAGGAACCATTGTATTTAACAAGAATTTTTAAGTCTGATCATAAATACAACTTGTCTTTAAGATAGATGTCTTAACCAGGGGACTGCCTGGGCACATGAAATGGAGTATTCAAGTGGTTGCTGTAGTAGTCTCACACTATTCACAAGAAATTAATTTTCCTTGAGTCCAGTCACATCTCTGACATAAAAACCTACTGAGACTCCATGGAATGATCATCTCCAAACAACCGGAGAGAGCTGGACTAAATCTTCCAAGGACTGCTAAAAAAATATCCTTAGCTTCAGGAGATTCACCCAGATGATCAAGATCTCCACAAAATCATCTGCAAAGTGAATCCTTCAAGTGTTAAGTACAGGAGTATGAATTCTTGTGCACCTGACAGGATGCTAGCAGTTTACCTTTGATGTTTCCTCTAAAATTAATTTTAATAACATCCACTCATCTTCTAACTGCTTATCCTGCTCTGAGATGTTGTGGGGGATTTAAATAACATCTTGGGGCAAATGTTATCACCCTTAGTGCTGTTTAATTAAAATTTCTTCATCCTGTTGTTCTTAGTGATCTTTTAAAAATTCTTGTAATGTTTTCTGTCAACTGCAGTTCTTTCTGAACATTTTATCCTTCCTTTGAGCTTGGTAAATCCAGAGATGACAGAATGGTAAACAATTAACAAATTATAGTTACATAATACTTCAGCAGCATTAGACTTAAAGGCTTCAGCTCATGAAGGTGAAGAAGATGAGACAGTGGTAACAGATGTTTATAGACATTTTTATACCATGGGTTTGTTAAATACTATTTTCTTATTGGTCCAGAAATGCCACATGGGTGTTTATTGTTTTCATGAAACAACACGGGTAGTTCCAGTAGCCTGCTAACAGTTCTATATTAATTCATTTTAATGTATTATTAAACATGTTAATATAAATACCCATGTGACTTTTTACTCACAAATAAGCAGTCATTCTTATCAGAATCATTTTCATTTATTTTCTGCCTGTCAGTTGACAGTTTCTATGGTAACTAACTTCCAGTGAGTAGCCTGATCAGACATTCTATCCTTATAGGGATTATATTTTTAAGAGTACATTGCAACATTATTAAAAACTAATTGAAATAAATTTCCTCTGAAAAATTAACAGTGACTAGCTTATTCTGCTTCACATCAGGCCACATTACACCAAGTTGACATTAATTAGTTTCATATAACCATATACCCATAAACCCATAAATTGTCTAAATTTACCCCTTACTTAAGACAAATATGAACAGGCATTGCATGGAGAAGCTACTGCCCCCACATTAGGACACTTAAGATGTTCCATAGAAACAGACTCACGGTGTAATTTCCTCTTTACTCTATTCTTTACTCTGAAGACCACCTCAGAGATTAAATGATATTTAGAGAATAAGTATTCTCAGAGACAGGCAATATTTCAATTAAATTTATTTAAAATACATATTTAATTAATTAGTATTTTGCTAGATGGAAAAAAGATCTAATTTGTAACAAAATACAAAATAGCTTACATGCTTTTAAATATAGCCCATCCACCTGTATTGATTTCCTCTATATTCCTTTATAAATATACAAAAAATATATCAATGGTGCAAAGATGACAGTAAAACAATATCTAAATATTGTTAACATAAACCCACCATTGTCACGTTCAGCACCGCCCTTCGTGTCTTTTCCCTTGTTTTGCCCTCAGGTGGGGCTTGATTCGCCGCACCTGTCCCTCATTGTGCTTTGCCTCGTGTTTTGCTCTGCTTGTTTGCCCTGTACAGCTGCCTTGTGTTTGACCCTTGATGTCCTGCCCTATTTTAGTGAGTCTGTATCCTGTTCCCCTTGTCAGGTATTGTCGATGCATTTGTACGCTCGCTGTCTGCCTTGCTCTCGTGTGTTCCCCGATTCCCTTAATAAAACGCCCCTTGGAAGGGCTTAAACCCTGCAGCCAGCTATCATGGGTCGTTCATCTCGCCGCAAGCGTGACAACTATCAGTACAGTATGCTTGAAATATTGGTAAGGGGATGCTCCTTGCGTATCGACCAACTTGTTTAACGACCAAATTGTAGGAACAGAACTCGGTTGTTAAGTGAGGAGTGTCTGTATTATATTCGACACAGCCACAGGTTATGTTTTTTTTTTTACTTTTTTTTGAGCGTATATCTAAAAAAGTTTATTCTTCGAGTTTGCTCATGTTTGACACTTCACACATTAAGATAATTTAACAAAGTGTTGGCATGCCTCCTGTGCACACGCACACACCGGCACCCCTGTCAGCCACCGCTACTAATTCTGTAGGAAACACTAGGTGTAAGACTTCTGAACCCAGGACCGAAACCACATGAACATTTGTATCATGGTTCTATCACCCAGATCCCACCCAACACTAATCGGCTGCTGCTGATGCAGTCTGTTGAGCTCACATAATGTTACTAATGTCACAAAAGTAATTTTTCATTTCACAAATAATACTATAACATACGTAAATCACAAAACTAGTTAGGGAAAGCTGTAAATTTAGTAATACTACACATTACTAGGGCTGTAATGGTACATGTAATCATCATGTACCACTGCTATTTTGCATGTATTTTTGTATTTTCAAACCACAAATGACTTCCATTTTAATTAAATACATCTTCTTACACCAGTATTTTGTATTTTATTTTATTACCTTTTATGAGCAAGTATTTGTAATTTGTAAAAAAAAAATCGACATTTGTGCCCATCTCTTTGAATTCTGTCATTTTGCAAACACATCTTTCTACAGTTTATGCAGTGAAACAGCAAGATTGGAATATTACAAAGCAATTTTGGCTTTAAGCACCTCAGACTTGGCTGAAACTGCAGCGCCAACTCAGGAACTTAAAGTTATGATTAACCACTATGCCTCCCCCAGCCTTGACACTGCCACCAACAGGAATGTGCTTCATCACTTACCGAGCAAGCCTGTCGTTTATCACAGCAACTACGTGGGGGAGAGGGATGGGAATTCCCAGTTTCTGGACTCATCCCGACCTGGTGCAGGCATCAGCAGAATAGGTTGGTGGCAGTTCTCCAAGATGCACTTGTCTGTGGGGCGCTACGATTCTCGCACCCTCCAATTCATCTTTTAAGCCTGGATATGAAATTAATCAGCCATTTGGTGACACATTCTTCTGAACAATCAAAGGTTTATCATTAATATGTCAAATAGTGGACCCCAGAAAATATTCTTGCCGTTTTATAATTAGACAAATAATTATTAATGTTAACAATATTTGGTTTAGGAGTCATTTATATTTAAAGCATCACGTAAAATGTTAATGTTGTACCAATATCTACAAATGGACTCCCATCCTAGTCACAATTGCACAAAACACACAAACCACATGCAACTTTAATCTCTGGCTACATTATTTCATTTTAAAAGCCTAACAGTAGAAGGACAGCAGTAACCTCTCTGTGCAATATATCGTCATAACTGGAGGGATAAAATATATCAATTGCTGCTAAATTTCTAATTGAACCTGCTGACTTTATCACCTTATCATCAGCTGACAACAGTTGTATTGACAACAGTTCTATATATATTGTGTGTGTGTGTGTGTGTGTATATATATATATATATATATATATTCAACTTGAATTCAGAAGAGAATACGAGGATTAGCTCATGGCACATATTAAGCACAAAGGGTGGTTAATGTATGGGCCAACTAATGAATACGTATAACCAGAGATATTAAGGGCCAGTGTAAGGTCTCTGAGTATGAGGCAGCATATTGAGCCAAGCCGTATTTAGCAGCCGGTTTTTGTAACAGCAGGTGAAGCGGCAGATGGTAAAAGTGAGTTCTATGCTGGCAGAACTAGCCAATTCAATTTGTCAGAGAATGCCACACTCTCATCGAGTAATGTCCTTATGTGGATGTTTTCCTATACATCGTCCTCCCATGGACGACCAAGAGCGGCAAGGAGCACAAGCATAGCAGGGCAGAAACAATCTCAGAGACATGCCAGGTCACGACCAACATCAAAAGCACAGGACCTTGACAAAGGCTATTTGTTTTAGCAACCAGGTGACAAGCAGAGAATCAAACATCTATTAGCGACCTGAGAAGATCCAATAATACTCTGAGGAACCTGTGTGCACTAACATTAACATGCAACCAAGATTTCTTAACTGGTGTCTTGTTACATAAGCTATCTAAATTACTACAACATTAAACAAAGTATGAAACTGATGTACAATGCAGTATATTAACAACGTGCAATGTGCTGTATTGAAATAGCATGTTATATTACACCAAAGAGGCCTGTGTCTCCCCTCTAAATGAACACAAGACCTAGATCCAAAATACCTTAAAAACAGAATTAAACAGAACATGAATTAAAGTTAAAATTGTCCTTTTCTTATGGATATTTGCACAAATATCGATTTACCTATGAGTTAAATAGCAGTACAAACCGATACTCACAGCCAATGTAAGCATCAAATGACTCAATTTTTTCCCAAAACTTTCACAATTTCAGTCCGTACCCCATCCGTTTGTTTTTCCAATCATCTTGAAAAGAACTTCACTTTGATTTTTGAGGACATTATGGAAGGGTCAATGACTCGGTTTGAAGCTGAAAGGAAGAGGTTGACTTTTTTTTGACGGTGAGTTGCCTTTAATGCAAAAATTCAAGGCATGCAGACAAAAGCTGGTTGGAAAACATGCATAGGAGTATCATTTAACCCCATCGCCCAAAGCTTCATCTGCTGTTGTGGGTTACCACGGTCACCTGACAACACACTAAAGCTGCTGTCAGATAGATAGATAGATATATAGATAGATAGATAGCCATCTATAAATCTATATATATATATATATATATACATATATACACACACACACATACACACACACACACACATATATATATATATATATACACACACACATACTTTTAGGAATGTTTCAGAATGAGCCTACAATTCTTGAAGAAGTCTACCTGATAAGACTAAGGGTGATTAAATATTCCTCACAAGAGTGCCAAAGCCTTAAATGTCAATATTTATTTATAGTTCTTTCCAGTAAGTGTATTTTGAAGTTAGAACTGAATCACTAAGCTAGACAATGACATAACAGCTCATGGTACAAATATTAATACCATTTTCAAAAAAAAACTTTTTTATTTCATATCAAACCAATCTTCTTCCTCGGCTGTCACGTTTCATATGTAATTCAAAAACATACATGCTTAACAGTACAAGCCTGAACTGAATATCCTAAGGTTACCAAAAACCTCAGGTGATAACCTGAACTCAACTAGGCAGTCCTTGGGCTCCAAGGCCTATGAAAAAAAATCAAAACCTACTGCTAAGTATCTCACTTACTTTTGGAAACTACTTACTAAATACACATGCGGTCAGAACAGTCAGTTATCATTTGCCTCAAAATCTTTTGACGTCTCAAATATTGCTACCATTGAAATTACATTCCCTGCAAAGCTTTTAAAACAGTGACAAATAGCGGGATTAGTTTGGCCTTTTCAACATGCGTGCAGCGCCCAGAGTTTGCTGAGGGTTTTGGCGCGGCTCCCCTTTCACATCAATACAGGTCACCCCCTCCCTTCCCGTCAGTCTTTTCCATCCCCTCCGCCCTTCTCCACCTCTTTAATAATGAGCTCTCTGCATGACAAGCTGGGTTTCTTTTGAAAATACCACAGATTAGGTGAAGAGGTCCACAGAGGAGAAGCCTAAATAAATAATAATAATAATAAAATCTCTTAAAAAAAGGTATTTATTTAAAAGGAAAAAGACAAATGTCCACTTTAAAAGTGAGGGTGCATACTGGAATCCTGCCGATGACAGCACAGGGAGAAAGCAGCTATTATGTTATTATGCTGAGCTAAGCTCATGTCTACTATGTCTTTTAACTGTTGAATTCTTAATTAATAAATTGCACTAGAGCTCTTTCTGATGAAGCCAGTCATCATACATATCTTTTTAACCTCTGGAATGCAGAATTCCCTAAAAACGAAGCAGCCCCGTAGATCCCATGACTCAGATTTGTTGTTTTAGAGGGTCCGTCTGAATGACAGTCCTCATCGCCATTTGTAACTTCAGCCATCTGTTTTGGTGAGTGTGCCTGCACTTCAAAGTTGATCAAAGTCAAAAGCATTTTGGAACTGCCCAAACCACAGTGTGGCAAATAGCATCCTGCGGTCCTACAAACAAGAGATTACTTTCATCAGCCAACAAAAAAAAGATCTCAGAGTCCCTTCTTCTACTGACACAAGCTGAGAAGGTGACTCTGCCTCATCGAACAGGAATGAACACCTTTCCTTTTTTCTCTTCCCTTCTGACGACAGCTTTGAGGGTAATTTTCCGCGTGAGTGTTTGTTCTAATTCGTAAAAAGCATGGTCTGCGCCCGACATTCCCAAAACATTAATATGAATGATCCCCCCCACCCAAAGGACCACATAAAACAGCAGCTGAATATATAAATGTCTGCATTGCAAGTGTGATGTCACAACCTATGCACCTTACTCACAAACTAGTACTGTATTCCTTTCAAATTGACACAACTACATCACAAACTATGCACCTCACCACCAAACTAGTAGTGCATTACAATCAGATTGAAATAACTACATTACAACATAATACAAAAAGCTCTAAAAAATTCTAGTACTTTAAGATTAAAGATCACTTAAGGCTTAAAATCAAGTATATGTAACACACATTACCACAGCATGGGGGGGGGACTGGTAGGCAAGCTATCGATAGTGAAGGCAGTTCACGAAATAGCCGCAGTGTGATGGATCACACCGAGGACACACTTGGACACCCCGAAGCAGCAATTACAGAATCAATGGAGCGTGTAATGGTGCTGATGTGCCATGCTGGTGGGAGGCTGCCAGGCAGGTACGTGCGGTCAGGGGGAGAAGCTCCTCCTGCGCCAGATAGGCCGCATGCGGCCTTGTCGGTTATGGATCCCTTTAAATTCAACGCGTGCATTAGGGGAGATGGTCGGGGGAGAATCCACCGGTTGGTGGTCGGGCCGCTTCGACGATTAAAAGATTAAAATAACGTTTCACTGGCGCTCCAGCCGAGGCGGCCCGTGCTAATACGCGCCCTTCGGAGTCTCCGTGCGGAGAAAGTACCCCGAAGCACACCGAAGTACCCCGAAGCACACCGAAGTACCCCGAAGTACCCCGAAGCACACCGAAGTACCCCGAAGGACACCCCGATTACCTCGGCAATCCCGGGAACCTGAGGGGCGCTTCCGTAGGAATACATCTCCCTTTCACAAGGTGAACTTTAAAATTGAACCACCGTCAGTTCATAAAAAAAAGTACATATCCTGACTTTAATGTGCCAGAATAGCGCCATAAATGCTTGTCATGAGAAGACTACATTATCCGACGTCTATGTCTATCGCCTTTCCCACGCCGCCTTCGCCTGACGGGGACGGTTTGCCAGCCTCGCGGGAGCCGCGCGGGAGCCGCGCGACGTTACGAGGCGCGTCGCTAGGCAACAGCCAAAGCCGTAAACACTAACCTCGGCCGGTAAGAATGCGCAAGGTCTGTCTTCTCGCACTCCGTCCCGCATCCACTTAACGAGGTTATTTGTTAGCGCTGTGCTGGCTGAACCGCCTCAGTGACGACCTCGTTCCCTCCGCGTTTAATGCCGTCGCCTGGGTTATTGCTTTCAGCTCGTGCGCGGCTCGAGCCGCTCTAACATGTTAGCATGCTAGCTGACCAGCTGTCACTGTGTATCACTGTCAGCACTACTTTACTGTATTATAGGGTATTTAGATTTGAGTGGTGGATTTTTATTATTATTATTATGGTAATACACATTTAAATTTGGAAGATAGTTATTGCACTGCGGTTTAACTGGTTAATAATAAACCACGAAGAGAATAGTCTGTAAGCTGAAAGTTGTCAGATAATTATTAAGATGTATGTTCGTACTTAGGCACAATACTTTTATAGATACTGTAGAAGCTCTTCTATGGTCAGCACTCAATTTCACAACTATCTTCCAATCACTTATCCTGAGTAGCGTAATGGGGAAGGAAGTGCAGCTTGTCCAAGCAGCATGGGGCACAAGACACAGGCACACCCTGGATAGGAGGCCAGTCCATCACAGGGCACATCATACACTATGGACAATTAAGTCTGAATGCCTGGTCTTTGGACTGCAGTTATAAACCTGAATACCCAGAAGAAACCCACACAACATGGGGAGAACATGAAACTCCACACTAAGAGATTGAACCCAATCCCTGGAGGTGTGAGGCAGTAATGCTGTCAGGTGATGTAGCATGCTGCCCATTCAGTCTAATACCTAACAGGAAATAAAAACTACATCTTGGAGCAGTAACCTGGCTACACTTTAATATGTCAGCAGTTTTAATGTACCATTGCAGAGTACATTTTTATTCTATTTAATATCTTCAGTATTATTAGTATTTTGAGGTGGATCTTAGTGAATAATAATTCCCTCCTTTCCCTTCTTTAGAAGGTAAGTCATGTTTTCCTTGCATCTTGTGCCATAGAACTGACCTGCTCCTTCTGATGCTAATTCTAAACACATTGCATCCAGTTCAGGTACTTTGTCATTAAGTGGTTCATCATGCAGTGGAGAAGATTATTTACAGTAATATGCAGCACAGATTTGTAAATCAGCAGTAAATGGGGGGGGAGAGGGACCCAGTTATTGTTTGGCTCCTTTGCTTCGCCTACAGGGTCAGAGGTCAAAAGGATGCATAAACCTGGCTTTGACGGCAGTCGCCTTGCAGGATCACGCTGCAAGAAATTTGGAGCTACACCGGTTAACGCTGCAGAACTCAGTGAGGCGAAGACACACCAGTACACAGAGGGACAGGAACCCGCTGGGGGAGGCTGTGCATCGGTCTGGGGAAAGGCCCCAGAGACATAGACAGGCTCCTGGATTGGAAGAGGAGTATGTCCTTCGGTCAGGCCCCCCATCTCTTACATTAGGTAAAGTAAATTGCAATCCAGGGCACATAGTAGTGTCAGGATGGAGTGAGGTAACACCCTGGCTGGCCAGGTAAATCCTAATTTGAGCAGTGACCTTCTTCCCTGGAGCAAAGCACTTTCACCCGAGGAAAATGTATGCCTGTTGGCATTTCAGGAGTTTGAGTCTGTGTGCGCTACGGAATTTGATAAAATGTGAGATATGAAGTGTCTCACTTCGGGGTGTTGGCTTTCATGTTGCCACGCTGGTCGTCAGCCCAGAAGCTCGGTTTGGTCGACGCCCCTCCGGCGCCACTGACCATAGAAGAGTGGCAACAGGTTAAGTCGCGGTCATTCCAGCAAGGGGAGTCCAGCCAGCCCTGCGCCATCTGCCGAGAGGAGTTCCGACTGCAGCCCCAGGTGCGTGACCCACAGCTCGCCACACGCCGTCTTCAGTTTGCGGCCACGGCATTCATGGGCTTACTGAGCTTCACCCACCCCCCACCGCATTCTCCATGCAGTCCGCGCTGACAGCGAATACTGCATTGCCACCGGAGTGTGACGCAGGGATACGGCAATCAGTGAGTCATTGCGAGGGTCATTCAGTCTTTACTTTATCACCGGGATCCCCTTTTAAGAGGGCCCGTCTCAACAAAAAATACTCAGCTGACACGTAGGCCCAACAAAGGTGCAGCATTGTCATGGAAACACTGGTAAATATTAGTCCAAAGGTGGCAGAAGAGAATCACGCTCTCCGTGTAGCCCATGTGTACATTTTTGATGAAGGTCATTTGTCAATTGAATAAAATATCAAAAAATGCTTCAGCAAAATCACAAATATGTAAGGTTCGTCCACTGATATAAGCTGGTTTTGTTTATCGCTTTGCAGTATTATTCACACACCGTAGGAATAGTTTTTCGTCTGTTATATATTGAGTATATAAAGTCACTCTTCATGGAATTTCAGCACCATTCTATTCAGGTATTAGATGGATAGGTTTCATACCACAGGTTCCTGAGAGAGAATCTCTCTGGCCTAATGACTTATCTGGGTCCTTGATATATGTCTCGCTCCAGAGGGCACCCTGTTCTCCTGTGTGTGCCGGGTACTGAGATGATGAGGAATTGTCACAACTCTCTCTGAAATGGCTCCATGCAGCAGGCCCTAAGGGCCAGCCGCTAGCAGAGGAGCTTCAGTGTGAAGGTGTTGCAGGATGCCTGCCCTGGTCCCATTTTCCCCAGCTCGGGTTCACTGCCTCTGAGTAGGCTGCTCTCTGGGGACCCGTGAAAGCCCCAGTTATATAAGAAATGCTAGCACTCATTCGCTCGCTTGCACACTCGCTCTCCAGAAGCCGCAGGAATAATTCAGAAGGCCAGTCCATGTCATCAGAACCCCATTCAGCTCATCTGAATCCCTGGGATAAATCCAGAACGCTGGTGCCTTCTGATCCGAATCCTCAGGGTGAATGTGGCATAGCAGAATTTACCATAATCATGTGGAAGAATACAGCATTCTAATAATCACTCACCAGAATACCCAGTAAGGTCACAGAATGTGATTGCAAAATTAAACAAAACTGCTTTTTTTTTATTTTTTTTTACTTCCATTGGCCTGTTATGTTTATTTCAGGGACATTGGGAGAGTTAAAAGGCAACAATTAAGGGCAATCAGGCAAAGTGTTTAGATCTGAGGCCACCTGCCATTCATTCCAGTCGGCTGTGAACGAGCAATTTTTCTTGCAGAAACAGGTGTTGTCGAATCCGTAATTCGGATCGGAGATGGAGGGCTCTTCAGGACTGCAAGGCTGAGCGCCGGTTTTCAGTGCCGCCATACACCTGTTATTTTTGTGTGATTTGGAGTCGCTCCGCAGGATGCCCAGCTTTAAAAGTCCTCCACACAGCACTTGTGAGGCGTTTTCAAACAAGCAGTGGAATTCACCTATTCAAAGAGCGCTCACCCATACGGCTCCCAAACCTCTTTCGCAGGTTCTGCTGTCCTGCTCGCACGTCTTTCACAAGGTAAGTTGTTCCTTCTGACGTGGCTCAGTTTTCAGCCCCTCTGAAGACACCTCTTAATGCCCCCCCCTCCCCCCCGATCTGCACCTCTCGTGCATCTCAAAGGCCTGCCTGCACGCCTTGGAGCGCTTCTCCGGCAGGAAGTGCTGCCCCATGTGCAGGAGGAAGCAGTATGAGACCAGAGTGATTCATGATGCCGCTCGTCTCTACAGGGAAAATTGTGCGGTCAGGTGTGCTCCCACAACCCACTTACCCCTGCACCCACCCCTCAGTGCATTTGGGACATGCCGCATTCTGAGAGTAACCCAGGCTGGAAAGCCCTACAGAACCCTACATAAGCCAACAGCAGAGTGCATTTCCTGCTAATCATATTCTGTTGTTTAATTCTTCTCATAATATACCAGCTTTCTACTGTCAGCTTTGTGATTATCTGGCTGCTGTGAGAACACTGGGCATACTATAGTTCTGTTACAGTATTACTCAGTCATACTCATTTGTACAACGACCTAACTATGCTCAAGAGTAAAACCTTAAAGGGAAATTCACTTTATATTACACAGTTTAGACGTTAGAATCGATGCTGTTTTCCTTCCATGCTTTCATTGTCTTGGCCAGTAATAGCTGACGTCATCCCATCAAGGCATAATCAGCCAGTTCAGAGCGTGAGGCCCGTGCCATGGCACGCCTCAAGTCCCGTCTCTCCATCAGGATCCAGGCATGCTGGAGAGGCTATGTCACTCGGAAGTGGTACAGGCACACGAGGAAGATGATGCCGCCCAAGGACAAGCTGCTGAGAAGGAAGTTCTTCGAAGAAAAGGTCGGCTTTGCTACTCAACTGCCACACCTGAACGGTTCAAATGGAAACACATGGGCAAGATGAAACAATTATGGGACTGTCTCTGCCAGGCGCTGCGACAGTTCATTTTCCTGTCCTTCCCCTTATCTGCCGGTCAGATAAAACAGTTTCCACTGGACCAAGACATTACCTTCCTAGGAAGCTTGGCACATTTGTCCTAGAAGTTTGTATCTGTTGTTCCATTTTCACTCAATTTAGAAAATTGGCGAGATAGTTCAAAGGCTTCTTGGACCGAGGAATGGAGATGGCCACCCTATAGAATCTACAGGGTGGGGGGGGGACTATTCATCTGAGGGAGCTGGGGGGGGTGGCTTTTGGTGCCGTGTGAATCGTGCACTTTCTGTAAACTAATTAAAGAGTGTGTGCTTCAGCCAAACAGATTGGACATTCCAGGAGAAAACGAGAAAGGGCATCCTCCAGCGACTGTTTGCCCATCCTCATTTAAGACGCTTAAAGGACACATCAGGATGGAGCTTCTTCTATAATTGCTTTTTTTTAATCATTTAAAAACACACGGCAGATGTCACAAACAGGAACAGACTTTGTGGGTCTAGAAAAAAAAAGTTAATTTATTAGAGATAAAAAAGGATGATGGAAGGAACTTTGTCCTGATGTGTCCCCTAATTTGAGAACTTTTGCTCTATATAAAATTTTCAAGCTCCATTCTATGAATTTTTTAAAGCGTTGAGTGGGTATGACAGAGAATATTATAGCCTTTACTCCTAGTATCCCAGAAGCATGAAGACACCATGGAACACACACTATCCCGAAGTCATCTTTATACACACAAACCAGATTAAATAATGCATCAAAATATGAAATTATTTATGGCTTTTTTAAATGCAGCTCAAATCCTTCATTTGGCTCTCCATTTGCAGAATGCAGCAGCTGTTCCAGTTAACAGGACAAGTACAACAAAAATAGCTTCTTAGTATATTCAGGCTTGTGGAAATATGTGGAGGAGGAGCAGAGATGCAGAACTGCCTGAGATTATCTTAACTGTTATTATAATATCGAATAGTGTGTTTCTAACCAGATGAGTGGAGTTGGGGTGACTCTTGGGCACACCTAAAACAGTTAGTAACATTGAAGTATACTGTGGAAGCTGTTGGACCATCTGCTGTAATTACCGCACCTATTTATTTAGGGTTAGTATGTGAGTACCATTATATGCCAAGGTTACTCAGAGAAGGGCACAAACAACATTTCTGCCTTTTAAACATTCTATTCGTGGTGCTGTTGCACAGGTGCAGAAAAATCTCTCTTCACAATGCATTTCAGAGAATAGTTATATGAAGTACCAATTTTATATTTTGATAGGATGAGTGTCTAAAGAGGGCAGTCTTTTTTTTGCAACACTGAGGAAAAAATAATGTTACCCCCCCCCCTTACCCCTTGTCTATTGAGCTCAGGAGAACTGTCACCATCACCACAAACGTTCTGACGAATCGTTGAGTGCACATACTTCTTTTTTTTTTTAACCAAGCCCAACAATCCATCTCAGTGCCCTGAGGTCAGATCAAACGAGTAAAAAGACAGGAGCTGAATGCTCTGGCCTCAGAGCGTGTTTACAGCTTTAATTGTTTTCCCCTGGTCACGCTCTCTCATTACTTTGATCCTGGTCCAAAAAGCCCGGCTCGTGCAGGCCACATAAATCTCTGCGCAGTCATTTATGGCTGTGATGAAATCGGTGTCATCACACTGACAGTTATTTCGGGGTGGCGGTCTTCGTTTGTCATTTCTGGTTCCCATGTGGTGCACTCCAAGCTCTGTGATTTACATCTCCCCAAACAAACCATGGACACTGAGGATTCTTTATGTTTTACTTTATCATACAGAGATGGCAAACATCGTCACCATGTTGCCGACTTGCACTGGCACCAAGCAGGGGGGTTCAGAGGATATGAATAGTATTCAGCAGTGTTTCCCAATCTGGTACTCAGGGACCCACAGCCAGTCCACATTTCTGTTCCCTTCCAGCTCCCTGCCAGACAGTCTACATTTTTGCTCCCTCCCAGCTCGCGGTAAGGAGGGAGCAAAAACATGGAGTGTCTATGGGTCCCGGAGGACCTCATTGAGAAACATTAGTATTGAGGAAAGGAGGGGAAAGGGGACAAAAAAACTTATCAGTTTGTTTGTTGATACGCTTTAAATACCAGGCTTTTCATTTTACTTTTGAGGTTCTACCATAAGTCAACACATTAGGAGGCAATTTAGCGACTTCAAGATTGATCGCCTTGAAATGTCCCCCATGCGCTGGCCAAAGTTCACCTCCAATCATATCTGTTTGCCTAGAGAAGTTGGCTTTAGACACTGTTGTTTGATTTGCGATAACGCTTACGTGACGTCACAATGACACAGGGCTAGCTGCAGGGACATTGTGTGTCCTGTCGCCACGATTAACCAACTCCTGGCTTAATTTCCATTATGGATGTCAATGTCTGCATGACACCAAAAATGAAAGTCATCTCAACTTCAGTTAAGAAACATCTCATTATTTGAGTGTATGGTTTCAGTCTTAGCGTCTTCTCATGCAGCACAATGTCGACGAATCGAAGCGTAACTGTTATTGTTCTTGTTGTGTCTATTAGCTGCAGGAAATTAGCGACGGCTTCGTGAGATGCTGCGACAATGATGTCGAGGAGTTCCTGAGTGCCCTCGACCTCTCCGTAAAGTCCAACAGGTGGGCGTTCCGCGAATTTGACAGACAGCATCTTTCCCCGATGAAGGAAGAGGACTGGTTCGAGATACAGCAAAAGGTCGGTGTTTTAGCCACCAAACATCACAGTGCAAGCTTCTGTGTTGTCATAATTGTTGGCTAGCACTTACAAACTTCTCCTTTTCTGCCTTGAAGATGTTTGTGAATATTACAATTCTTGAATATATAAGTTGAAATGTGTTACTTTAAGCAAGGGAAAGAAATATTCCATTGGTAGGCTCATGGTATGAATTCATTCACCCGAGAGGAAGGACTTGAAGGACATTTATTTCATGAGTTTATTGTCATGGGTTTGTCTGCTCACACTGTCGGTGTCAGCCACATAGGGGAAAAGTGCAGCCTATTATCTCCTATGAGTAGGTCAAGCAAGGGGCAGAAGTTGCTCAACCTTGACTTGAAGTATAGAGTTCTGAGGGATGTTTACCAAGGACTGGTCACATGAAGTCAAACATAATAAATGTTAAGGGCCTCGGTATTAAACATCAAGCGTCAACTCATTTTCAAATAAATGAAAAGGCCCTTTAGGTTAATAATTGATTGCACTGTAGATACCTGCCCGGCACAACAGTTGTGATAAATATGCTATTTGAATGAGCATAAATCCACCTGTCTGACAACTATGACTTGTACACGAGGGTGTCTGTCGAACACGGCCTTCATTGGGGCTTTGAGAGAGGTGATCTGTTCAATATTTGGTAAGTTGTGAGCGAACAAAACCCAGCATGCACTGGGAGCAGGAAGGGCCTGACCAAGCACCCCGCTGTGGGTCATGGCACTTGCTGTGTCGCAGGCCTCACAGCGAGAAGCTCCGGACTGCCCCATCTGCCTCGCTCACCTACACCCCGGCAGCATGGAGACGTCAGCCAGGCCCAGCGGAAGCCCCCGGCAGGCCCTGCTGCTGTCCTGCTCGCACGTCTTCCACATGTGCTGCCTGCAAGCCTTTGAGGACTTCTGCTGGGAGGGGCGGCCGGTGTGCCCCGTGTGCCGCTCGCCTTATCAGAAGAGGGCGCTTTAACCATTTTATTCTGTGGAGGACACATCTGAATAAGGCTTAGATGAGCATCATGGAGCATAACTTTGTGGTTAAGTATGACAAAGAAATGCAAATAGATGTCACTAATACCACACTCAACTGCATCTTAAAATGTACGCAATTCCCTAATTAGTCATGTGTATGAACTAGGAAATGAGAAAAAACACCATATTAAAGTTTAAAGACAATTGTACCATCACTGAATTCTATTGCTAACATCCGTCCATCTTCTGACTGCTAATCTTGGTTCAGTTCCTGTGATCGGAAGGTCACTAAGATAGAGCGGCTTCAGTTGGACCCTTGAGCAAGGCCCTTAACCCCCAAATTTTCCAAGGACTATCTGACCCTGCTAGGTCTCTCAAAAACAAAAGTAGATCACTGAAGATAAAACCTTCAGGAAATAAGTTAATTGTATTCAAATATATACTATGTATGATATAATCAGATCCAATCTATTGTGACTGTATTTTACTTTAAATTGCAGAAAGGCTGTGATTCAGCCCTAGTTGTTTTTGTTGCTACACAACTCAATCAAAACAAAAATGGTTACCAAGCCGATAAAAACAAAAACACTACCACGATTACAAAAATTATGCTATTACTCAACATTATCCAATACTAGTGTTTAGAATACTATGGAACACTTTTTAAAATTAAAATGTACGCATCATACAGAAAATGCAGACAGATGCTTTATTGCTAAATACTCTCATGTTACGAACATCAAAATCAGTACCACAACAAGGCTATGAAAACGATTAGCCACACTGAGCAGAAGCTGACCGAACAGAGTAACCTGTGAGACCGTCCATGAGCGTTTTCTGAATAAGATAAAAACGCCAGAAAGACGCAAAACAGCGGGGGTCTTAAATTGAACATTACAGCACAAAAAGTCCACGGGTCACCATGTCTATAGAGTATGTAGCTAGATTAAGCAATAACAGGTACAGCAACAATGTAACAAGCCTTTTTCTCCGCTATGTAGGTAACTATAAATACTGCCTGTTGATAAATACAAAGTATTAAAAAAAATCAGATCTGGTTACCATGGTACTGTAGATCTATTTGACTGTAAACTGTCAAATAGATCTACAGTACCATGGTAACCAGATTAGATTTTTTTAATACTTTGTATTTATCAACAGGCAGTATTTATAGTTAAAGTTTGCTGCTGTGTTGCAGTAGTTATGTATCATTTTGCAAAGCCCCTCTTCCCAGTCAGTCTTCCTCCTTGGATTAGGTCAGTGGACCACATTCCTCTGTGCAGTAACGGCTTTCAAAGGTCAGTAACTGGCTGCGTCCACAGCCCGGGCATTGTGGGAATGCAGTACTGCAAACACACTAAGCAGAGGTGTGGACACAACCATGAATCTCTGTCTGTGATTTTTTTTTTTTTGCTTGTTTAAAAACTTGAAGAACAATTGCGCATCCAATAAAAACAGTTTACACAGGCAGGGATGACTCCTAGGACAGTGTGATTATTTTACCATTCACATAACTTCTGATATTGTTTGTTTTACAGAAGCATAATAAACACAAGCGAAATGGAAGTGCTCTCTGTGAGACCACGGTCCAGTTCTCAAAACAAATACGTACATATTTTCCAAATGGCATTTATATTTATATTATACATTTTATTTGTATGGATATTGGAAGTTAGAAAATGTTCACATTCCAGATGAGCTTGAAGACAAATCCATTACACCTTAGTGCTGTACCCTGCTTATTGCTTAGAGGCAGGTATACTTGGGGAAACTTACCGAAAGTTCAGATCTGCCTCCAAAATGGTTTCCCAGCAATAAACACGGCTTCCTCACAGCTGCTGCGGGATTCCAATAACATGCGTTAATACGTGGCTAAGAACGCGCGTTAAACAAACAGGCACCAAGCGGACGAAAATAAAAACAAACACCAGCACAAGTCACAAACTTTATTGTAAACTAAAAAAAGTTACACAATGTAAACCAATACAAGTATTGAGAACGTTTCGCAAATGAAAACACCGATCATCATCCAAAATACATTCACATCGTTCTCAGGAATGACATGCAGAGACGGACACTTCTTGTCTATTTTCCTCAACTTAAAGCGACGATAGATGACAGACCCAATAAGGCAACCAAAAGTGTTCATTCGGTCTGCCTGGAGCCCCTGAACCATTAGAGACATCCAGGGCTAGAGATTGTCCAATGAGGAGGTCAGTATTTACAGCTTAAACAAAATGATAGGTGGATGCCCACTGCGCAAGAATGCAGCCCCCTATTAGCACACGTGGTCAATGTGGGCGGGTTGCAAAGAAGAGTCCGAATTCGGCATGGACATAAATGGCGTACTTTGCGGGCCATGGAATGGACTGGTTTTGGTCATGGCTGCCCTTTTCACAGCATCGCCCCCGACGGCACAAACAGATAACCCAAAGAACAAGTTAGAACCAAAATTTTGACAAAAACACCCACAGAACTGCGGGATAAAACTTAGGGGACACACCACTGGGTATGGCACTGAAACACTGTACCCACAACACATTTATTAAATAAAATAAAAAAAGTGATGGAAACTCTACATCACCAACTGCAAACTGCGGCTACACATATCAGAAGGTTGTAACTCTACACGCAACAATCAGCTATGAATTTTTATGACCTATTATTATTATTATTATTTTTTTTAAATCTCCCACTCCTCGCTATTCTCCAGAAACATATACAATGCTTAAAAATGCTTAAATGTTTCTCCCCTTTCCTCATATGCATTAGGCTATTTGTGCAAAATTCACAAATAAATGTCGACTACAAGTCTGAGATATGGCCAACTTCTTATACAACAACATGACACCCGGATATATTGATACCCCAACAATTATTCAAAGCAAATGAACAAAAAAAAGCTGACAGATGTTTCAGGAACTTGAAAATACGGGCATTTATCAAATTACATCTTTACATATACCGACAAACATCACACACGACTTGTTCACAGTAGCTTTCTTTAAGGAGGAAATATCTACAGTCGAATAAAATGCTAGCTGGACGACAGGTCCAGCACAAAGTTTAGCACTATTACCTTTATCTGAAATACAGCTGGGGTAAAATTTTGGCAGTGAAGATTTGGATTCGATCTATAGACCTTCAATCATCTCTGTATATCTCGCTCTAGTTGAATTTGGGGATGGTGTTGCAAAGCGTTTCCAAAAGGGGGCACTATACTAGACCAAACGGCACCTGCGTGACAAATAAAAAAGGCATGTCAACTGTTGATAATTGCTGATAAAATAGCTCTTATGCAGGTGCAATGCAGCACATTCTAATTATATCTGCCATAGCCACTTACTATCTGAGACACTGCAGCCTACCATTCCAAATCTTTAACCTAATTTTTTAAGGGTTCCATTATGCAGCCATTTCTCTGAAAATCAAACTTAAATCTGTTAACTATTTAAAGAGCAAAGAGCCCCACCACAGAACTTCAACGTGATACAGCTGTGAGAGACCGATCCTTATAAATATGATACTGCTGATGGGTTCACAGTGAATTTGTCATTTTAAAAACTACACAGACACAGGCGCGCACACATTAACAAGGGGAAAAAAAAGAGAAACTCAAGTTCACTTTAAAGCAGGATATCAGAAACCTTCTGAAGTAGGTCTTTGAAAATCTCATTGTAAGGCATACATAGGTGAAATGTGAAATCAAAAAATTGTAGCATGAGAGGGTTGGTACTATTTACAATGTATACACAGTTCACTATACTCGCAGTATAAAAAGTATGAAATATTTATGTACATGCAACTTCATGACAGTCAGAACTGGCAATAATCAAACTGGTACCACTCCAATGAGTGTGGCCTTCAACAGACGAATGCAAATAAGAACATTAATGCTGAAAAACACCTAAAAACACTACATCAAAAAGATGTCGGACAGCTACAGTGGGGCATTTTCTAAACAGGAGTTTGTATCACACATTTCTACCAACTTACAAACAGTCCTACACCCACTTTGGTAAACGATACTTCTGTCCCTGATTTATCCATAAGTCTAGCTGTTCATAACCTCTCAGTGGTCGTGTGTAAGGAGGAAAGGAAAAAAGATAAAACAAATAATGCAAATAAACTTTCCCTGTGGCATCTATGGAATGCATTACATCTACCATGGTGATATCCAGCATTAGAATAATGTCTTACAAGCACACTGCACACTAATGGACAAAGGTAACTTCTGATTGGACATCAGGAACCCAGAGACACATGCATCGCTTGTCAAGGAAGTGGCAAGTCGGTGTGTCAAACGCGGGAGACCAAGGCTTGGACCTGCAGGAGGCAGCCTAGTGTGGGCTAAGAAGCTCTCTGGCCTTAAAAGGTTAAAAGAATAAAAATTAACCAGCAATAGGATGTTCCACTCTTAATATTGCTCATGAGTTACAGTCTAGCAGGTGTTCACTGTATATAACATCAAGACATTTTTTTAAATTAAAGTTACACATTCATTTCCAAAATTTAAGGAAGTAACCAAACAGAAGAACTGCTGTGTTATCACTTCAAAATCCCACCTGCACACGCATGGGAGACCCACACTCAGCTTGCCACTAGCTCTCTGTGGTCACCTCCGAAGCGCCAATCAGCACACTGCCTCTGGAGCTCTCTGTGGTCACCTCCGAAGCGCCAATCAGCGCACTGCCTTTGGAGCTCTCTGTGGTCACCTCCAAAGCGCCAATCAGCACACTGCCTTTGGAGCTCTCTGTGGTCACCTCCAAAGCGCCAATCAGCACACTGCCTCTGGAGCTCTCTGTGGTCACCTCCGAAGTTCCAATCAGCACACTGCCTCTGGAGCTGAAGCAAGGTGACTCTGGGTTTCTTTTCACAGTCATTTAGAGATGATGGACAATAGCGTTCACCCCAAATTCACACCAAATCCTCATCCAGAAGTTTACCTGCTGCCCTCTGAGGCGAGGAAGTTCGAAACACAGGTCCATGTAAGGATTTGGGGCTGGACCCAGCACCCTGCCCCCATGGCTGTGGCCTGAGCATGGAGATGTGAGTTCAAGTCCTATTTACCATGTGTAGGAGCAGCAGGTAGTCTAGTAATTAAGGCCAGGGACTCAATTTGGCCCAGTGGGTTCTGTACTGCATTTCGGGGGCTGCTGTAACTGCCCTGAGAAAGGTACTCAACTAGAATTGTACTGAAACAGGGGAAGTGATTTAGATAAATGCCAAGTTCTACACACTGGCTTCTCAATGAATGCCCTGACACTACGGTACAATCATATTTGATCGCTTTTGTTACCCATGCTCAGCTTTAATCCTAGGAAAAGACGGTATGAATGCGTAAATTACACTCATAATATTCTCTTACTGAATAGTAAGTAATAATACAGGTGCAATCCACAGGCCGGCTCCTAAAAGTACAAGTACCAGAGATCTTAAGAGTGACATCATCACAAAAAACCCATCAGTGTAAAGGGCCCGTTAAATACGGGTGTCACTCACAGCTGATATATCCAGGCTGCGCTGACCCATCGACACGCAGCAGCAAGGCAGACAGAAAGTGCAGACCCATTCATAACTTTTATCATGAGTTTTTTCAGGTCAGTAATATTGATATTACTGCTTTAAATGTCTAATACCATGAAGGACACAAAAAAGGACCAGAGAACAGAACCGATAGCCCAGTAAAGTGATTGACATGTGGAACAGACATTTGGAAGAACAGAAAGCCTGACGACAACAGCAACAGTGTGACATCACAATAGGAGAGACGTCGCCCCCGATGACTGACGAAAGCTGAATTCATGACTCAAGGTAAACGTGGCGACGTGACTTGCATTTCTTCCCCGTCTTCCCATTGGTCAGAGCGCCCCAGGGCATTGTTTACAAACGGGCTCTGCTGATGCAAGGGGGAGGGACACGCCGATTCAGGACCCCTTCTCTTGATGAGTGTCTACCCAAGAGGAGGACTGGAAGGGTGATGGAATGTGGAGCAGCTGAGCGCTCCTCCCGATAGCTCCCGTGGACAAGCCCTGGGTGTCCTTCACAGAGACTTCTGGTGGCCGTTCGCCGAGTGCTTGGGGGGCTCTGGGTCAGAGGGGCTATTTGAGAGGTGCAGTTTATCCAGGCCTGTGTCCCAAAAGATAAGCAGGAGTTTTACTCCAGGTCAACGGTCATTTATCAGAGTTAAAAACACAGACTGCTAAGACAAAGTTTCAATGTGTCCTCATCATCCCCACTGAGGTGTTTCAGTCTGGTAAATGAAAATAATTTTGCCCCATTTGCCAGCACCGTCTATAGTCAGGTGAGTGTAAACAACACTTGAATGTGAATATCAAGGCTGGACCCTTTGACTGGAGTCCATTGTACAAGATGAATGAGGAATATTGGGGACCTTACCCAAAGCCTTAAGGAGAGCTTCTCGCACGGCTGACGTGAACTTTCGCACGAGGCAGAGAGTCGTCACCACAGCGAAAAGCAGATTGTATGACAGGACGATGTAGAAGTTCCCCAGCCAATTAAATCTCCCGAAATCCCCAAGAAGGTCAAACCTTGTGATCCCTGATGACAAAGTGAAGGATAGTGTTAGACCACCATATACGGGACGGCACTTGTCAAACCGATTTCTTCATGGAGGCTTTCAAAACTTCCTGATTGAACATTTTCATAATTTCTCGGGAGCTCCCAGCTGATTCTGACCGCAGAGTGTGTCCTCTGAACATTTTAAGGGCATCCCGTGTTGTATTACATGAAACGATGTAGACAACTTGGCCAAACTATTCTGTTTTCATCAACAACAAGATATTAAAATGTTCTGTGGGTGTAAAATGCAGTGACTATTCGGTATAATTCCATGCACTAAGCACCACCTTTTTAATTTTTTCCTTTTTTGTGTTGATTTCTAATATAATAAAAGAAATGTCATGGGGTCTTGCTGAAAATCCATTTTTTTATCATAAAACAGGCACAAATTGCTCCAAATGTGCCCATAACTACAAATAAAAAGTGATTTGGCATGATTGCAAATGCAGTTACACAGCATTAGCTGCACATAAACTGATTATATTCATTATGTCCAATACTGCCAAGTCACCCAAACAGACTTGATTGCTTTTCATTAGCCATATAGCTAAAATCACGAAACGGACCAACATGGCGCATCCTGCGATGGAGGGGATGACCTGGGAGCAACACAGCGCAAATGTTTTGGAATCAAACTCTGAACAGGCAAACAAAACCAAACAAAAGAGGGGGAAAAAAACTCCAAAACAAACAGAAAGATGACATGATCATTCTCTATTCAAAGCTTATTCACAGCTGTGCCATTGTTCCACCGTCCTTGGCAATACGAGCTGAATATTTACAAGCACTCCAACAAAACGTGCTATTCTGGAACAAGTCAGTTCCTCTTCCCACGACTGTTCCAGTCCCTGTAAAGCGGACAGGAGCCGGCGGCTTCAGAGGACAGGGCGCTGAGGGGCAATGTGTCGCTCAGTGGGTTAGAACAGAAAAGGTCTGCTAAATAAATAAAATTGTACATATTCTGACGCTTACTGTGACTGTGGATGGCATGATCACCCTGATACGTCTTCCTGTGCATTATTTCGCTCTAAGCACATTCATTCAAAAGGACAGTTTTAACATCCAGAGCTTCTGTAACCGTCAGGAAGAGTGACCCAGCCATAGCGAAAACCGGGGCCCGGAGTCAGCCACTTACACCCAGCTGAGGTGACTTGAGGCTGCAGTGCATCAACAGGCAGCATCTTGTTGGGTTCAGCTGCAACACCGGCACCCCGTGCCAACCGGCACACTCAGCCCAAAACCTAGGATCCCTTTCCCGGGCCTTCCAGTGATTATTCACACATTATTCATGGGGGGGGGGGGGGGGGGGGGTATAGAAAGTAAAGATACAGAGAGGAATAGAGAAGGGGGGGAGAGGTAGGGGAATAGTGAAAGAGAGAGACAAAGGAGGAGAGGAGGG